>CM024754.1:41469095-41848486 GCA_014218235.1 Colocasia esculenta
GACAGGCCCTAACGAGCCGTGATGGGCCATGATGGGCCTGGGTGACCGAGAATGGCCACCACACTTGCCCCCACGCACTTGAGTGGTTCAGGTACCAGAGCACTCGAGGGTGGCAACCTGCTCGAACGTCCCCTTCGCATTAAATGCGGGATTGCCCCCGGCGATTCGGATGGCCACGTGGTGACATCTCTCGGGGTCCTCCCTGCTAAGACGTCGCCTCCGTATTTAATGCGACGCTGCCTTTGGCATCGTAAACGGTGACGTCGAACGGGGAGTTTTTTAGAGGACGAAATTCATGATGGTCGTGGAGTCGTGTCGAGCCCAGGACCCTGCATGCTCCATTTGAACGGTCACAATCGACGTGCGAGGGGAGATTCGGAGCGGGGAGAAACGCCGCTTCGAATCTGCTTCAAATTTCGCACCCCGCCTTCCTTATAGGAAGGGGGGGGGGGAGAGGCGGGAGCCACGCCTTCGAAACCTTCCCAGAGCTTGCTGCTTCCAGAGCTTTCCACGTCTTCTCCTCGCGTTCACCGCGTGCTTGCTTTCCTCCCCGCAGTTCTGAACCTTGTAACACTCTTCTCGGCTGTCCTCTTCTTGCCTTGCGACGATGTCGAAGAAGGGAAAGGCCGTAGCCGTTGCCGAGCAAGCGGTGCAGCACCGGGGGCACCTCCGTGAAAAATGTACCGGTATTCCGAGGGCCTCCGGGAATGGTACCGGATCGGGGTGGAATACGACATCGTCATCGCGGAGGAGGAGGACACGTACTTCATGCGCGACCTGGGTGCATCGCGATGTCTCAGGATCTGCTAGAGGTAGGGTTCCATCTTCCTCTGCCGGCAGTGGCTCGTGATTTGCTGAACGTCGGGGGATCGCCCCCGTTCAGCTGACGCCAAACTCGTGGCACACGATTTGTGTTTTCTACATCTCCTGCAAGGTGCGGGGTATTGAGCCGACGGCGGACCTGTTCCGGAGCCAGTTAGCTTGGCTGGGTCGCGGGGGACCGAATTCGGTGTCTATTACACCAAGCACCGGCCAAACAGGATGCAGATTGACTTCTCCCCGAGGTTTTTGAACAACAAGGGGTGGACGCACCGGATGCTCTTCCTCGCCTGCAATGCAGAGTGCCGGAGTGGGGGTTTCCCACCCGGGTGAAGGAGGAGAAAGCCAAGGACAGATACCCCTTCATGAAGAAGGACGCTGTAGCGCTTGCGGAGCGCCTCAGCAACATCTTCGTGGACAAGGCGGAAGAGTACATAACTGAGGCCCAGCTCGTCCAACATGGGCTCAGCCGAGCATGGAGTAAGTGATTTTAACCTTGCTTCCCTCTTCTATTCTTCAGAAGTCACTTTCACTAACTTCTTTCTTATTGTGTAGCTGCCGAGGAGTTGAAGGCGGACATGGACACGGAGGAGATGGCCCTCTATACCGAGCAGATTGTTGTCACGACGTTCGTGGCGTATTCGGAAGAGGATCCTCCCCCGGCTGGCGCAACGAGCCGCCCTGCTGAGAAGCAGGGTGCCAGGAAGGGGACTTTGAAGATAAGTCTTCGAGGAGAAGCTGGCCCCAAGAAGGCGAAGAAGGCGAAGAGCTGTGCGGGCGGCCCGTCGAGGAGGGGGCCGAGCAGGAAGAAGAAGTTCCCCAGCTGATCACGCGTAAGAAGCACAAGCTGGTGAAGCAGTCGACGAGATGGGGCCAAGCTTCGAGGTGAATCGCAACCCATAATTGCAGAGAGGGGGCCTCAAACCCGGGGTGGTCATCGTTAGTGACCACTCGAACGAGGGGTCCACCGGGGGGCAAACTGCCGAGCGACAGTCGAAAGATCTGCGACATTGTCGATGCCCCAGGGACCCATCATGGGCCGTGCGGTGGTGGCGACTGAGACTGAAGTGTCCAGAACAGGGGCTGGACGAGCTGCGACTGGGGGCAGGTTTGCCCTCGTATTGAGCCCGTCTACCCGGACGGAGGAAACGGCGTGCGTGGATGAGGCGTCGAGCACCGTGGCGAGGGCTGTGACCGGTGGGGATGCCACCGCAGCCCGGGCATCCTCCATAGGGGCCAGAGACGGAGCCCGCACGACATTGGTGACAGTACCTACGGCAACCGAAGAGGAGGGGGTTGCCACCGCCTTGCCCCCCACTGTGGTACTTGCCGAAGCTCCTGCGCAGGGAGTTACCGCAGGGGTCGAAGTCAATGGAGCTCGTGGATCCCTTGCAGCTGCAGTTAATCAGGAGGTGGCAGCTGCCGCGGTCACCGCCTCTGGGGCCACCAGAGGAGCTGATTAGGCGGGACCGTCCAGAAGGCCTGCCTTGAACGAGGGGACTCCGAAGAGGGCCAGGTTCCTCTGGCGCAGTTGCTGAAGACCAAATCTGTGGCGCGGCCTTCGGCATCGGCCCTGGAGGCAGTCCTGGAGAACCTCCCAGGAAGCACCCCCAGGGAGCTCCCCCCTTGCCCGACCGCATCTCAGCTTGAGGTGCTGGCGCGGTGCCAAGGGTTGAGCCCGGAGGAGACCCCCAGGCACTTGGGGGGCGAACAACAAACAAGGGTCCTGGCCGATGAGGAGGCCGAGGGGGAGATCGACGTAGAGGTGCTGATGGACTGCGCCTCAAAGTCATTGGCCATGCTAAAGAAGCTCGCCGAGCAGGCTCAGAACCACAAACATATGTGGGAGGCTGAGCTCGCCTGCTGTAAGAAGCTCGAGGCGGAGCGTGTGGCGAGGGAAGCAGAGCTGAAGAAGGAGATCGAGAATCTCCAAGAAGCTCTTCGCGTCGCCGAACTTAATGCTGCTGTCGCCCGAGCCGAGAAGGAGGCCGTCACGAAGGTGCTGAGCGAGGCGAAGGCCCAGGCTATTGCCGAATACAAGGCAGGCCCGGATTTCAGGGAAGACCTAGAGAAGTACGGGGCTCGCTGCTACAAGGTTGGCCTTGAGGTCGGGGAGGACCGCGGACGAAACCTCGCCATGAGGGAATGCGCTCAGGAAGCCTTTGAGGCTGCAGTGAGGAAGTGCCGATGCCGGACTCAAGACGCCCACCTAGACGCGGTGCGATTCGCCCAATTTCAGTCTGGACATATGCCTTCTGCCGACGATGGCGCTGGCCCTCCGAGCAGGCTCCTTGAATGTATTTTTCCGTTCGTTCTTCTTTTTTGTTGGCCTTTGTAACCTAGCCCAAGGGGTACAGAAGAAATCATGGAAATCTCCTTTTCGGAATTCGTCTTACGACCTCGCTTTTTCTATCTCCTTCCCTTGATTTTGTTCCTGGTCGAATCGGAATTCACTGGTTTATAAGCGTTGCATGTACCGCACAGGTTAGTTGGGAACCGAATCAGGTTTTGACCAGGGTGAGAATGATAAACACTTGTTCGACCTGGGGGTCAGTATATCCATTTGAAGTGAAGAACTTGAGGTATGGATAATTTCAGATGCCACCTCAGGCAGACCATAGGAACAGGGAGAAGAGAAGTAGGATGCCGAACAAAGGCTTTCATAGATAATAAGCCTTCAAATTTGATACATGTCAAGTCCTGGGTATGGCTTCGCCGCTAGGAGTAGCAAGCTTATAGGAGCCTTTTCCGAGGACTTGGTGACCTGATAAGGTCCTTCTTCTTGGGGGCGAGCTTGCCGACGGCCCTTCGGGGATCAAAGCTGAGCAGTGTCGTAAAACCAAATCACCCACGCAGAAGCACCATTCCCGAACTCGAGCATTGTAGTACTGCGCGAGTCGTTGCTGATAGGAGACAAGATGAATGTTGGCGTCGTTCTGACGTTCGCCGAGCATGTCGAGGTTCTCCCGAAGAGCTCGGTTGTTGGCGACTTCGTCGAAATGAGTTGTTCGAAGAGTGGGGAGAGCCACTTCCAAAGGCACCCACAACTTCCGAGCCGTATGCCAAGTGAAAGGGTGTTTCTCCCGTTGCCACTCGTGCAGTTGTTCGG
Source organism: Colocasia esculenta (assembly GCA_014218235.1). NCBI lineage: Eukaryota > Viridiplantae > Streptophyta > Magnoliopsida > Alismatales > Araceae > Colocasia > Colocasia esculenta. The sequence goes on from CM024754.1 coordinate 41,473,024, forward strand.
TGGCACCAGAGCACATTGGGGAGCTCGTCTATCCATGATCCACTTGTGGCCTCCACCCTTGTACGAATCCATGCAGCAGTGTTCGGTTGGCATTTTCGACCAAACCATCTGCCTGGGGATGCGCGAACAGAGGTGAAGTGGTTGTGGATGCCGCTCGGCACACTTTTGCTTAAAAAAGGTGCTATCGAACTGTTTTCCGTTGTCGGAGGTGATAACCCTTGGGACTCCAAACGGCAGAGGATGTTTTCCAAACGAACTTCCATGCAGCCTGCTCGGTGATCGCGGCAGGCAACTGGTTCTGCTTCGATCCACTTGGTGAAGTAGTCGATAGCCACGAACAAGAACTTTTTCTGACCTTGGGCCTTCGGAAAGGGACCTAGGATGTCAATACCCCATCTGGCGAAAGGGCAAGGTTTGAACAGGCTGTGAAGCTGTTCGGTAGGCTGATTAATGAGTTGCCCGAACTTCTGACATTCCGGGCACCTTCGAACAAAGGTCATACAGTCCTTTTGCAACGAAGGCCACCAGATCCTGCCCGAATGATGCTGCACGCTAGGGTTCTGCCTCCCAAGTGGCTCCCGCAGAGTCCTTCGTGGACCTCTTTGGTGGCCGCAAGAGCTTCTTCGGGATTGAGGCACCGTAAGAGAGGTCTTGAAAGAGACCGTCAGTACATCTTTCCTTCTATGAGGGTAAAACGCTGGGAGTGCATCCTGATCTTTCGAGCTCCGCCTGCTCCGGCAGAAGCTCGCCTCGAAGTAGATAGGCTAGAGAGGGTCCATCCAACTCGGAGCTGGTGGGTCCTGCCTCGATGGCTGCGATATCTACCTCGGTGCTCGGTGAGGTGAGCTCTTCAATGAATACGGAGCGAGAAGGGGCGATGTCACCTGAAGACGCCAGCTTGGTAGTGCTCGGCCCGCGCGTTCTGCTCCCGCAGAACATGTATGACATCGAAATAGAGGAGGCCCTCTGCTCGGCTCTTGACCTGCTGGAGGTATTGAGCCATGCGGGGTTCCCTTGCTTCGAACTGCCCGTTCACCTGACTGCCACAAACTGAGAGTCGCTGAAGACCCTAAGCCAAAGGGCTCCGAGGTGCCTAGCATGTGGATACCGGACAACAATGCTTCATACTCGGTAACATTGTTGGAGGCAGCGAAGCGAAACCGGAGGGCATATTGGAACTCTAGCCCTCTGGAGAGGTGAGGACCAAGCCTGCTCCGCTCCCTGTGACACAAGAGGACCCGTCAACGTAGAGCTCCCATGGGGGATCGTCAGCCAGCGGAGGATCTTGCTCCGAAGGGAGAGTACACTCTGCAACAAAGTTGCCAATGCTTGCGCCTTGATTGCTGTCCTTGGGCGAAAACTGATGTCAAACTCACCAAGCTCTATGCCCATTTAATTAGCCTGCCGGAAGCCTTTGGACGCTGAAGGATGGACTTCAGGGTTGGTCGGTAAGGACCGTTAATATAGTGGGCCTGAAAATAGGGCTGAGCTGCCGAGCAGTCGTGACTAGGGCAAGGGCAAGTTTCTCTGCTCGGAGGTACCTCTTCTCAGCTTCTTGGAGGACCCTACTGATGTAGTATACTGGATGCTGCGCCGCTCCCTCTTCTCTGATCAAAATACGCTAATGGAGTGTTCGGTGACCGAAAGCTATACGAATAACGGTTCTCCAAACACGGGCTTCGAGAGAATAGGTGGGGCTGCAAGTATGCCTTCAGCTCGGTGAAGGCGGCTTCACACTCTTCGTCCACCGTACATGCCCCCTTGCTGGGAGGTGCCTTTGATGCCTCGCAGCAACTTGAAGAAGTTGAAACTTCTTTCAGCTGCTCGGGACATGAAACGGTTCAGCGCAGTGAGGCGTCCAGTGAGACGCTGGACGTCACGCATTGTCTTCGGACTGCCCATTTCAAGTACGGCTTGGATTTTCTCGGGTTTGCTCTATCCCTCTATTTGAAACGAGGAAGCCGAGGAACTTACCCGAGCGTACTCCAAACACACATTTGGTTGGTTGAGCTTCATATTATATTTCTGCAAGGTTGCGAAGGTTTCTTCGAGATCGGAGATGTGGTCGATGCTCGGGAGCGTCTTGACCAGCATGTCGTCGACATAGACTTCCATGTTGCGCCCGATTTGCTGCTCGAACATCTTGTTGACCAGCAGCTGATATGTGGCACCAACGTTCTTCAGACCAAAGGGCATCCTGGTGAAACAGTATAACCCTAAGTCTGTGACGAACGTGGTGGCGTCTTGATCCGGAGGATGCATGCTGATCTGGTGATAACCAGAGTAGGCGTCCAGAAAGCTGAGGAGCTCGTGTCCGGATGTGGCGTCCACCAACTGGTCAATGCGCGGCAGGGGAAAATTATCCTTGGGCATCGCCTTGTTGAGATCCTTATAGTCTACGCACACATGCCATTTGCCATTGGCCTTGCGCACGAGGACTACATTGGAGATCCATTCAGGTACTGGGCTTCCCGGAGGAGCCCTATAGATCGACTTTTGACGACATGATCCTAGATAATGGTCTACCGCTCTCGGTTGCCGGTCGCTTCCTTGCTGAACTGGTGGGACCCCTGGGTCCAAACGGAGGTGGTGTACCATCACCTCGGGAGGAATGCCCGGAAACTAATCGTCGGACCACGCGAACATGTCCAAGTTGGCGTGTAGGAAGGCCCTGTAGCATTGCTGTTCGGCGCTTCCGCTACTAAGGCGCCAATATAGAGGACATGCTCGGGGTTATCATCCACCTGTACTGGAAGCAGATCTTCAGCAGGTGTTCCTCGGCTAGTGAAGGCTGGTCGGTCGGGGTGGAACAGGCACTGGGGCAACGAGTGGTGCTTGTCTCTTAAGGAGAGGACATAGCACCGTCGAGACTCGCGTTGGCACCCGAGCACCTCCCCAATCCCGCTCGGAGTCGGGGAAACTTATCTTTTGGTGAAGAGATGAAGGTACCGCCTTGATCCGCCCGATCAGGCCTCTACCGAGGATGGCGTTGTAGCCTGGCATGTTCTTGATGACCAAGAAGTCTACCATCTTGGTCACACTCTTCGGTGCCGTCCAAGAGTTATTAGGAGGCGAATTCTTCCCATGGGCTGAACTGAAACCCCCGAGAAGCCAAACAGTGGAGACTCTATAAGGGTGAGCTGATCGGTCTTAAGGTCCATAAGAAGGCAACAATCATAGGCCAACACGTCCGGAGCACTTCCATTATCCACCAGAATCCGGCGCACAATACAGTGGTTGATGGTGGCCGGAAACGACCAGCGCATCAGTGTGTGGGGTGGTAACCCTTACAAGATCTTCGTCCGAGAAGGTTATGGCCTCCTCGGACTGTGAGCATGCGGAATTAGTGGGATACGGAGCTGGCCGGGGGCACAGAGGCCTATCCACGACGTGCACTCGCCTTACGTAATCGCGTCGGCTTTGAGTGCTTTCTCCGCCTGCGCCGAATCCTCCCGCGATCACATTAATTTCCTACCCATTGGGTTCATTGTTGATCGGCCGTTCGAGAGTCCTCTCTCGGCATTTGGGGCGGTCTTCGTTCCGGCGTACGAACCGTCCGAGGAAGCTGCGCTTGATGAGGTCTTCAATTTTGTCCTTAAGCTGGTGGCATTCGGAGGTGTCGTGGCTGTGGTCGCGGTGAAAGCAACAGTACTTGTCCTGGTCGTGCCTCCGAGGATTCGAGCGCATCCTCGACGGCCACCGGACGTAGGGTTGATCTCTGATCTCCGCCAGGATCTGTTCGGGAGTCACGGTGAGGGGAGTGTAGTCAGTGAAGGGACGTGGTCGGCGCGGCGAACTTCCGTTGTGCCGTCCTTTCTTCCGATCATGGTCCGAACCGTTATCGGAGGGCCTCTTCTTGTCCGACTGCTCACCCTGCTCTGCTTGGCCGACGGCTAGACTTTCCTCACATGCTGCATGGCGTTGGGCGATGGAGAGTAGTTCAGCCAGCGTGGCAGGCTGCTGGACGCCGAGGTTCCTCTACAGGAAGCCATCACGAGTGCCCTGGATAAGGGCACTAGTGGCGAGAGGAATGTCCAGACATGTGATGCGAAGCGCCTCAGTGCGGAACCTCTTGACGAAGTCCAAGAGGGCCTCGCCCTTCTTCTGGCGGACGGCCAGGAGGGAGGCCCGCCGTGCGCGGCTGCGACCTTCCATCGAGGCAATTGTCCCGGAAGGACTTCTTCAATTGGCGGAAGGAAGAGATAGAAGCCCGTGGGCAACGCTTCGAACCAAGCTCTGGCGGTCTTCTTGAGAGTGGCCGGGAAGGCCCGGCATTTGGCAGCGTCTGATGCTCCATGGAACACCATATGCGACTCAAACCCGTGGATGTGATCCACCGGGTCGGTGGTGTCGTCATAGGGCGCGATAGTGGGCAGAGGGAGCTTAGGAGAGACCCGAGCTTCCAGGATCACCACGCGGCGCAAGCGCCTGGCCAACTCCTGCTCGGAATGAGCAGAGTTTTCTTGACCGGTCCTGTAGGAGTTGGCTCCCACAACCGAGCGCGCTGGGCGTGGGGCCGCCGTGGAGCGGCGGGGTGAACGGCCACGACGCTCCAGCGCCCTTTCCTCGGAGGGGGCGCGGTGCGATCGTCACGGTGAGTCCACCTGCTGCTCGCGGGGCGCAGAAGGGGCGCGAGATCGCTCGGTGAGACGATTCCGCCGGACGCTCCTATGGAAGAGGAGCCGCCGAAGCCTGCGGTCTTGCCAACTGGGCTTGCAGGCCCAGACAAATGCCCGTCAGATGTTGCATCTGACCCCGGAGCTCTGCCATCTCCTGGGCAGTTGCGGGCATGGCGGTTGCTGGTGCAAGGACGTCGCCGATCCGACCGGCAGAGGCAATGGCGACGTCGATGGGAGGGTTCCGATGGCGGGATTCCGCCCTCGATTGGCGGGCTCGTCGCCCTGCTCCCAACATCTGGTAGGAGGAGGATCGCCCACGAGCCATGGCTGTCGTCGACTTCCCACAGACGGCGCCAAAAAGTGTGGAGGCCTTTTCTGTTCGGGCCAGAGCCAAAGGGCATACACTGGAGCAAAGGGAAGACAGTCGCCGGTGGGGTAGTGGGCGGAGTCCTGCAAAACCAGAACAGGATCAGGGGGGCCCGGTTGAAGAACCGGGGAGAACCCTCCGATGCCTAAGTCAGTAGCAGACTTGAGAGGAAAGGGGGTTCTCGTGTGTGATGTCGTGGCTGGTGATTGAGCAAGATTGCGTGATAACGCGCGCGTACCTTTGGCATGGTGCTGTACCTGAGCCTTTTATAGGCATGAGCATTGCGGAGAAAGGGGTGCAACGTCTCGGGATCGTGCCTGAAAGGTCGCGTCGGTTGGGCGAGTCGTCCGGGGAGTTATCCGCGAGGCGCCCGTAGGCCGTCCGGCAGTTAATACGCCCCAGGACCTGCAGCGGTTACAACCGTTGTGGGGGAGGCGAACAGCCTGTTCGGACGTACTTAGCCAGGGTTACCGAGCAGGTAGCCTATACAAAGACCGACCCGCTGTTCAGTACACAGCAGTGGTTGCTCGGTGCGCGTTGCCCGGGCGATGGTAAAGCCAGCAGAATAAGGCGTGTTCGGAGTAAGGGTCCTGTTCGAGAGGTACTTGAGAACACGTGGTGCTCCGGGGGAGGACCACGCCTGCCAACAAGACCTTGACAGGCCTGACGGGCCGTGATGGGCCATGATGGGCCTGGGTGACCGAGAATGGCCACCACAGATATAAGTAAAATGTATATTATTTTTTTATAATATATTATAGTAGATATATTAAAATTACATTTTATATAAATAAAATGATAATTTTTTTATATTTTTCGGGCCGGGCCGGGCTTTTTTTGGGTCCGGGCCGGGCCACCCATACCGGGTCTACCCCCGGGCCTAGGCCGGGCCCGAGCCGACTCTTAGAAAACCGGGCCTGGACTGAGCTAGCAAGACCGATCCAGATCCGGCCCATTGACACCCCTAATTACCAAATAATATTACCAAATGGTGTTACAAAATAGTTTCTCAAATAGAATCGGCATCCTCAATGCCAACGCCAAGTGGTTTCCAATCACCAACTTCTTGATGTGCGAAGCTAGTTTGAGAAATGTTTTTGGTGATTATTTCAGTAATAAGTTATTAAAATCTTATTTTATAAACAATCTGGTTAATTTTCGTAAGAAGAGTATCCGTGTAAAAATGAATCTAGGACAGGTTTTCACGTAATTTTTATTTCAAAAGAGTTATTTAATAGGTGCAAAAAACCAGAGAGAGAAAAAGGATTAGGTGAAAAAGACACGGGTATGCGGAGAAAGAAAAAGAGGAAATGGGAAGTTAGAGAGAGAAAAGAGGGTGGGACTTGGAGGGGGAACGAGAGAGAGAGACGTCTTCTTACGCTGTCCGCCTTTGCGGACTGGTTTCCCGACCGCGTCAGCGCGTACGAAGGGGGGGTTTGGTTGGGTATGATGGGGCGGAAGCCTCCCCCTCCATCGCCTCCTCCTCAGCAGCTCCCCTGTGTTCCTCTCCTCCACTGTTGCTAACCCTAGCAGCTTCTGAGACCAGCACAACAAGCTACCCCACCCACTCTCCATTCCGTCCCAAGACCTGTGCGATCCCTGGGCCGCCGCAATTTCCCCCTCGCGGTCCACCGATTGATGAGGGACACGCGTCCGCCGCCGCTGGGGTGGCAGGTGGCAGCGCTCACCGACCTGGGTTCCTGCCCTTGTTTCTAGGAAATCGCCAGCGGGGCGGAGGTGAGTCTGCGAGGTGTCACGAAGTAGATCGGAAGGGGTTTTTCCTTGCTGATGTAATTGGTGTTGGTTTGTAGGTGCTCTGTTCTAGGTGTGCGTTAGGATTGGAGATTTCTCTTCGGAGTAGGTTGTGCTGCTTCCGGTTAGCGCGCCGATGGAGCCTCGTGTGGGGAACAAATTCCGGCTCGGTCGCAAGATAGGGAGCGGATCCTTTGGAGAGATTTATCTAGGTCCGACTTTTCTGTCTTTTCAGTTCAATCTTGCCTGTTCGCCTTCTGTCTATGCAATCTGGAGCATTTCCTTTTTTTTTCTCGAAAGTAGAATTTCTGTTTGAAGTTGCTGTTTTGCGCTCGATTATTGCAGGGACTAATATCCAGACAAACGAAGAGGTCGCAATTAAACTTGTAAGTTGCCTTTTTTTGCTTGTTTTCACTTGACATACGAAAACACTTCTGCCAAATAATAGTTTTTTTTTCGCTGTTGTGGACATCCTTTCTTCCCGTCAATGTAGGTTGCTACGTATCATTCATTCATTCTCCTTGCAGTTCATTCACATCAATGCATCCTGCAGATACTTATTGTCCCCATGAACTTATGAGCTCAAGATTCTCGTTGATTGGACGAACTTTTCCTGCCTCTAAAAGCTGTTATTATTTCAATTTCTTGTTGACTTTATTCTTTTGGAGTGTTGATATTGAGCAGTTATATCAGCTTGAGTTATTGTTTACTGTAAAGCTCGTAAGGAGTAGTATATCCCCTTTGATTGGGAAAAAAAAAAATCCTAGCGTCTCATAATTTTCCTCAGTCAATTATTAGTGGTGTTGATTATGTTATGAAACTTTGCCAAATGAGTCATTGAACTGGTGAAAAAAAAAGTCATAAAACTTTATTTGAAGCTTACTCTTGTGTTAGGACAGATGTTGGACCCTAGTGCCATGTCATTGTTAATGGATAAAAATGTTACTGATTACATTGCTGATAGTCCCTTAATTTAGTGTTTCTTCTCGACTGAAATTGCAACCATCCAACAAAAGAATTTGCAACCTTTGGTTGTTTGAAGGTGAGGCTGGAAGTAAGTGAGTTGCCTGAAACACACTTGCTTCAGTTTGGTTCCTTAGAGGTTCTAAAGAGGTCGGAAGTCGCTTCCCCACGCTTGATCTCATCTAAAAGACCGAGAAAAGACTTAAAGGAGAGCCAAAGCATCTTCTTACAGAAAGTTCAGAAGATGCTTCCACATAAGTAAATCCAAAGCACCACTTCTATCTTCAAATCTATATGTCACTGAACAGTCAAAAATGACTTCATCCAACCAATTGAAGTCCTCAAATTGAGCTACAAGCAACGAAACTATCCCAATTTATGCTGACTTACAAGTAAGTCACCTTCACTAGCTAACCTGATGTAAGTAAGCTACTTATATTAAATCAAAGGCAAGAATGACAAAGTTTAAACAACTTCGGCAGCTCTATCTATAGAGATCATCAAATCACAAATATGGCACAGGTCTGTTGCTGACTAAATGCAGGAATGGATCCAAGAACTTGGGTAAGTCTAAGGCTGGCCTTATGCCTTTTGTCGATCCTGTTCAAAATTATTCTGAATCTTAACTCTGTCCATATGGTTAATAATACTGATATTCCAAAATTCTTGTAACCTTAGTGACGTGTGTGCTTCCTTCTTCTGGTTGGAATGTGTTAAAGTTTTTATGTTCTTAGCATGTTGTCTGTAAAGATTTCATTATGTTAATCAAGGTTTGGCGCATCCCCGATTCGGACCGGATCGGGTTTTTCCTGATCCGATCCGATTCGGGCGGATCGAACCGATTCGGTTCGATCCGCTTGAATTCGGCCAGAACCCTTATTGAAGGGATCCGGGCGCATCGGGCGAGCCGCGCATCGGATCCTCCCTGATCCGATGCGATTCGGGGGGATCGGCCCGGCTCGATCCGGCGCGCCAACCATGATGTTATAACCTCAAATTTCAATGACTGTGTTCCACCTGCTGAAACAACTACATATAGCTGCTATTTTGATTTTTTTTAATCTGACATTAAGCTCGCAGTCATGGCATATGTTGCTCATCATGCTTTAGCAACATGTACTGTACTCATGAGGATATATCCAGTCCTTACATTTGTTGATTCTTCTTCTTCTTCTTTCATTTTTTTTTCAGGAAAACGTGAAGACCAAGCATCCTCAGTTGTTATATGAATCAAAATTGTATAGAATTCTACAAGGAGGAAGTATAAACTAATTACCTAATATAAATCGATGTTAGACATCGGATATTTCACTTCCTTTTTGATGGGCCTTGGGGATTGATGTTCTCTCTTTTTCTTTCAGCTGGAATTCCAAATGTAAGATGGTTTGGGGTCGAAGGTGATTATAATGTTCTTGTGATGGATTTATTGGGACCAAGTCTCGAAGACCTTTTTAATTTCTGCAGTAGGAAGCTATCGTTGAAGACTGTCCTTATGCTCGCAGATCAAATGGTAGAAATTTGTTCATGTATTCTTTACATTGATATATCTCAATTTCTATGTCATTCCTGCATTATTATGATCTCTGTTCTTTATTTATATTTTTGTGCATTTCCTCTTCTGAATTTCTGTTAGATTAACCGAGTGGAGTATGTTCATTCTAAATCTTTTCTTCATCGAGATATCAAGCCAGATAATTTTCTTATGGGCTTGGGAAGACGTGCAAATCAGGTCAGTCTAGTTGCTTGTGCCACTTGAATTTTATATTTGTATCTGCATTATGCCTGACCCTGATGAATGTGCTTTATTAACTTCATTCAGGTGTATGTTATTGACTTTGGCCTTGCAAAGAAATATAGAGATACTTCGACCCATCAGCATATTCCTTATAGGTAAGCTGAAAATCAAAGTGTTTGTTGAGGATTTTTTTTATCCAGACTAGTGGAGAATTCGAGAATTCAGGTTTTTCCCATTTCCGGAATAACCATCTACTTGAATCTTCAATATACTATTGTCTACTGTCTCAAAAGAGAAAAAGGGGGAGAGGGCTTGAGTATGCAGCTCTGTAGTTTTCATTCATTAATTTTGTTTGGATTTTTATTTTGCTCATTTCTATCTTTATCTAATTATTTCATATATGGTCCTTATGTACTCTTTTTATGCTGTCTCATACATGTGGAAACATAAATTTTGCTTCCTTTTGCAAACATCTGCCCTCTGTCACTAACACCTCCCCAACATAAAAGAGAAAAGAAGAAAACCAGCTTGGTTCATGATGGCTAACATCATAGATGTTTGCTATCTTTTTTGGTGTTTACTATCATTGTTTGTTTTTGGTACTGCTAAATATCAATCACATATTAATGTACCTTTGCATATTCACTACTCAGAGAGAACAAAAATTTGACTGGAACAGCAAGATATGCTAGCATGAACACCCATCTTGGCATTGGTATGTTGAAAATGCAGTTATTATATTCTTCTGGTCTAGAAGGTGGATTGTTAAGTGTATATACTGTAAGTACTTAATCGTGATAAGGTCTCCTTGCATGCTGAACTGTCTATCTTTTCTTGATTTGCGAAGAACAAAGCAGGAGGGATGATTTGGAATCTCTTGGATATGTTCTCATGTATTTCCTCAGAGGAAGGTTTGTAACTTCACAATAATTTTGTAAAACAGGTATACCTCTATGTAATTCCTTCTAAATTATAATTTTCTTTTGTTCAGCCTTCCATGGCAGGGATTGAAAGCAGGAACGAAAAAGCAGAAGTACGAAAAGATCAGTGAAAGGAAAGTCTCCACGTCAATTGAGGTAGGAAGAAACAGAGCCATACGTTTCTCTCTAACTCCTTTTTTTTCCCTCCTTTGCTTGAATCACTGATATATTCATTATTTTCTCTAGGCTTTGTGTCGTGGCTATCCCACAGAGTTTGCATCATATTTTCATTACTGTCGTTCCCTTCGTTTTGATGACAAGCCAGATTATGCTTATCTTAAGAGAATATTTCGGGATCTATTTATCCGCGAAGGTACATCTTCACATTGGCTATGCCTTATGATTGAATTTTGTTACACATCAACTATTAGCAGAATGTTCCTGCGTCTCATTCTATTTCATAACTTTGGGGACAAAGAAATGGTTCATAATTAAACTTAATAAAGTGGGTATCTTATGAGTTAGCCATCAGTAAAATTAAATGGCTCTTCTTGTGTTTGTTTGTATTTTCTTTTACAGGTTTTCAATTTGACTATGTGTTTGATTGGACAATTCTTAAGTATCAGCAATCTCATATTGTCAGTGGACCTCCACGAACTCTTGTAAGTGGGATTATCTTGCCTAGATTCAGTTAAATTTTGGGTAAATAACTTGCATTTTTGACATTTTTTCCCCTTATTCTCAAGGGACCTGCTGTTGGATCAAGCTCTGGATTGGGCCCTGCCTATGCCAATGTGGACAGACAATCAGGTGGTCTTTCAGTAATTTTGATATTCTGTTTCCCTTTGTTGCTTTAACATTGCCCCTTTCCGTCTGAGTTCTAAATGACTGAGCCATGATGATTTTCAGTTTCCGAAGTTGAATGTTGGCATTAAGAACCTGCTTCTTTTAAGGTAGTGGACAAACACCACCATTCATTATAAATATGAGGAGAAAAAGGTATATCATGGCACTATAGGAAGTCTCTAAGGGAGCAACCCACAAAAATGCACTGCTCATGCTCAAGGAAGCTAGATAAAAGGGAAGAAAAGCCTATTTGAATAAATGCTGAACAGTTTTAAATAACCATAACCTTAACATTAATGGGGAGGCTACCATCCAAGTGGTGAAGTCCTGACATACCCTTAACATTCATGGGGAGGCTGCCATCCAAACAGTATGGGACTCTTTCTGCTCATATTGCTCACACTCCTAGATCTTCACATTACCTGCACCAGGGTTGATGCCAATTACAGCGGTGATAGCTGTTTATCAATCACCCTGCACAGAACAACCAAAAGCTCGAGGGACCGAGGGAATGGTGAAGACTATGTTAGGGCTGCTTTGCTTCCCAGCTATTCTTTGAAGAAAATAGATATTAGGTAAGTGGTTCAGGTAGCTCGCATTGCTTTTCAAGACTCCGCTCTGCTTTGTTTCAAAGCCAGATTCAAAAGAATGGGGCAGTATACTTAGTTTAGTTGCACCTCGAAACCACTCTTGAAGCTGTAGCTTGCTGCTCAGTACCCCTTTCATTCAAGAGTAGATTATGAAAACAGATGTCTGAAGAAAAATAGGGCTGCTGCTCTATTCACCTTATAGACTCCAAATCCTCTGCCCATAAAAGAATCTCAGTGTCAGTTTTTGAAGGGCTATACACTTCCCTGAGAAGGGAGTGGATACCCACTGGAGCTTATAAGAACTACCACTGGGAAGCTACCATTTAAGGAATGCCATAAAAGCAAGGCACTTATGGCTTCCTTGATTATAATTCCCTGATGGATGAAATAATTGAATAAGGTCCAGCCAGGGATTCAATTCTCAAGGTATCCATGCCTAGTTAAAGTGAAATCCCTGCAGCACTAGAACATGTTCTTACTTCGACCTACGTGCTCACCATCTAACAGGCAGCAGAAGCAGATGGAAGTAATTTCCATATGATTATTGAGTAAGACAGGCAACAGTCTTATAGTTCTCTTTCCTAGGGGAAAAACCCTTGTCCCTTGCTCATTGGAAAGGCTAAAGCTTCTAAGCAGGCATGTACTGCTGGAGTGAAGATCAAGCAAAAGAAAGAGTTGCAAGGTCTTGTTGACAATGAGAAAGAAGTCTTCTGCTTTCCTCCAGGTTGGCTGTGTGGCCCTAGTTTATCTATCCTCCTCGTTTACCCTGAATAAATGAATAATGCCTACAAGTTCTGTCTGTACTCCTGGTTCTCTCTCACCTTATGCCCCAACAAGTAGTAGGCTAGTAGCATAAATGAAGATCACCAATCAGCATCATCTTTCCGTGGACAGTTTTTCATCCCTGGGCATCTATCTTGGGGATCCATCAAGTGCTGAATATGCTTGCAATAATTTTCTATCACACTTCAATCGTTTAGCAATTTGCAAAGAGATGGTCATATACACTTAGCCAACCACAAAAGATATGGCAGATGGAGTGGTAGAAAGTGTGATCACCAAGCAACCAGGCAGTTTGAGGGACAAAGTAGGTCACCTTTTCTTGGCCCAGAAAGGTGGCCACCCCCCTCCCCACCCCCCACCCACGCATCCAAACACAAAGTTCTTAATGAGTTGCTGAAAAACACTTGTCCACCCCAGGACCGCGGTCACCTTAGCTCCTTGACAAGTATTGCTAACACTCCATTTTAGTATTTCAACATAAGCACTTTAAAAAATCTTCATATTACCTGATATTGAGTTTCAATAATTTGATTAACATTGAAATACTTTTATACTTCAGACTGCTTTGAAGTTGATCTCTCAAAACATAAGTTAACAGCTATTTACATTTGTTTCTCTTATTAAAGTTTTGTAGTACCTGTAGTCTCATGTGCACGCGGCTGTAATTACACCATCTTCAGATGCTTCCAAATTTGGCCATCTTTCATTGCATTTTGTATCTGCGTTGGTGCATGCTTGCTATCCAGTGATCTTGTATTGAGTAGGATCAGGGAATCTAAACCCAAATAGACTACCGTCTGCCTATGAAATTGGCCTGGCATTCTAGATGTGCCATGTCCTGCTAAGCAATTGCTGGCTAGTTTTGAACCTTATTAGCTGAAGTATGTTTAACACTATTGAACTGGTCACCGTGTAGAAGGAAATCTCCATGTCAATAGGTTGTGATACAACGATGGTGTAGGAAATTCTCCGTTGTCTGTAGGTGGAAAGTAAGGTAATGAATAATATGCTACTGGCTCAGACAACACAATAGGATGAACTGAGTAAATGGAAAATGTGCTGGCAAGCAAATGATCTATAGGGTACCTATGATCTATGGTCCATTACCTTGGTTTTACTCTGTCAGGTGGGACCCTTTTGTTTATTCCTTCCACCATTGCAACCCAGGGAATTGTATTCATTGTTACTGGCAAGCAAATGGTCTGTAGTCCTATGGCCTTCGGTCCATGTCCTTTGTTTTACTGTTATGTGGGACCCTTATGTTTATTCCTTCCACCATTACAACCCAGTGATCATTCGATTGATTTTTTTTACTTTTATTAGGACTTCCTTGGTTTCTCCTTCTGTTTACTTCTTCATTGTGGCTTTAGCTCTTGAGACCAAGTAATAGTCAATGTTGCGCATATTTAAGATATCTCTGTCAGCATTTATCTTCTTGTTAAAAAATGCTTTAACTAAATCTCCTGGAGTGGGAGTATCTCTAAGTGTTCACCTATGTACTTCTATCTACCTTGTAAAAGACGTCTTTGTCACAGTTGTTTCGGGGTTATTCCTGTTGGTTGTATTTCATTCTGGGAGAAAAACAAAACACGGGAGAAATTGGGGGACCTCGGGGATCAGGATGGCCATATATTATTCCTTTGACATCTAGTCAATGTGACCAATCCTCTCTTTGTGTTTTAGTGTAACATTGGTGGTTCACCTGTATTCCAGGTGGTGAAGAAGGGAGGACATCTGGTTGGTCTGTAATGGATCCTTCTCGTCGCCGAGTCTCTGTACCTGCCAACACAGGTAGCTTATCAAAGCAGAAGACTCCAATTGCAAATGATATGGCTCCTTCGAAGGAAGCTGTGGTGAGTTGTTTGCTCTTTTTCGTTTCTCTTTGCAGCAACTTTTCTCTGTGTAGTGGATTGTAGCACAATTCTATTAGGTGAAAAAGGGTAACCATACAAGAGTTAAAGAAAAAGGACTCAGCTGCAAGGAACAGCCATTGGATAACCCCTCCAAAAGGGCAAAAAGACTTAAAGGCAGCTTCACCTATACAAAAGGAATAAGCCCTGAAAGGCATGTCTGGCAACTAGGTCGTTTGGCAAGTATGCGTAGAAATGAAACTAAAAAGATACTGAAACAGAGAGAAATTGTCACCCCAGCTGCCGGTCCCCTGCAAATGGAGGACAAAGCTACCTTGTCTTGCCAAAGATCTGGTACTGATGGTCACCCTGCAAACCATCGAAAACATAGCCAGAAGAATTAACCACTAAACCTTCTTTGTGGGAAATTGATTGTACCATCGTATTAATAATGTGAAGAAGGGATATACAAGTGTTAGTGGAAGTTCTCCAAAGCAGGGTTTGCCGTGGCGGAGCGAATCAGTCCGATTCGAGTGAATCGGATCGAATCATGGGAATTCCGATTCTCCCGATTCACATGAGAATCGGACTGATTCCCATCGATTCCCATGCGAATCAGCCCGATTCTTCCAAATTGGAGCGGATCAGAAAAAAACCAATTCACCCGGAATCGGCTATGCAACGAACACTGCTCCAAAGATCCTTTGCAAAAATGGTGCACACTGAGGAGGTGTGACCCAGGTCGCCCCCGCCTCAAGAAAGAAAAGAAGAAAATATCTCACTCTCCATATTCTGAAAGGGTTGGGTTCCACTCTTGCATGCTATCATAGGAAATCCAAGCCGGGTGTGCTGGCTTCCCTCTTGAAGATTCTTGTGCAGAGAGCTGAAGGGTTGCATGCAGGATGAAGCAGATACCTCTTAACCAATCTCATATTTAAATGTTCATACCAACTCCTCAGGAGCTAAATCACAGAAAAAAGAGAGATCCTACCCAAGCTGACTTGGTGAGAGAAAGTACATACATTGTAGGAATTGGGTCACTGCACAAACAGATGGTCAAGTTCTTCATCCTTCTATCGTCTGGCAGGGTCTTCATCTTCCTGGTCACATAAATAACTCGTGGCCCTGATATCCACTGTAAAGTGGGCTAGCTTCTGCAATCAGAAGGCAGCATGACAGACTCTTCGTTGTAGGAATTTGTCTCTCTAGGGACCCGTGGTCACCAAACCTGGTGATAGTAATGCATACTCAAACCTTGATCCATCATCCTATAATAAGCAGATTTGACTGTAAATTCACTGTTTTGGTTTATTGTGTGTATATATATTTGTATTATTAATGTTAAAACAATAGGAAAATCATGCCATCCTTTTTCTCTTTTTTTGAAAGTGGGTAGTACCACAATTGTATTAAAGGCAACATTTGGGAATGGGGTTGAAAAAGGTGTTTTTGATTCCAATCATTGGAATCCCACTTTTTCTCACTTTAGTTTCCAAATGTCCTTTTATATTTTCAAAAAGCAGATTTGAAGACAGAGAGTAGGGCGAGGAGAGAGATAGAGAGAAAGGAATTATTTATTATGCATTGGCTTTCGTGCTCTAAAAGCTATATAGAGATAGCTTTTGGGGAGATTTTGGATTTGGCAATGATTGGAATACCCAATAAGGGTTTCGAAACGCTGCCAAAGGAAAGCATGTACAAGTGTAGGCAATATACTTCAAAAAACAGCTCCCACCCCCTATACAACTGAGAACCACACTAAGGTCATGTGCAAACATCTAATCCCCCAACAAAACAAAAAGAGAGGAAGTAGAGGAATCCACGTTACAAATTGTGCCCACCCATGCCTTCACTTTAACACAAATAGCATGGAAAATTACTGCCCCATCTCTAGATGCCTTTCTGAAGATCCTACTATTCCTTTCCCTATAACATCCACAGGGTGGCATGGAGGATGAGCCACCATACAGCCCTAGTCCACTGTCTCCCCCACTCCAAAAGTAGCTGGTGTACATTCTTGTGCTGACGAATATCAAAGCCAGTCTTCCTCCCCACCTCCCTCCACACCTCCCGAGAGTAGGAGCACCCTACAAACAGGTGGTCCTTGGTCTCATCCTCCTTCCCACAAAGCACATAAGTAGGCTGAATATCTGGAATGAGACGACATAGCCTGTCCCTGGTGGGAAGTCTCCCATGTGAGATCCTCCAAATAAGAATCTTCACCTTCAACGGGGAACGGACTTCTAGGGCTCCACACCTGATGACGAAAACTATGCCGAAGACCTCCATCTGCAATGACTCTGTAAGCTGATCTGGCAGAAACTAAACCTCCCTTCTCCTACCTCCACACCCATCTATCCTCTGAATCCGTCAGGTGGACATGTGATGGAACTGCCAAGAGATCCTGGAACCAGGAAGAGAATGTCTTAAAGAGAATATCAAGAATGCATGTTCAGGATAACGATTCCTCAATGACTAGGAAGATTTAGGGGCCATTTTGGAAACATTTTTTTGACTAGCTTAAAAGTGATTTGCGATTACAAACTTAGTATGGGCATCATTACTAGAGAACCTGGAGAAAATTCCAACTTTTTGTGTGTGCAGGAGTCACTTTATTTGTTTTGTCTCAATCTGGGCTAAATGGTATGTCTGCAGAAAATAGGTCCAGAAATGTTTTAAGGTGCAATAACTCCTGAATGATGAAAATAATTATTATGATTTTGTCAGACTGATTTCTCCCATTATTTTTGGCGCTCATTGGCCTTTTAGCTAAATTCATCTGCAAATCTGTCTGGAGATAATTGTTAGTCTGTTACTTGTCTAAATCTGAAGCAGACATTTCATAAGTAAACAACGGTTTGGTGTGCTGCATTTCCTATGTTGCAGCCTGTCTGTAATTAACCATGTTTGCGTAATGAACCGTTGCCTAGTGTGTCACTACTAGTGCCAATAAAATCATTTGCTGATAGCATCATTATCATCCACCAAATCTCAGATAATCAATGTCAGGCACAGTTCCAGTTCTGACATGGCACTGATGTGATAGTTGTACTCAACATGCATAATTTTGTATCGTATCTCACTGCCCATATAATTATCTTTCCTCGTCTCTCTTTTAGAACCCTGACAAAAATGATGATTGTATCTCTTCTCCTGTGCCCATGATGGTATTTCTTCTGTATGTGCTGACCAACTAAAATGGTTTTCAAGAACATGATCAACCCTATAGCCTCTTTCTCTATCCTCTTTTCTAGGTCATTTGATATACTATCTCTTCTTGTCTTTAGCACATATTCAACTTAGCTGTAATGTTCATCTCATATTACCTTGTCTATACGAATGTTTTTGGTAGCATAACACTCCAATACTTGGAACATAGCCAATCTGATTTATATCTCATAGAACTATATATATATATATATATATTTTTGAAATGTGGATGGTACCACAAAGTATACTGAAAGAAGAAGAATGTACAAGTGTAGAGGCAAATCAACAAAAAAACCTCTAAACAAAAGTCCTCACTCCAATCAAACCAACCCAAAATAAAAAACCTCACCTCCCCAGGAACAAAAGGAGAGGAGATTGAGGACTCTCAAAGTGTCCTAATAATTTAGCCCAAGCCAAAATATTACTCTTAATCCCTTGTATCACTGCTTCTTCAGACCTAGATTCTCTCCTGAAAGTTGTTTCTTTCAATTCAGATGGCCCAAATAATGGTGTGCAAAATGATCCACCACACCATCCGGTCAGCCTTGCAACGAAAATTCCTGTTCCAGCCCAATACTAACTCCTTCGCACCGGTAAAAGCAGGGGTGACAGTCTGAATATATTGCCCAATTTCATCCCAAATCATTTTAGAGTATGAGCAGGCTGTTAGAAGATGGTCCAAGCTCTCCTCCTCATCCCCACAAAGACAGCATAAAGTTGGAATATCAGGGAAAAACTTGAATAACTTATCACAGGTTGGCAACCTACCATGTGAAACCCTCCATAAGAAAATCTTGACCTTGAGGGGACTCCTGGTGCCCCAGATCTGATCCTTCCCTTCATACCTCAAGCCCCCATCAATAAGCATGAGATAAGCTGATTTGACTGAAAAGCAACCAGATTTCTCCCATATCCAAGTCCACTGGTCCACCATGTTTGCTGTCAACCTGCACTGCACTAATAAGGCAAACATTTCCAGAGATGTGTAGTATTTCCAGAAGATGTGTAGTCTCCTCCACTGAGAGATTCCTTCTAAAAGTAGGCACCCACATCCCCCAGCATGGTTTTCCTCATAAAAGTCAGCAACAGTGGCCATCGGGGCAGAAGAAATGGCAAATAAATCGGGGAAAAGATGATCTAGTGTCAAATTCCCACACCATCTGTCAGTCCAGAAGGAGCACCTCTGCCCATCCCCCAATGAAATACTAACGCACACCTTGACGAAATCCAAACTTTGCAGAAAACCTTTCCACACTGGTGAGCATCTGTATCGCGGAATGGACCTCAAGTCCCACCCACTGGAGGACCCTAAATATCTACGTTGGATTATATCATGCCACAAATCCCCTTCTTCTGCCCCAATTCTCCACCACCATTTACATAACAACACCATATTGAATGTTGTGATGTCTCTGATTGCAAGTCCCCCTGCCTCCTTGGAAGGCAAATTCTTCCCCAAGGAATGTCATGTCAACCTCTCTCCTTCCCATTTCCATGCCAAAAGAACCTGGCCTGAATAGATTGCAGTCTGAATGCCAGTCTTTGGAATTCTGAAAATGGATAGAAAGTATGTAGGCAAGCTATCCAAGACTGCTCTGCAAAGTATCAACCTGCCACCCATTGACAGGGCCCTTGCTTTCCAACCTGCTAACCTGTTCTCGAATCCATTCACAATGACTTTCCAGTTAGCATAACGAAGTGGCCCGGAGAGAGTGGGAGGCCCAAGTATGTAAAAGGAAATTTACCAGCCTGACAACCAAATAATGTTGCTGCTCTCTCTGTTTCTTCATCACTCAAGTTGATACCTGCCATCAAACACTTATTGTAATTAATCTTTAAGCCTGTAATAGTCTGAATCACTTCCAACATCAATTTAATGTCTACAATCTGATTTCGCTCTCCTGAGATGAACACAGTAGTATCATCAGCATATTGGAGATGTGTGATCAGGGTTCCGGAATTTCCCACTTGAAAATCTGAAATAATGCCTGCCCTCTCAGCTCTGGACCATATTTTGCCAAAAATCTGAGCCACTAAAACAAAGAGGAGTGGAGAAAGGGGGTCTCCCTGGCGAAGACCTCTGCCACTAAAGAACGTGGGAGAGGGTTGCCCATTAATCTACACTTTAAAAGAAGCTGAGGATATGCAATCCCATATCCAACCAATCCACGTACTGTGGAAGCCCATTTTGCAAAGGACTTTAAGGAGGCATCCCCAACTAATTCTATCATAGGCTGTCTCAAAGTCGAGCTTCAGAATGAACCCCTTCTCTTCAGCCTTCCCCATTAAAAAATGCTCTCATGAGCAACCAGGAAGTTGTCTTGAATATGCCTATCCTTGATAAAAGCCCCTTGAGAGTCTTCCACCACACTGTCCATCACATTCACCAGCCTAGAAGCCAACACCTTAGAGACAATTTTGTGAACACTATTCAGCAAGAAGATAGGCCAAAAGTCTGTGAATAGAGTGGCTCCCTGCTTCTTGGGAATAAGAACCAAGAAGGTTTTATTAGTGCCCCTCAAATGAGCCTTGCCTTCCATAAAATCTACTACCGCCTTAAGAAGATCACCCTTAATGATTCCCCAACAATGTTGGAAAAAGAACATGGGAAATCTGTCTGCCCCCGGTGCCTTATCCCCTGCTAAAGAAAACACTGCTTGTTGGAGCTCTTCCATGTTGATTGGGACCACCAAATCATTTCTTTGGATTTCGGATAACCTTGGCACTAAGTCTTCCTCAAAGTCCGGCCTGATTTGATGTTCTTCAGAAAAGAGAGCAGCATAGAAATTCCTTGCAGCCATCCTGATGTCCTCCTCCTTCTGCACAACATTGTCCCTCAAAGAAATGCTATGTATGTGATTTTTCCGCCTTCTACTAGATGCAATTCTGTGAAAAAACCTGGTATTGTTGTCCCCCTCTTTGATCCATCTCTCTCTCGATCTCTGCTTCTAAAAGTTTTCCTCTCTGAGTAATATCTCATCAAAATTGTCCCTTAGACCAGATCTGCGCTCCCTATCTTGATCATCCATGAGACCAGCTTCCTCTAACTGATCCAGTCTCTGAATCTGCCTCAAAATTGCTTCTTTTTCCTGTTTCCTAGGTAGCCTCTTCCTCTGCTCCCACTCACAAAACTTGAGCAGTCTTATTCAGCTTATTGATGAATAACCTCACTGCGGTACCCTGTTGACCCTGATCTGACCAAGCCTCATTTACAATGCCCAAGAACTCAGGATCCCTCAACCAAAACTTCTCCACTTGAATCTCTTTTGTGCCCCCTTTAAAAACTGGTCTGAGAAGAATAGGTTTATGATCTGACATAGTCCTGGGAAGGGTAGAAGCCTTAGCAAGGGGGAAAAACTCCTCCCAATCCGGTAATGAGAAACCTGTCAAGTCTAGAACAAGATGCCTCCCCCCTCATATTAGACAGGTGAATTGAGAATTCTCCAGCCCGACATCAATTAGAGCAGCCTGGTGAATAAAATCGCGGAAATCCTCAGTCTCTCCAGCTTGATTCTGGCTTCCAGTCCTCTCGGCCGCATGAAGAACATCATTAAAGTCTCCCTCCACACACCAAGGTCATCCTGACACAAGTTGATTGCCCAACAGCTGATCCCAAACCTTCTTCTTCCCTTCCCTCGATTGGGGCCCATAGACTGAGGTAAAACCCCAAGAAAAACCCTGTGCCACTGATCGGAATGAATTGTCATAGCCCACCTTCCAATCAATCTATCTGCCACCACTTCCTCTACTTCAAAAAGATTCCACAGAATCATGATCCCCCCTGCCCTTCCTACTTCTGGAAACCAAACCCCCTAGGTCAATCTTCCTCCCCCTATCTCCTGAAGTACAGTCTCCCCGTCCACTTCTAGCTTAGTCTCCTGTAAGCACAGAATGTCAGCCTTCCCATTCCTTACGAGATCTTTTATCATCCTCCTTTTCTCCCCTCCCCCAATACCCCTAACATTCCATGAGATGATTCTCATGATGAAACTAGAACAACACCCCTCTCCCTCTCTCCCATATTCTTTTCCCCTTCATTCTCTAGCTGCAATCTCCTTGACTTCTTCTGTAATTATCTTTTTTCGCCTCCCTTGCTAATGCTGTCAGCCATCTCTTCTGAATCATAAAAACTGCCCCTCTAATTCCCTTCTCCACCCAATCATAAGAGACCCTCAATTTTTTAGTCAGTCCCTTGAAGTGCTCCTTTGTAATCCTCTGCATTTCCCCCATCAGCTCCTTCCCCTCCTCCTTATCAAGAAAAGTTCGGTATTCTAACACCTCCACATCCAGAGAAACCACCCCAGGGCTCGGAGTGGATTGTATTTGTGTCCCTTCAGTGGACAGGCAGATCTGCGCAGCTTTGACCTACTCCATGGGGAGTTCTTCCAGGCTGTCAACCAAAGAAATTGACTGGTCAGTGCCTTGGCCTGGACCATTGCCAGAATTGCCCCTGTCGACACCTGGTCTGGTGCCCTTTGTGAGGCACCAAGTCTCTCCTGCACAAGTGAAATTTTTTGGTTAGAAGTTCCTTCCTATAAAGATGATGCATCCTTGCCGTTGAGGAGGACGTTGCGTCCACCCATGCTATCGGGCATCTTCTCCACTTCCGGTTCATCTTGTGAACCAACTGGACAGAAGGCGCCCAGCACAGACGAGTGCACCACTGAGAGAGGCGGGGCGTTCCCAGCCTCTTTAACGAGTTCCAGACCCCTCCGAACATCTTTCCCTTTTTCCCGGTGACGTAGGGCTCGATGGAAGCCGTCGAACCATTCCCACTGACGCCGCTAGACTTTAGGGCATCGGGTGGGGAAGAGATAGATATCGATTCCTCCAGGACCGATAGTGGCCCTTTAGTGGCTGGGGGTAAGTCGCGGGTCTCCTGCACATACCTGAAGTTTGAACCACCCATCCGCCGGTTCATGAAACTCGTCTTTGGTCCCCTCCAAGCGGCTGAGATTGGTGGATTCGACCTGATAAGCTTGATCCAGCTCGCCCACAGGAACCGATTTCGAAATTCGAGTTCCTGCCAAAGGATCTCCCTGTACATCTTCTTCCTCCTTTCGCCCCCCTTGGAGCCCTAAGTGCGGCGGCTGGGACAGGTTCTGCGCCGCTCGTAGAATCCACACCCAGACGATGACAACCTCTCCGCCAACCACCGCAGTGATCACGACCGAGATCGCAAACTCCAATGGAACCGAGATGGTGACAAATATGGCCATCTGCGAACCCATCGGGGTGAACTCCAGCTTCCCCTGGATGACACCCTCGAAAGGCCGGACTAAGAAGGCGATGCCTTCCTCATCACAGAGCAGGAGCGTAACTCCTTCCAGGGTCACCTGGATGCTCTGAAGACATGGGTTAGGGAAGGTCCCAATCCTTTTAGCCCATCTTCTCACTCGGAGCAAGGCATCACCCACCACCAAGGCCCCTGTATCCACCAATGCCGCAACCTTCTGCTCATCACGCCCCACCACTAGAAAAGCTTGCCGGAAGACCTTTGAGACTTCCCAGCTGTCGCCTCAGAGAGAGCCTCTACCCTGTTCCTGAGGTCCTCTGCCTCCACCAAGGATGGCAAAATCGCGCAGGTCGGGTCGGAGTCGGGCGGGTCGGGGTCGGGTCGGCGGCCTGCGACCCGAGTTGGCGGGGGAACTGGCCAGGATCCGCGGAGTCCCGGTAGTCGGGCCGGATCCACCGGGGTCGCGCGACTCCGCGGACCCGACTCCCCCGACTCCACCCGACTCCACCCGACTCCAAGTGGTCTGTATGTGGTGCAAACGATTCTCTCAGGTTACCTTCAGGATCCTCTTCGGTTAGGGGTTCAGGATCTCCTTATTTACCTGAATATCATTGAAGTAAATGTTATAATTGTTGTTTCATTTACTTAAGATATTACATGTAAATAAGGAAGTACCCCCATTTGAATCCAATAAAAATATTAAAAAAATCATATCTCTTACCAATAAAAAGTCAACTCTCTCATCGAAGAAGAAAATCGCGATTTCGATGATTTTAGCGAAATGCTAACTTTCTAATCTC
The DNA here is from genome assembly GCA_014218235.1 of Colocasia esculenta. Lineage (NCBI taxonomy): Eukaryota > Viridiplantae > Streptophyta > Magnoliopsida > Alismatales > Araceae > Colocasia > Colocasia esculenta. The sequence goes on from CM024754.1 coordinate 41,496,695, forward strand.
TCATAATTTGGCCAATCTAAAAATTTGATAATTCAAATAAACCATATGGAACACTAAAAATTCAAAGTCCGGTAAAAAAAGTCAAACGTGCATATGACTTCTCCAAGGGAGCCACTCCCTACTGACAGCATTAGTCTGCTTGAGACCTCTCAGGATTTGGTCAAACCTAAATTATCACCACTCAAAGTCATGAGAATTGTCACTTTCTAAGACTTTTTCAATTAGAAAGTGAAAATTTTCATGAGTTTAGGTGATATTACCTTAGGTTTGACCAAATCTTGAGAGCTCTCAAGCAGACTAAGTGTTGTCAGTAGGAGAGTGGCTCCCTTGGAGAAGTCATATGCACGTTTGACTTTTTTACCGGACTTTGAATTTTAGTGTTCCATATGGTTTATTTGAATTATCAAATTTTTAGATAGACCAAATTATGAGAGATTAGAAAGTTAGCATTTCGCTAAAATCATCGAAATCGCGATTTTCTTCTTCGATGGGAGAGTTGACTTTTATGGTAAGAGATATGATTTTTTTGATATTTTATTGGATTCAAATGGGGGGTACTTCCTTATTACATGTAATATCTTAAGTAACATTTTACTTAAATGATATTCAGGTAAATAAGGCATCATAGTTACCGTTGCTCTGTATTGTAATATGAACATATGTGTAACTAGACTATAGATATACCCAAAATGTTATATTACTATATATTTTTAAATATTTTTACTGATTTTTTTTTATTTTTCCTGCTTTTTGTGATTTTTTTGGATTTTTTTTCCATTTTTTAAATGTTTTTTACTCTGGCCGACCCAGGGTCGGCCAGACTCCATTGGAGTCGGCCGACTCCACCGACCCGACCCGACCCGAGTCGGGTCGGCTGGGTCCGACTCACCCAGCCGACCCGACTCTGCCATCCATGGCCTCCACTGACCCTTGTACAGCAGAAAAGCAAAGACTCCGGTACAACCAACCTTCCCTCCTCGTTAGACTTTCCACTGGAAACTCTCCCGCCTCTGCACAAATCTTGCTCCCTTGCAGCCTTGCATTTGTACCTTCACCACATCTGTGAAGGTCCTAGCCAGTTGCACCCTTCTCGAAACAGGTGGTCCTTCTCGCCCCCTTACCAGGCAAAAGCGCCTAGTGTGCCCCCTCTGACCACATCGAAAGCATGTCGGATCACTCACACCTCCAACCACTAAGCTCCATCGGAAACCGCCTCCTCCCAGTGGGACACGGTTAGCCCCGGAGGGTCAGGACATACTCAGTGCTTCTCTCACTAGAAAAGCTTAGAGAGGGAAAGTTAGAACAAAAATTCTCATAGAACTATTTACAAAGTACTTTAAGAATATGCTCACAATGTAGTCAAGTAGTTGTAAGGAAGTAAGTATCAGATTGGCCCCGGAATCACCCTGGGCAGATCCCAGTCGTATTGGGCCAGGTGGCATTGTATCAGCCCAATCTGCACCCGTATTGGCCAATTGTGGGCTCAGGAATTGGTGTTCGTGAACTCCAAAGTCAGGACTTGGCAAATTGATTCTACCTTCCATCAGCTGTGGTAATCCCATGGAGACATTATTGGATATATCTTTCTCTACTTCAGTTACCAAACGGTCCAAACCTACATTCTGGCATGTTTTATGTTTATATGCCCAAGTAGCACACTCAGTTTCTCTTTGGTTCCCTGTGCCTAAAGTTACACCTTTGGTATTCTTAGTCCCATTAGATTCTTAGATATAATTTCCCTGCCGTGCATTGTCCAAAAGTCCAAATTTATATGGATTCAACTTTATTCATATCCATTCATAGTTGCCAAAACGTATGCCTAAGCGGGAAAGTGCCCAGCCAAGGGCTGGGTGCTAGTTTGCCTTTTGGTCACCCGAAAAGGTAACCTAGGTGGGCATCTGGGTGCCTTGACTGATAAACCCTAGACCCTTTAAAAGATCCAAATTAAAAAATGTAAAAAATGATCCCTACCCTAACACGAGTTTTGATCTTATTTTCCCCTGTTTGTTCTCCAAAGCCTCCAGTCCCATGGCCTCCATCTAGGATTACTCCACCTAATGCAGGAGCATGTTGGGCCTCCCTCGTGCATTTGGGCCCATATGATTTTGGGTTTTTGGTGTCTTTTGGGTCCGACATGTACAAAAGCTTTATTTGGGCCCATTAGCAGCTAGGGTTATTTGGAGTCTTTTTTTTGTATATTTTCTTATGTACTTTCTATTTGGGTCTTTAGTTGTTATGTGACCCATGGGTTTTAAGTAGTTTGGGCCCACTGTGGAGGCCTTTAGAGTTACCCCTTTATAAAGGGAATGTATTAGGGTTTCTCAACTAAGGAAGAAATGGAATAGAAATTGAAGAAAAGTTTGAAGGGTCCTTGGGGACGTCACTTCTCTTTCCCCTTTCCCCCCCTCTCTATCTTCACCCATCAGGTTCTTTGTGAGGGCGATCTCGGCTTGAGTAGAGATGAGGGTGGGAGGCCCTCTGCCAAGTGGATATCGCCATTGCCACCATTGCCCTGCCGCCAGTGCCATTGCAGCCTTGCTCTACCCACGCCATCTCCTCTCATCCCTAGTGCTGCAATCGTCCTCCCTGCGGGGGGAGGTCAGCCATTGGAACTAGGAGCTCTGCCTGCCTTCTCCAATGCTGCCTCTGCCACCGATCGCCTCCATTGCACACCACCATTGACTCGCTGCATAGCCTTGCCACCTTAATCTGGAGTTGTGTCCACTCTCTTCACCTCCTCCTTCCTTTGGTTGTTCTCCCCCTTCCAAGCTCTCTCTTTCTCTCTCGTTGTCTTTTTCTTTGTAGCCCCAAGCTCTGTCCCTCCCCTGGATCTCTCTGACACACCTCTCCCATCGGATTCCTCTCCTCACCATGGATCCCCTCTCTCTCCCCCTTCCTCTTCTTTTTGCCAGTGTTACTGCTTCACCGCCACCCGCTCGACCTTTGACTGCCCCCATTTTGCCCTCTTCCTCTTCTCGTCTTCCTCCTCTGCCCTCCACGCTACTATACTGATGCTGTTGCCCCGACTGCACAACACGTTATTGCATTGCCCACCCTGTGCTGCCTACTCTACTGGGCCACCAGCACAACTTGACTTTGCCATGATCTGCTCCAATCCAACAGGCCAGTCAACCCATTTCAAGGCTTGGAGTAAGAAATCGACTTGTCCTCATAAGTCGGGGTCTTGGCCGACATGTATGTTATTGTTGGCCATAAAAATTATCTGTCTGTGGAAATTAACACACATTTTTTTTATCATAAAAGTCAATTCTCCGTAGAAAAACGGTATAAAAGCCGTGTCCATGTGAGGCAAAGGGAAGTGACCCTAACAAGCCAAAAAAACCCACAAACCCTCAACCTTTAGAAATGGCCCAAAACCTCAAGGCCCAAAACTCCAGAAACGGCCCAAAACCCACAAACCCTCAACCTCCAGAAATGGCCCAAACCCCCAAGGCCCAAAACTCCAAAAACGGCCCAAAACCCTAAACCCCCAAAAAATCCGAAAAAGCCACAAAAGGCCAAATCCCAAAAATGTCAAAACCCAAAATACCCAAAGTCCCAAACATGCCATAGGCAAAAAACCCAAAAATCCATAAAAAATCCTTGGAACAAATCCAGAAATTACCCCACATAAATCCCAACTCCACAAAATTCAAAAATCCCCCCAAATCCCCAAATGCCAACCAAACAATTTTCCAAAATCCACCCAAGACCATCAAATTACACAAAAACCCATGGAAAACTCACTTTTCACAAAAATACCCCAGAAAAATTCCCTTTGCAAAAATGCCCTGGGCATGTTCAAAAATTACAAAAATACCCCCTTGGTGTTTGGATGGAGGTGGGGCATGAGGGACCCCCTCCTTTTATAGAGGGAGGACCCCCCCCCCCAACCTCCAGTTGCTCTATGCAATTAGAGGTGGGGTGCCTCTGATTTGTCCCAACCGGAGGCACCCCCGGCCCCCCTCCGGTCTTCCCAACCGGAGGGGGGGCTTCGGTTGCCCCCTTCTAGATCGGAGTGGGGTACCTCTAATACCCCCTCCAACCCACCAGAAGGTGGGTACCTCCGGTCCAAAGGACCAAACTGGAGGTACCCCACCTCCGGTCCCCTTCCTACCCCCCTATCCAAATTCTATAAAAGAAGAGGGGGAGGCCAAGTGGAGAAGGAGGATTGGGCTTGGAGAGATTCTACTTGCTAAGGATTGGCCAAGTCTTGTGGGGACTTCCCCATTGCTCATTGGTTGGTGCTTAGAGACTCCTCCTTGCCCACCTCCAAGAGGGCCTCTCTTCAAGCTTCTCTAAGTGTTTCAAGCTCCTCAAGTTCATCAAGTTCAAGCTTTGAAGACCTGCCACTAGAAGATTGCTCCAGGTGAAAGAGACATCAACCCCGGCACTTTTATAAGAAAGTCCCTTTTTTATTTACGAGTTGTAAAATTGGGGTAAAAGAATGTGATATATAAAACCCCAAGTGTCATGAGACCCATGTCTTAGAAAATTATGTACCATGAGAAAATAAACATTCTCAGGAGTATTTCTGTCTGTATTTTTGTAAATTGCAATTATATCCAAAAATGTTGGAAAATTGCTTTTGTGTCTGGAAAAAAGGTCCAAGGTGTAAATGTCATAATTGTACCCCTCCACCAAGCCAAATTTGGATTAAAGGGGAATATTAAAAACAAATTCTCACGTGGGGTAAATGTTGTAAAAATGTCTTTGTTCCTGGGTCAATGTATTGTCAAGTGATGTACGATGAAAGCGAGGTTGAAACGGCAGGGTATCAAAGGTGTTTGAGTTGTGCTCGATGTAAATAACGTTGACTGCGATCAGCAGGGAGCGGTCCAGCACACGATATCCCAATCGTTTGATGAAATTGCGCAGAATAAATACTGTCCAATAATGGACGAGTAAATACCCGCATTAAGTGAATTTCGAAATTGTCTATTTTTTATAGACTGGCACGCCCGCAATATATATATATATATATATATATATATATTATATATATATATATATATATATACATACGTGTGTATACACGGAGGCGGTACGCCGTGCATCTATTCCGCGAGGGAATATACTGACCACGACGTATTTTGTCGTCATCCATACAACAAAGAAGAAACAAAAGGGGAAAGTCTTTGTTTCACATATCTCTCGCATATATACCCATATATATATATAATATATATATATATATATGATGCCATATTTTGCTAAGATAGAAGTGCACCTGGCAAAGGGCCAACTTACTTGCGTGATGCTCGTTCCCAATCAAGTCAACTATGTCTCTCAGGGTGTGGTGGACTTGTTATCTCAAACAGGAGAGATTATCGTTTGTCCGGACGTTGTTTTTATGGAGTTCTCTTTTTGTTGTCGACGTCACCCAGCTATTCAGGATTATATGTATTCAGATGGTTCTTGAGCTGAGATCTACCTATTTGAGGAGCTCTTCATCGCTCTGAGGGGTGAGTGGTTGGCTGAGCGGAGTGCTATCATTAAGTCGACTTTGTGTTCTGCAGTTGTCCCCTGAAGCGCTAGTAGTTTTCATGCACCGCCGTGGCTTTATCCGCATCTGCGGCTGCCTTTGGAGTAGATGATATTGTAGGGCACCCCGATGTAGGTGACAACTCCTATCTCAGATGACCCTGCTTGTATCGAGCCAGAGGTGACATTATTGAGTCCACCATCAGAGGTATTGACCCCTTCCCCAGATGGCTACGTTTGGACAGAGCTTGCGACAGACAATGTGTGGGATTCTGAGTTATTTTTCTCAGTGGGGTTTCATTTGATATCGGATGATGTGTTTGAGGGAGATTGCCATACTACTTCACTTAATGCTCAGGCCCACTATTGGTGTGATCCAAACAACTTTGATTTGATGTGGTTGAACGATTAGGCTCACTTCATCATCTCCAAAATTCTCATTTTGCACCTTGTTGACATCTCCAACATTACATGGATGTGCTGACCCCTTAGTCATCCTTGGATGCTTTGTCATTTCAAAACTCAGAGATTAAGTTTTTTCAAACCTAGGAGGTGTGATGCACGACCATGTTGGGCCTCCCTTACATTATTTTTGGGTTTTTGCTGTCTTCCGGGTCCGACATGTAAAAGAACTTTATTTGGGCCCATTAGTAGTTAGGAACTTAGGATTATTTGGAGTCTTGTTTATATATTTTCTATTTGGCCCTTTAGTTGGTATGTAATAAGTAGTTTGAGCCCATTATGGAGGTAAAAGTGGATGTTTTAGGGTTTCTCAAATGAGGAAGAAATGGAATAGAAAATTGAAGGAAAGTTTGAAGGGTCTTTGGGGGAACTCTCTCTCTCTCTCACACACACAACAGGTTCCCTAGCCCAGCCCAAGCAGAGCTGAGGGTGGGAGGCCCTCCACTCGGTTGGACATCACCGCTGCCACCATTGCCCTGCTGCTGCTGCTTCGCTAGGACCGCTGCAGCCCTGCTCTGCTCGCGCCATGGTTTGCCAGATCGGATCGAATCGGTCCGATTCGGCCGAATCGGATCGAATCAGGAGAAACCCGATTTGTCCGATTCCCATCGATTCCCATGCAAATCGGTCCGATTCTGGCGAATCGTGGCGGATCAGGAAAAATCCGATTCGCCCCGATTCCCCAATGCGGCGAACCTTGGCCCGTGCTACCTCCTCTCATCCCCGGTGCTGCTGCAGCCATTCTCCCTGTGAGGGGGAGATCGACCATCGAAACTAGGAGCTCTGCCAGCCTTCTCTACTTCTGTGCAGCCGTTGACCCGCTGCCCCGATCAACTGATGCGCCCACTGTCTTCCCCTTCTTCCTCTTAACTATTCCCCCCTCCCTCGGGCTCTCTCTCTCGTTGGCTCCCTCTCTGTCACCCCATGCTCTCTTTTCCTCCACTGGATCTCTCTCACATCCCCTCTCTCCCGTTGGATCCCTCTTGTCACTGTGGATCCTCTCTCTCTCTCTCTCTCTTCTTCTGCCACTTGCTCAACCTCCGACAGCTCTTCCTCTTCCCATCTTCCTCCTCCGCCCTCCATGCTACTTGCTGCCGCCATTGCCCCGACTGCATAGCACACCGCTGCACCGCCTGCTTTGCTGCCAACCACTACTGGTCCACCAGCAGTCTGACTTTGCTGTGATCTGCCCTAGCCCAACAGACCAGTCGGCCCATTCAGGTCCTGGAGTGAGCTGACCCCGAGCCCATCCAATTGTCAGCCCTCAACATTGTTATTCCGCATCACTACCCCTGACCACTAGCAAATAATTTCCTTTCTGGGGCTCACCCTTTGAAACCCATGCAAGGGTGCTGCTTGACCCCCATGACTCAACTGTGCAGGTCAATCTGCATGTTTGAACCTGCATGTTGGAGAATTCTAACATTTTTCACAATCATAAATGTGAACAGGGTTGCAGTCATTAGACTATGATTGTTCTAAAAAATTAGGCAGTGATTGCTCAAAATCTAATGACTATGACCAAGACAATGTTCACAAGCTAATGTAATGACTGAAGAGTCCATAGTCTTTAAATGTAAAGAAAAATCTTAATTGTTTAAGAACCATCTAAATTTGTTATGCTTTTAATATATTTTTCAGTAAGTGTTGTGCTATAGTTCACTTTAATTTTGTTTTTTTCATTTTTTGATCATGGATTCATTATATACCTTTAGATGCATAAATTCCACCATATAGGTGGGAGATACCATACTGGCACCACCTTGAGTACCAAAGCGACCCTAGGTAGGTGCCTATGTCCCCAAGGACCCCAACAATGCCTTTGGGTGCCTTAGTTCCTTGTCAACTATGTATCTTCCGGGATTGAATTACCAAAACATAACATGCATCAAGGCATTTCTCCTTGAAACTTGAATATGTATAGTCAGTCCTTGATAAGGGTGAAAGAAATGTCCTCTGCTGATCCTAAGCAACCTGCCCTTAATAATATAAGGAACACTAACTTGTGCTTTTGTTGATAGAATTTCACTTTTTGGCAACCATTATGGTGATCTAATCACGTTAAGCTATGGACAAGTTCTAACCAATAATCAAGAAAATGTGGTATATTTCACCGACATGCGGAAGCGTTGTCCACTGCTCCAATTAGCTTTTATGCAAGATGTAAGATACATCCATAAATTCGAATATTGCTTGTTCACTCGATTTAGACATTTTCCTTGTAGTGAAGTAGGAAATTAGAATCTTCTTTTTTTTTTGGTTCATAACCTTAGAAACATTTTTAAACAATATTGCTACTATTGTCATTTTTATGTTAAATGCCAAAACCTCATTTATCCTGTGAGTGCTCTTGTGATTTTGTGGCCTAATGAATAACAGAGACTATTTTTTTTTTCTTTTAATTCCTCGTGTGTTTTTTTTTAATTTTATTTTCTCTTCTCACTTTCCTCTCCCTAATAATGTTGTAATTCTGCATTTGATTTGACATTCGATGTAGTTATCCAGTTCAACATTTTTGGGCCGGTCAAGCGGATCCTCAAGGCGGCCTGCTGTTTCTAGTAGCAAAGAGGCAATTATAGGCAGCGAAGTAGATTCCTCCCGCATGCATGCCATGGAGGCGAGTCCTGGTGGATTCCGCAGAATTTCAAGTGCTCAGAGAAGTGCTACTGTTGGATCAGCAGAGCCGAATCGCTCTTCTTCTGGCAGGCATGCATCTAACATTAAGAACTACGAAACCACCCTCAGAGGCATCGAGTCGCTTAACTTTGACAGTGAGGAGAGGTTACAGTATTAGTTCCCTACGCAGCTTCGCGTGTTTTGTTATGTTCATGTGTACAAAATTATAAATCTGGAGGTACGAGTTCCTTTGGCGTTTCTCGTGTGTTTTCATGAAAGCCGCTGTAAGTTGCAACACATCGAAGCTGCCATTTAAAGGAAGTGCTCCTGCAGGGCAAAATTGTGGGTGTGGGGCGTAATAGGAGGCATCAAGCCTAGCTAGATTTGAGATTTGTGTATACAATGATTTTAAAATGTGGGTTCTGGCTCCAGCTTTTTATCTGGCGTCTGTTATCACTCAGCTTCTGTGTTAGTCCTTTGCTCAGTACGCCAAGTGACAATTTGTGTTGAGATCGTTTGCGCGTGGAACAGAAATAGTCTTTTCTTTCATGTTTCTTCCTCTTTTTGCATTTGTTGATGATTTATAATCTTGGGACGTGTACCTTTTTTAGGAGGTGTGATGTGGGTATTTATATGGTTGCTCTGCTACATGTCAGCTGGAATTATGTGAGCCATCTATTGATTGTGTGTAAGATACAACAATTCCCGATGTCCCAACTCCTTCACACTGAGTTACGAGCTTTTTTATTTAGTTATGTTATAAATAATGAGGTGGCACACGCTAAACAGAGAAGATATGCTTTTATTAGAAAGGAAGTGGTGTTTATTATAACATCGGCACTCATCTCTGATCACCTTTACACATAAATCAATCACATGGAAATGAAATCGTCACTTGATCACTTGTAGATGGGATGTGCAGCACGTGTAATAATAAATTTTTTTAATGGTGGGCTAACTGCAGGTCTTAAAAGTCATCTTGTTAGAATTTTCAAGCTCCATACATATGTCCTGTGCAGTTTGCGAAAGGCGAGGATTGTATGTTTCCCTTCATTGTAACTTCACTCTTAGTTCGTAGGACGTGCCGGTACTCGTTCCTAACCATTTTGGCATATTAAAAACCCAAATCATGCCACGATAACTAACGGGGAACGACGTCATGCGGCAAAGCCGTAGTCCATAATCACGGCAATGCAGTTAATTTCTCTCATTTTACGGAATCCCAAGACCAGGGAAATATGTTTCAGGAGTGAAGTACGCAATTCGTCGGTGTTTGGGAATGTGCGTCCTCCTCATTGAGGGGAGTGCTGCGAGGGCTTGTAAAGGTGAGAATGGGTTATCCCGCTTACCTCAGTGTTTAGTTCACATCATGTCACATTATGACGTCAGGCGACAGCCTAGAACACGGTGGTGGACGGGGCTATTAAAGCAGCTGCAGTGGCTGGCGTCCGATGGTCGTGCGCAACAACGACGTCAATGGCAATGTGCAGTGGTCGATCAACGATGCTGGCCCGGTGATTGAACTACGTACTGTAGACGGCATCCGGCGGCGATGGTCGGCGGGGACTGTCCGAGGCTGGAAACTTACGGACAATATTATTTTGACAGTGATAAATTGGTGTTTCTTTAGGGTAGGCAAATTTGTTAATTATATACTGATATTTGTTAGTTACAAGTTAGTGTTCGTCAATGTTAAGGTGACAGTAATAAATGTTGTCTTTTAGTGTGGCAGGTTAATATTCATTAGTCATGAGTTAATATTTAAACAGTGAATGCAGCAAGGACGTGGGGCCATTTTGGATGCCACGTAGATGTGGGGGCGGTGATTGGCGGCTGGTGGCAATGACTAGCATGCCTGGCAGCGACTGATCGTCGGCGAGCGGTGGCGGCGACTGGCGACCGGTGGCAGCAACTAGCAGCGATTGACAGCAACTGGTCGTCGGCAATCGACGATTAGTCTCCAAAATATAAATCTTTGATTTCAAAATATAAATCTTGAGCCCCAAAATATAAATTTTGGGTTCCAAAATACAAACTTTGACTCCAAAATATAAATTTGAGCTCCAAAATAGTGTCTTTAGATCCCACTGTTGATCACTGGCCACCGATCGCCGCCGCCTGCTGCCACTGTCTGCTTCTCCCTCTATTTACTTACGTGACAATCTGTATGGCACCACACGGGTTACTATTCTAGTAGAAATACACTTAACTACACTTGGGCAAGTGCAATGAATCTTTCTCTCATATTTATAATGGGAGTCAGCTTGTTTGCCCGTCGTAAGCATATTGTTAGCAGTAGACTAATATTTTTTTCAATGATAAGTCAAAATTATACTTGCCTAACTTTATAAATTAATATATGTCATCCTGTGTAGGTTGCAACAAGAAAAAGTTGGTCCGTTGAAAATCCATTAGTAAAGCTTGTATCGACAGATTTTTGACAGAAATAGTATGTCAAATGAAACTGTCTGCCAAAATACTGAGGACGATAATTGCCAACAAAAATTACTGACAAATAAAACCATCGGTAAATCCATTGGGAATTTTACTTTTATTTTTTTTTCAATTTGCAATTTGTCAAAACACCAATTTTAACACCGGTTAAAAAATATAACAATATATAAAAAATCCACAACAATAAATGGACATAAATTTTTATTTTAATAGCAATAGATCAAAATTTCATAATAATAAATCAAGATAGGGTTTCTGCATTGTCCATACCCTCCTCATCCCTCCGAGCGGTGGAAGATTTTATATTACAAAAAATAATAATTAAATATGCGAATAAATTTTTTTTATTTTTAATTAAACAATTTATTTATTTTTATAATTTTGAAGAAGAAGATATCGACATGAATTCACTAAGTCAATTCGGAGAATAATTCTTAAGCGCCGAGCTCAAACCACAAATGTGATTTAGATTCCGGTTAGTTTTCCATGTCACTTTCACACTCTGGTCATGTTGAACTGATCGACATGCCGATCAGATCAATATTTCAAATTTTAGAACAACGACTTGATATTTTTCTTTCTATGCACTAAGTCACTTGGAGAATGTTCTTTGAACGTCGAGCTCAAACTGAGAATTCGATTTGGATTTCGTCAATCTTCATGTCACTCTCACCAGTCAAGTCATTTTGGACCAATCAACATGCTGATTGGACTGATATTTCACATTTTTTTATCCCGACTTGATATTTTACTTTCTTTACACTAAGTCAATTCAGAGATTAGTTCTTAGAGCGCTGAGCTCAAATCGGGAATCGGATTTAGATTTCGTTAATTCTTACATGTCACTTTCACCACCCCGGTCATGTAAGACCGATCAACATGTCGATCGGATCGATATTTCACATTTTGGACCCCAACTTGATATTTTACTTTCTTTACTCTAAGTCGATTTGTAAATTGGTTCTTTAAGTGCTAAGCTCAAACTAAAAATCCACTTTAGATTCTGTCAATTCTCACATGTCACTCTCATCGCCCCAATCGTGCAAGACTGATTGACACGTTGATAATGTTAATATTTCACATTTTGGACTCTGATTTAGTATTTTGCTTTCTTTACACTAAGTAAATTCAGAGATTGGTTCTTTAAGCGTCGAGCTTAAATAAAAATTCGATTTGAATTCCGTCAATTCGCACATGTCACTGTTACCACATCGGTAGTGTAAAATCAGTCGACACGTCGATCGGATCTATATTTCACATTTTGGACCCCCAACTTAGTATTTTCTTTTTTTAGACTAAGTTATTTATGCGTGCTGTGTTGTTCCAATTCTAATCTAGGTCATGAATTACATAGCAATAGTGTAAGTTAAATTATGTGAAATTAAAAATGATAATGAGAACTCACCTGATGGGCCTGTGCCATGGTGGATGCTCCTCCCAGCGACACAATCCTAGCTTGAGAGAGGAGGGCGACAACCGCCTATGTAATGTGCAACTTGCTGCTTGTCATCTGCAACTGAATGCCAACAATAAGGCACTAGATCTTCTCGTGGACTATGTCTCTAATCTCGCTCTATCCATTAAGGGACATCCTAAATACACTTGTACTGGCTGGTGAGTGCTTGAATTCGAGATGATGACATCACATCAATAGTGTCTAGGCTGCCTCCAAACTCGTACATTCCATCCCTTCTTGGTTGACCAGCTGCTACCACTTATGCCTCAGAATGGTCCAGTAAAAACCATCGATGGCAATCAAACCTACATGATTTCCCACCATATTTTAGCACAGATGATTTGGTATCGTCCATACAGTAAGGACATGCCAACTTCCCATATATGTTCTAGCCAAATAATGTGCCATATGTATGGAAGTCACTTATTATCTACATTAGTGTAGCCTTCATAGTGAAATTCTGCTTTCTAGATACATCGTAAGTAATAACTCCATCTGATCATAATAATTTCAGCTCATTAATCAAGAGTCTGAGGTATTTATCTAATTTTTTTTCTAGACTTTTAGGCCAAGAATCAGTAAGGATAAGTATAAATTCTCTTGCTTCTTGCACATATACACAGAAGGTTGTACAATGTTAGAAAAACTAGCCAACAAGTGTAAGATGCCACCAAACCTCTGAATAGATTAAAGCCATCAATGCATAAACCTAGTCTAACATTATGTGGCTCCGTTGAGAAGGAATAATGAGCATGGCTGAAGTGAGTCCAAGTTTCGCCATCGACGGGATGATTGATTTCATCATCATCACAGCGTACTCTTTCTGCATGCCATCTCATATACCGAGCTATCTTTATAGACATATACATCTCTATATCTGGGTGTGAGAGGGAAGTATCAAAATGACTTGTAAGGTACATCTTTCTGCTTTGAATTGTCCCCTCTTTTAGGCTTGAATCTGTCATGCTGACAAATAGAACATAATCTCTATCTACATCATCTTTGTAATATAACATATAATGATTAGGACATGCATCGATTTTCAAGAATCCATGCCCAATATTTTAACACCTTATATAAGAATATGTTAAATGAACTAAATCAGTAGACTATCAACAATTTGGACTAGTTATTTTCAGAGCTCGAGCAGGAAAATAATTCTGAAGTTAAGCGTGCTCAGTTGGGAGTAGTTTTAGGATGTGTGACCTTGCTGGAAAGTCTACCAACTAATATGGTTGTTGGTCCAGTTTGCTAGTTCAAATGGTATCAGAGCCTTACCTAGTTGGAAGTGCAGGAACTAAGTACCATACAGGGCGGCAATGGCGTAAAGTGCTGCATAGTGGGAGCCACCTCTTGAGCCTGTGGAGGCCACCTTTAGAATCCTGCTTGCCTACGGTTGACTGCGTACTATATGTGAATAGCGACGAGGACATCACTTATATAAGATGGGTAGATTGTAACACCCCATATAAGAATATGTTAAATGGACTAAATTAGTAGACTACCAACAACTCGAACTAGTCATTTTCAGAGCTCGAGCAAGAAAAGAACTCTAAAGTTAAGTGTGCTCAGTTGAGAGTAGTCCCATGATGAGTGATCTTCCTAAGAAGTCTACCAACTAGTATGGTTGTTGGTCTAATTTGTTGGTTGAGTTGTTACAAAGATCATTTACCATCTTCTTTGCACAGTAAAAATTTTCAGGCAACATCCTAAATCGAGGCAACATACTCTGATGAGTAGAAGAAGCTGGTCAAAACAACTCTCCTTGATATGAAATTCAAAATTTCAAATTCAGTAGCTAGGAGTAGGGGTGAACACGGGTCGGTTCGGCCCGGTTCACCCTCAATTCTTTATGAACAGAACCGACCGAGTGACCTCAGCGAACCGAAAACTTAGTTCGTCGGTTCAAATCGAAATCAATGAAAAAATATTTAAATGGTGTTCACGGAGGTCGCGAGAGTCGATCTCGCGACCTTCGCCGGAGGCCCTGCACTCCACCGCGCCCAACCAACTGTGCTACAAGCACTTCTGTATGAATCTGTATATATATATATATATATATCTATAATATATATATATATATATATTGGTTCATTTAGTTCCTCAAATTGAAACCGAACTGAACGGTGAGACATGTGAAACTGAACCGGTTGGTTCGGCTCGGTTTTTCGGTTTGACATATTTTGAATACCCCTAGCTAGGAGATCGCAATAACTGAGTGTACTTTTCACAACCATCCCACAATAGTCATCAGTATCTCAAAGTAATTGATAAAATCTTTCAGCTATCCTGCTTGACGCCTCTTTGTTGATTGTTCCTCATGAACATTAAAGTCCAAACTAGCAGTATTTACAACCATATCCATGTACATACTTGTGTATGCAACATTGGCAGGTTTATATGACCGGACATCCTCACCATAACATGTCTAAAACTCATAATTCAGAATAAATCCTTTCATGTATAAATGATATTGCACATCCCATTGTGAAATCCACCTTAAGTTTTTTGCAACCTGAATAGGGGCATCAGATATTACCCTACTTGTCTACTGCTACACTTGGATTTTCCAATGCATACTGAATGAAACTATCAATTCAATCTTTAAACTCATCTGACACCACCCGATCAATTATTCTACGGTACATTCATGAACGATGGTGACATTTTTTCTGCACCCACTAAATGTTAACTCACAACAATTTTAAAATTCACAAAACCTAAAGAAAACCCGACTTTGACGTAGACAACATATACGAAGGGAATATTATTTAGATTATAACTTTTTAACTCATCCGTGAAGGTTTGATTGCATGATCAATTACTATGTGTTGTATGCGAAAACTTTCGGCAGCATCTCCCCTCACCTCTCCGATATATCAAAAATATTTATTGATTAAGAAATTTTCTTAAGCACTTACTAATGAATGGTTAAGAAAATACTCAAAATCAATAATTGTATATCTGAGAGGAGTGAGTAGATGCAATCAAAATTTTCAACATATAGTACAAACACATATAGTAAGTGACTATGTAAGTGTGATCAAACATTACAGACTATCTAAACAATTTAAGACTTTGAGTTAGATATATATGTTCTCATCAAAACAATGAGAACAAACACATTAATCTCAAAGTCTTGAATGAGTAAGTTCATTGATACGGGCTTAACATGCTCTACTGAGGTGCGTGTAATATTAGGTTGAACCTATACATCTTAGTTCACATGGAACACCCTAAGTAATTAAATAACATTAAATTTTTAAAAAATGTCATTGATATGTATGCGTACATCGAATTAAACAACATCTAATTTAAAGAACATAAAAAAAACTTCTAATACGTTAACATATATTGATGAATTAAAGAACATCGAATTAACCCAATGTCGATGTATTAACATGTTAAGACATTAAGATAGATCCACCACTATTAATACCAACGCATTACATAATCATTAAAAAAAGTTGAATTTTCCAGAAACTATTGCAAGTTTGGCATAAAAGAAAATTCAGACTTAAAAACATCTAAATATATTGGTAATTAAAATAGACAAAGTTTATGCCATGATTAAAATAAAGAACATCCCTAGGTAAAGAACATCTAATCATTTACAAAAAAATTCCTTTTCGTTTGCCTTGTGGCCACCTTCCAAAAAGATATTTGAAACTGGCAATGGCATATTCTTTTTTGTAAGTTAATTTTTTTTTGAAATTTTCTATTCAAGTTGCTAATTGTCAATTTCTTCTACCTTTTTTTATTTAGGAAGTTTGAGTTTAAATCTGAACTTTTGTACCTAGCTCTTCCATTCTATTTTGTTAATTAGCTAGATTATGTTTGTGTTTTTCTTTTTGATTCACAACATGGCCATGTTGACTCTTTTATCTCCATGATTATATATTTTGGTGATAACAAAATTTATCAGAATATTTCTGTATTTCTCTAAATCAAGTGTTTACCTTAATATCATTTTGGTTAAGTCTGTTAAAAGGAAACTCAAAGGAAAAAATAATACTTCAGGACACCATTGTAAGTATTCCAAGAATTTCTAAGTCAACTAGATGGTGTTCAAATTTCTTATAAGCCTTGTTGTCAATTTAAAGTTTTCATTCATAAGTTCATGATTTACATCACTGACAATTTTTTCATAGTTTCAATCGAAGTCAAGTCTCCCATCCATAGCTTTAAACTTCATCATCCGAAGTCATGCATGTTTTGCTTCTTGATCAGTCGAAGCTAACTTCGTCATATCCAATGTTACTTTGTCGTATATAAAGCTTCACTTCGTCATGCATGTTTTGTCTTGACAGTCGAAGTTCACTTCATCATATACGAAGTTCTACTTCGTCATATCTGAAGCTAACTTAGTCATATTCAAAGCTTCAATTCGACTGAAAATGTTATGATCTGTTTTATACAAAGTTCCACTTCATCATATATGAAGTTACAGTTCATTATATCCGAAGTTCCACTTGGACCGATTGCGTTGTATTTTGGTCAGTCGAAGCATTTCATTTCGATCGACTACGTTATATCTTGACCAATCGAAGTAGCCAGTCGAATTGAAACATTGATTGCCTTCTTAAAACATCGATTATCTTTATACATTGATTCCGTTTAACGAAACCATAGATTGCCTTCATAAACATCGATTGTCTTTATAAAACATCGATTGTCTTGCATAAACATCGTTTGCCTTGTACTTAAACATTGATTGCTTTAGATATCAATTGCCTTGTACTAAAATATCGATTGCTTTAGATATCAATTGACTGTATGAACATCGATTGGCTTTATCATATCAAATGTTATTTCAAATAAGATATCTATTATCTTTATCAAGATATTTCCTTGCTGAAATCATATTGATCATATAGCTATCTTCTTATTAAGGAATTTTCTAAAACCATCTTTGATAAAATGATTAAAGGATTCACACACATGTTTTAAATACCCTAAGTGTTTGAAGTTCATATTTCCCGCCGTTTGGAGCACATCTTCTCATGTAAGCATTCTAAGATGTCTTCTATATGTCAAATATGTTGCTGGATATAGTTCCAATGCAGTATGACTTTTTGACTGATTGTCTTTTTCATGATAAGTCTTCTAACGCTTCACATGTAAATAGAAAGGAACATACCCTTCTTGGAAATGCATCTCACGGCTTCAATTAGCAGAAGTTGACTTACACAAAAGATCCATACATGATTTTTCTCTCTCTATATCTGAACATTTATTGTGTGCAGGTTTTCGATATTCTTCCTCTCACAGCAAAATAGACCTGGCACAACACCTAGGAAACAAATTCCAATAAAAGGTGACACAACATTTACTTCAACGGATACATTGAAGATAGCCAAAATGCTTATAAGAAGACAATGGCTGTGAAGAAACTGATAGAGGAAGTGAACCCAACAAGCAACACATGCGGATATACACAACCCTTCACAACCATTAGAAGAGCAGTGCACCCTCACACCAAGTCTATCTGCTCTGAGCTCTACTAAACCCTTCATTTCTATTTTTCTTTGAGAGCCTGTGTTTCTGAGATAGTAGCATCATAACTCCATTCTTTTATCTCTCAGTTAGCGCCTCAGATCAAGGAAGGCTTTTTTGTATAAGCTTGATTTAGAGACCATCCCTTCGACTCTCTTTCTAAGTGTTCCTCTTCCTATGCGAAGAAAAAACTACTGTGGGTAGGTGTTTTGTTCCCCTTGTTAAAGGAAGACCTACTGTGGGTAGGTGGTTTGTTCCTTGTTGAAGGGAAGACCTATTGTTACATGTGGTTTTCTACCTCTTCTTGGGTTGAAAAGAAGACCAGCGGGTGCTAGATGTGTAAGTGTCCTTAAGGGGGACTGTACCCTTGATTAGTGGATTCTTAAGTAGTTTCTTGGGGACTGGACGTAGGACTCCTGGTGATAGAGATCCAAACTAGGATAAAACTCTTGTGCATTGTTTGTGTGATTATTTTTATCTTATTTTGCTACTCACTAACTCTAACACCTGCGTTTAGTGTGTCTGTTTGAAGTTATTTTAATAGAAAATTTTCAAGATATATTTTAGCAATTCATTCACCCCCCTGGGCTTGGAACCCGTCCAACAAGCCAAACATTGTGAATCATTCAACACGGTACTGTCCTTCATCTAGTGGATTTTTGAATTCTATTAGGTTGTAATAGGTGGTGACAATCTTTGCTAGAATGCTCCTACACTTTACTAGTAAGCTTGTCAATAACACATACTAGAAAGTTATCATTGGGTCCTCTTTATGGTTCCTTTCTCCCAACGTCAAGCTGACCATCATCACTTGCATAGTTGGCAGACCACCGTAGTCCTACTTTGGGCTCTTCCTATTGTGGCATATGGGGATGTGAAATTAAATAAGAGCTGGGCATATACTAGATGCTATGCCACTTCGAGCTTAATTGATAAACAAAACAAGAATTGAACAAAAATTATTTCAAGATTTAAAAATAACAGTGATAAAGCCCATTGAAATTATTACGTGATGAATAGACATAGGCCGATTTTTGGTGCTCACTACTGGGCAAGCACTAGATCATAAGTAACTTAAGTTTGCAAGAAAAAGATAAAAAAATACACACATACAAACACTTAACCTCGATGCATTCTAAATTTCAAATTAGAGACTAAACTTTCAATCAAAAACCTAGAAACAAACACAAAATCAATCAAATTTAGATTTAGAAATAAAAATAAAAGTAAAAAAAACTTAATCTCTCAGTGGACAATGGGGATGGGGACGGGGGGGTGGCTGGGAGCTGGGTAGGGGGAGGGGCGGTGGTGGCTGGGTGGGGGTGGCCGGGAGGGGGTGGTAAGGAGGAGGGTGCTGGCAGGGGAGGGAGGGAGATGGTGGTGGGTGGGGGAGGGGTGGCAGGGAGGATGGTTGTCACGCACCAAAATTTAGTAGCGAAATTAAATATCGAGAGTGTAAGCGATACAAATACAAGTATCAACAGTCAAGTAATTCAGAGCGACAACTAAGTATAACAAAAGACTTGAGACAATAATATTACCAGCCAAATAATCCTTTATTTTATTTCCATCAATACTAACTTACAATCATTCATAACCAGAGCCAAACATAGGGCCTATTATTGTCATTCAAAGTACATAAGACTCCTGAAGAAGTAAACTAGCTATTACAGACTCTACTAACTCTATCAAGTTGGATGACGTGCTATGTTGCCAGGTACACTCTGTGAAGATGTTCACTCTTCCCCAGCCCCATCGTTCTCTATGCCCTCATAGTCGTCACCTAGAATATTGCAAGAAGCAGGTGTGAGCGCGCTAACGCCCAGTAGGATTTACATCTCATGGTGCGGACATACTTTACGTAATTAACATGTTAACATATGAGATATTATCATGCAATACTCAAGGCAAGATAATCCTGATATCAATGTGAATCAATTCCAAAGGTATAATATGTATGAGAATAGTTCAATAAACAAGATGCGATGACAATTATCATGTGAAATGGACGATTATAAATGGAATGGATGACAGTACGATCATTTGTCAAGTAGAAGGGAATCAACAGTTCATATCATGTACAATGGATAACACAAGTTGAATCTCATTGGATTCCAGTGAACAATGACATATTGGATTCGATAACAGTGACATATACAATAGATTTGGGCATTTCACTTGTAACAATTCAATCAATCATTCAATAACAATATGAAAATTACCTAGAGCAATCTGTAGTCAATTAGGTGATTGCTAGACACCTCAATGGATCATATACTCTCGCGATTATAAGTATTTCGGATGCTCCTCCTAGGACCAGACTGGGCCCTTATATGCATAGACATCAGTCGTGAACTGAAGTTCTAATAATTTCTGATAATTCCATTTCAATTATGGCCAATACGATTTTCAAGAATAGATAGTCATGTAGTAAAGATAATGTCAATGATTATATGGATCAAGGCAAGTGGACATGATCCAGTGTAAATTATGGCAGCATAACGGCTTAATTTCATTAGTTTAATCATTACACTTAGTGGCTTGGCTTCCATATATCAAAATCACTCTCACGAGAAGTAGATGAGAACGGAAGTGCTTTCTATGTCCTGGGAACTTCAATGGTGCAACCAACTCGGTCTCCATGAGGGAATCCACGGAGTACGAGATTTATAGAGGTCTTAGTGGAAAGGTCCCTAGTCTGCCGATATGGAATGACCGACAGAGAGTTTCTAATCCCCCAAGAAAGGGCTGCCTATTGTGCAATCGTGTAGTGTAGAACGTGTTTCAATGTCACAAACCATCGGTTTAAAACACAACGGAATGCCATTAACAAGAAGACATGACATAAATAAGCAATTAAAACTATCACATGATTTCTATACTTTTAACATGTAACACTTTCAATTGTTATCAAGCTAGAGTATGAACATAGCACATAGCATTCACATGGTAGATCGAGTCAAGTAATCATTAAGAATAATTAGAATAGAGATTCATGTTCTTATAGCTATTAGGTGGGTTGATGACTTTTAGGCCATTGAACAACTAAATAACATGATATCAAAGTAAGACATGCACATGGTTAACTATACAACTAAAGAAAATAGTCTCGAGTTGGCCATTGAATTGTGACGACTCAGACACCCATTCTAAAGACTATGCACAATAAAAAATATGACTATGCGTGAAATCACTAAATTGCGACGGTTTGGTTCGTTGCCTTCATGTCGCAACAGGTCGACATGTCGCTACGGTTTTTAAAACGTGACGGTAATAACAGTCGCCTTCATAACACGACTACCAACAGGTTGCAATGACACCGAATCATGACGACTATATGGATCGCGTTCTAGAGGGGTTTTCAAAATATGAATACAAAAACATGCACAAAAACCAAGGTTGGAAAACAAGTCAAATCGCGACGGTATGACCAGTTGCGTGCTTGAAGGGCACTAAAATCCATGTGGCACATAGTTTGATGTGCCAGGGTTGTCGAGACAGACTCTTAAATTCGATAGGGTGTTCGGTCGCTTTTTGAGTAAACACGATAATTTAGTATGTCGCGTTCAGGTGATGAAGAACGCAATGTCTGGAGTGGTCGCGTTCATGGTTCTTGCCTATAAATAGCAAGAACGGGGCAGATCCTTATGATTGACCTATAACTCGGAATCTAGAGGTCTTTAGATAAAACTCTAAACATGAAAAATGTAGAGGATGACCAGTAGAAGAGAACTATGGCTTTGAAATAACCCAATTTGTCCTCGTTTTGCATGAATCACGGTATGGACAACGAAAAGCCTTAATCATGCGTGACTCCTGGAAAACGTTTAATACAACTAACATGCTTAATAAAAATTGGGCAAAACAGATGCATATAAAACTAGACTTGATGCTCTTTTATGTGGTATGTGCTACGTTTAGTTTAAGCCCGAGAACGCCTACCTTTGGATGGTTCTAAGTTAGATATTTCTTTAGGTCGAAGCAGCACAACAATTGGAGAAGAAACTCGATTTGTGGTCGATCTCCTCCTCTTCTGGTGCCCTAGCTCGACCCCTCACGACCCCAACATGATGGTAACCCTTCCCCGAGGGAGTTATGATGATCATTTATAGATTTAGGGTTAATTCAAGTCTTAATGTAAGTAGGGAAGTGGGGTTGCGGTTCTAGCTTGGTCCCTTCCAAGAATTAATGATTCCCCTTTCAATTTAGGTGGAATAGCTATTATGAAACTTCCCATTGTGGTTGTACACGAATTTAGGTTAGTTTTAGGGGTCTATTAACCATATGTTTAACCCTAATTAGTCTTTTCAATTTAAATCTAATTAAACCTATGAATTTTGGGGATTTAATGCCGTTGGGTTTTGTTCTTTGGTCCAATAAGAGTTGTTTGACCCAAATCAAATTAAATAGTTGATTCCACTTATTGGAAGTCTAACCATGATTTTATTTTATTTTATTTAAACATTTTTAATCATTACGATAATATTTATAATTTTTTTAATTTTAATTAATAAATTTTCGGAGTGTTACAATGATGCTGGCCGGGAGAGGGATGGAGGGGATGGCTTTAGGAGCGGGGGACGGTGAGGGAGTGGAGAGAGAAGAGAGAGAGGAGAGAGAGAGAGAGAGAGAGAGAGCATGGCGGAGGTGGAGGCGGTGAAGGTTGCAGTCAGCCGGAGGCGACGGTGATCGTAGACAGTCGAAGGTGACGGCTCTTGCAGAGGGCTGGAGAGAGAGAGAGAGAGAGAGAGAGAGAGAGAGAGAGAGAGAGAGAGAGAGAGAGAGAGAGGCGGAGGTGGAGGCGGCGAAGGTTGCGGTCAGCTGGAGGTGACGGTGATCGTAGATAGTCGAAGGTGACGGCACTCGCAGAGGGCTGGAGAGGAAGGGGAGAGAGAGAGAGAGATGGAGGTGGGTTGGGGATCGGATTGAAAAGACGATGACGAGATGGAAAAATTTAGGTGGGTTCTCCGATGGATTTTTAACGGACTTGATTTTGTCGACAGATAATATTTAGTCAAAAAAATTGTAAAAAAATTCTGATAATTTTCTGACGAAAAAGATTCAGTCGAAATTTCTAACAAAATTTTTGACTGAAATATTTCGTCGAAAATATCAACATATTTTTCATGAATTTTTTTCTATCGATAATGCCACTTCTCTTACAATGGTTGCTGCGGGAGGGATACCTTAGCTGACAACGAGCAAGGGGCTGTCACTCACTCGTTTCTCGTTTCTCAAAACAGTATGAAGCACACGCCATCATTTCATGTGCCTGCTTTCGCACCATGCATGACCGTATTTGATTGCAAACTGATCAGTTCAACTTCAAAATATAACTCGAAAATTCATAGATAGAATGGACGTCATAAATAATTTCATGGTTGCATATTTATCCTCTTCGTCACTTAATAAATTATACTGCAAAATCTTTAATCAAGGTTTCAAAAACGCACATGATTCTTAAGAGTAGACTGATATCTTGGGTGAATTAAAATAGTTGCAACTGAGAAGAGATTTTAGTGTGTATATATATATGTAACGGAACCTTTGATTTTACTTTTGTGCCATCGACCCTTTAAAACCTTCCGTTGCAGGTGAAGAGAGCAAACATCGCGACGTTCTCCCCGCCCTCTCCTCTCTCATCTACAGCACCAAACAAACTGATCACCTTTGCTAATATTAGCTAGGTGGGGAGAAAGAAGCGAACATGCGTGCTGTGCGGTCGTCGCCGTGGCCCCGACGTCTTACCCAAAATTAGGAGTTGCTGCCGGGCCACAATTTAAGCAGCCAAAGAGGAGAAGCTAATTAGGACGCATGGAAATGGTCGACAACGGAATTGCTAGCCATGGCCGGCGACGAGCGAGTGGTGGTTGAGAATATTATTGCCGACCAACACCGCTATAAATACAGAGCCATGCGGTCTCGAGGTCTCTCCACCCACTTCGAAGGGGCCGGGAAGAACTCGCAGTAAGAAGAAGAATAAAATAAAAAAAAGAAAAAGAAAAAGAGAGAGGAAAGAATAAGAGGAAGATGGCCTGCAACAGCAAGGATGTGATGGCGGTGGTGCTGCTGAGCTTGTTGGTGGCGTCGGCCTCCGTGGAGGCGACCAGGGAGGAGGGCAACTGCAGGCGCCTGTGCGTGAAGGGGTGCATGAGAGGCGGCCTCGCCAGCACGGCTTCCGTCATGATCTGCGCCAAGCAGTGCGCCAAAGGCTGCGCCAAGCCCGTGTACACGCTCCCCGTCGAGAGGCCCGGCGGCATCTGAGAGGCGCCGCCGCGACTCCACGTTGCAGCACCAGTACCGCATGCATGGCCATGGGCATCTGGGCTGCCCCTCTCTTAATTCCCATCTCTCTAGCCACTTTGGTAATGAGTTGGAGTTATCCAACTCATGATCAAAGTTATACATGACTAACTCACTATTACTTTCGTAACAAGTGAGTTAAAACTCACTTGAATAAATGGAGTTAACTCACATATTTGTTGAATGTTTTGGTTGGCATTGAAGGGTTAATCTTTTTCACTTTGATGAGAATACCCAAACTACTTGTCAACACTTTATTCATTTAAATTATGTACCTTTCTTTGGAATAGTTTAATCATAGAAGTTATTTTATAAATGAGATCAACATATTACCATCAATAAAAAAATACTAATAATCGCTAAAAATACAATAGTACTAAAAAAGGTGCGGTAGTACTTTATATTAATTGTGATTATTCGGTACTTTAACAAATTATTTTTTATAATCATCTATTTTTTTCACATCAATAGAAAAATTAATTGTAACAAAAATCGACTTATTGATAATACAAAATGACGTTTTATTTAATAACAACAAATTATAGGTCGTAATCATGCCTCTATTTATTTTTAAGAATAATTTATTAAAAAAAATAGACAGCACCTCCCCTGTTTCTCTTATATTTTTATTATTTGTAACTGTTCCTGTATGTAGCAACAAAATTAAAAAAAAAAGACATAATATGGAAGACATGGTAAATTTAAATATAAAAAAATTCATTCAACATTTATTAACAACACTTGTTGTTTCTATATGTAACAACATAACTTTGAAAAAAAAGACATAACATGGAACACATGGTAAATTTTAAATGTAACAAACTTTATTGAACAATAATTAACAACATAACATGGAAGGCAGCCTTCAAATTTATACATGGAACTATTTTAATCGCCTCCTTCATTTGCCGTGCATGATAAAATCTGTGACAAAATGAATACAATGTTAGTCACATGACAGGTAGTATAATTTATGAAAATTTTGAACATACATTTTTATGAAATATGAACGTACCTTCTCTTACGACATAGACTCCTACTTGAATGTTGTCAGCCTGTAGTAATGTTGGATCACATTTGTATGATATGATGTGAATTTTTTGGATCAGTTCGGCTACATAAAATATATCCGCATTTTCAATGGGGTTGTCAATTTGACCATCCGACCATTGAATTGGATTAAGATGCCCACTCGTCATTACCCATATAAGTATATATGTGATATCACATGTTCAATAATTTATAATACATTCATTGCATAATATCTGGGATTACAATTGATGCCATCCAACCAAATATTTGCAAAGGATGAATATATGACAATTTTTTTTGGCTCAGATCGGTTACATAAAATATATCCGTATTTTCAATGGGGTTGCCAATTTGACCATCCGACCATTGAATTGAATAAGGATGCCCACTAATCATTGCCCATGTAAGTATATATGTGATATCACATGTTCAATAATTTATAATACATTCACTGCATAATATTTGGGATTGCGATTGATGCTATCCAACCAAATATTTGCAAAGGATGAATATACGATAAATTTTTTTTGGCTCAGATCGGCTACACAAAATATATCCCCATTTTCAATGGGGTTGTCAATTTGAACATCCGACCATTGAATTGGATAAGGATGTCCACTCATCATTGCCCATGTAGGTATATATTTGATATCACTTGTTCAATAAGTGATAATACATTCACTGCATCATATCTGTGATTGCAATTGATGTCATCCAACCAAATATTTGCAAAGGATGAATATACGAATTTTTTTTTTGGCTCATATCGGCTACACAAAATATATCTGCATTTTCAATGGGGTTGCCAATTTGACCATCCGACCATTGAATTGAATAAGGATGCCCACTAATCATTGCCCATGTAAGTATATATGTGATATCACATGTTCAATAATTATAATACATTCACTGCATAATATCTGGGATTGCGATTGATGCCATCCAACCAAATATTTGCAAAGGATGAATATACGATAATTTTTTTTTGGCTCGGATCGGCTACACAAAATATATCCCCATTTTCAATGGGGTTGTCAATTTGAACATCCGACCATTGAATTGGATAAGGATGTCCACTCATCATTGCCCATGTAGGTATATATTTGATATCACTTGTTCAATAAGTGATAATACATTCACTGCATCATATCTGTGATTGCAATTGATGTCATCCAACCAAATATTTGCAAAGGATGAATATACGAATTTTTTTTTTGGCTCATATCGGCTACACAAAATATATCTGCATTTTCAATGGGGTTGTCAATTTGACCATCCGACCATTGAATTGGATAAGGATGCCCACTCATCATTGCCCAACACCATTGAATTGGCAAGGTCTTTAAGTGTAGTACCAAAAAAAAAAATGAAAAAATAAATGAAAAAATATATACAATAATAAGTAATACTAACATAATAATAGAAATAACATATTGGCTCGAAATAGAAGTTAAAAGTAATAGAATAAATATTAGAATTGACAATACCCATTAATTCCAAAAGGGGAAAATTTCAATAAGCGAAAATCCATTAAGAGACGGGCTTTAGTGGATGGTTCATAAAAGAGTCATTGGGCCGTATAAAAAAGAATATTTCAAATTGTAATTTCATTAATTTCCAAATTTAAAAAAGTGTAATATCCATATATTAAAACAATAAAACTGAAAAAATAATAATAATAAAGTTATGGGTTTACTTATGGACCATAAGAGTTATGAAAAAATTGGAATAAAGAGAAAATACCCTAAATTTGTATCTTTATGTTTCCTAAAATGAAAAGAGCTATTAAAGCATTAAAATAGTAATATGGGTTGGAATTGGACTCCTAATCCTACCGAAGTTGGCTAGGCACGAATTTGCAACCAACCTAACCCAATTAGGAGGTGGAAAGTTTGGAAGGTTGAAAGAAATAAGGAAAACTCGGAATTAAATAGGAATTTGAGTAGTAGTAGGAATTGGAAACAAAGGAAGCTTAAATACACCCCAACCTCTCCATGGCCGGCCCTAATGCGTTACTGGGACTTGCTGGACTTGGAGGAGAGGCCGAAGAAAGGGAGAATTCGTAGGGAGAAGGCTTGCTCAAGATCTACCACTTGTTCTTCGAGTTTTAAGCCCTAGGAGACAAATCGACCCAAAGGTAGGCATTCTCACAAGCTAAATCAATTAATTTCGTCTGTAGGATGTTCCAAACATCAGGAACAAAAGCCCTCTAATCTCTCTAATTTTCATCGACCCCATCTTTTGATCTTTATTTTTGAAGTTTACTATCATTTGACCCCGACCCATCATATTTAATTTAGAACCTCCATGTACTCTTGATCTCATGCCATGAAATTAAGGAGGATACTGCTCGTTGTCAGGCATCATTTGCCCCCCGAAATCCCCAATTCTTGTAGTAAACTACTCGAATTAATTCATCTTCCTTCACTGTATCCTGCACTATGTTCTTCGTGCCTGAACTTGTTTAAAACCTGTCAAGATCATGATTATTTTCAAATTCCTAATTACTGTGTATACCCTCGCATGTCTAGATTCGTTTAAATCTACTTTCATGATTTTTCATCCATGGTACACCAAGATCTTTATTTTTGAACGACCCTGTATCAAAAGATGGAAAGCTTGGACCGCAATCCAAGACAACCCTTTTCCTGTTCGGACTCAGGCGCAGAACCTGAGAACGCGATGGCCGGATAGGCAATGTTCTTAGGGGCTGATCGCGACTAGCACCCCTATCGCGTTCTGAACGCGACAGGCTCTGGCATCGCGTTCCGGCCGCCTGTCCTGACCGACCCTCACGATCCTTGAAAACCCTGTCGCGATCCTTGCAGGGTACGTCGCCTTCTGAAATTTTGCATGAAAACCCTTTGATTTTGGTACTCTATCCTTCTACAGTGATTATACCCTTATTAACAGTCTTAAACGTAGTGAATAAAGATGCCATATAATGTGAACATGTATTGATTAATTTAAAAGTCATCATATGACCTTTCATATCCATGATTCTCTTTATCACAAGCACATACTTGAAATCACGTTTATGACTTACTTGGCATGAAAATATCTCATAATATATCTAGTAATTTATTTCATAATGTATTTAAATTGCCCTATTTTAAATGGACTTGTCTTCTTTTCTGTTTGATGTTTTAAATACCGTTAAGACGCTCCCTATTCTAGATTCCTCTGGAATGTCGATCACTTGTTTCTATATACACTTTCTCTTGACTTGGATATAAACTCTCCGTCGGATATTCCTTCTATCAGACTAGTGAATCCTTATTCAATGCCTCCGTAAGTCTTCTCTGTCCATGGGTTCCCACATGGTCGATGAGCTGGTTGTACCCTCAATACCTATGATACCCTTTAGGGATCAGTAAGATCTAAACGACCTTAGAATGTTCTCTCTCTTATCATGAGATCACGCCGGACCTCTGGACTATATGCGTAGCATAGCCAATGGTTGGTTAGTGAAATTCTACCTGACTGCCAGCACCCAATCATGTGTGTTGTGCAACCGTTACTACTGCCTATTTAACGTCGTTTCATGCACATTGACCTATAGTTCTCATCTATACTCTTTTTCGCTCATCTATTCACGTTCTCTACACTCTCGTCTATTTCGTCAACTACTCTCATCTATTCTTGGTACTCTATTTGGCCATCTATTGGTTGTTTAAGATAATAAAAATAACCAATGCTAGGCAATATAGGGCCCGATCTGGTCTTGGGATGTGTGCCCAAAAAGTGTCATTTGCCCACGGGAGTTCAATGATCAGGATGTCGGAATTACATCCAAGTGCCATACTATCAAGATTAATCTAAGACAATCAAACCAAAGTGCTATATTCTCTCGTTGTCTATTGACAAACTAAAGTGCTATATTCTCTCATTGTCTGTTGACAAACAAGTGCTATACTCTCTCTCTCTCTCGGCTATCTACGGATAACCAAAGTGCAATGCTATCTCGATTGACAGAAGTTAATCAAAGTGCTATACTATTTTGATTGATGAAAATCAATCAAAGTGCAATTTACTCTTTATATGGCCAACTACTCTCTCTCTCTCCTTTCTATACATGTTACTTGCTATTGCTTGACAATGACGTTACTTGGTATCGTGAGTTATCGCTTTCTATCGTGACTTGATCATATTCATTGTGCTATACTTGAATCATGTGCTATTTGAACCATGTTATTTGTGCTATTACTTTCTCGACTTTACATGACTCTCTCTATCATTAGTTACTCTATCCTTTAAAAGTATTAATCATTTAAAGCTTGCTTGGCTATTGAGAATTAAGTCCTACTGAGCATTATCGCTCACCCTTTGCTACTTGTTATTGTGTCTCAAGTAAGTCGGATGATGACATTACACACACCAATGGGACAGAACCAGAGTGATGAGCGACCTGGAGTCAAATCGTGAAGTTACCCTAGTACAATGAAGTCTAGTAGTTATTGCTTTAGATTTCTTTTCAATGTAATAATGTCATTGAGCCTTATGCATTGGCTCTGAATTAGTTGTTGTAATAGTCTTAGTGAAATTTATAATAAAATAAAGAGTTTATTCCAAATTAATGTTCATTAGATGCTTTGATTTACTCGACTGTTCGTACATTTTACACTACTATGTACATTGTTCACGTCTCCTCGATTTATTCCACTGCTAAATTGGCGGGGCGTGACATTAAGATCCCCAACCATTGAACAACTTGACGAGGTCATTATGTAATGTCAATGTCTTTTCTTTGAACTCTGTAGCCAATGGGTTGAACTATAATGGAAGAATAAAATAGTAATTAATTTATACTTCTTTATTCTTGGTCAATAATATGTATAGATAATCGTCATGGGTAAAATTTATAAAAACCTCAAGATATTGCTGCCAAGCAAATCTGAACCTCGTATTTATTTAATCTCGTCATCCCAGTGAAAATTAACTACATTGATGAGATCATGAGTGATCAAATATAAATGACTTATAGAATGTAAAATGATGTAGGAAATGTGATACGGGTCAAGCCACGCAAAAGTCATTGTTGAAATTTTTTTGGATGTTCTTCCATCCTTCCTCATTCAAAGAGTCACCTATGATGTTTTACATTCTATTTGTGTTCAATTAAATATATTAGGACAAAGTCTTTTTCCAGGTCCCAAATTGCACCTACATGTAGTTGAAATACTCATTAAGTGCACAATGAAATTTGATTATAATAAAAACAATGACACACGAAACAACTCACTAGTTGGATAATAAGTTGTAACCATGCTATAGAAACAAAATATTAAGATAATAGGTCACATTACAACTCAGTTAGCCATCCACAGCTATGTGGCAATCGCATCTCGGAGAGCTCCTCCTACGTCATGTCAGATGCACTAACAGAAAGATTTGGGTCTTCCTCAGGTTCATCATCTTCGTCCTCCCTCCCTCCTTCACGACTAAGTTAAATAAAAGTCCTCGCCTTGTTGACGTCGGACAAAATTGTGCACAAACAACATGCAATAACAATCAACAATTGTGTACGAATGGATAATAGTTCCCCTCTCTTAGTGTTTGAAATCTATTCTTCAACACTCCAAATGCACGTTCCACACAATTGCAAAGTTGGGCGTGGTGATGGTTGAACTGTCTCTCAAGTTTCTTATAACCGTGCATTGCCATGTCCATGAAATTCTGGATATGGTATCTTTCCCCACGATATGGAGCCACAAAATGAGTAGTGTTTCCATATCCTGAGTCCACTAAGTAGTACTTTCCTATGAGATATTAACACATTACATTAGCACATTTTACGTTAAACCAAGTATGCGTGGGTAGTCATAACAAAATAATCATACCTTCCAACACGTGAAAGCCACCATCCATAGCCCTCCTGAGGACAGCCATGTCAGCAGCTGCTCCCTCAAACCTACCCCACATATTGAAGACAAGGTCAAAACCACAAACCCCCATGACATTGACTGACCATCCTCCTTGCGGTTCCTATACGTGCTTGTTTTTCTCGCAAAATATGCGCTGGGACGTGGGTACCATCATTGCTCCAATGACATTCTAAATACAAAGTGAAAATGAGAATCTTAAGAAAAATGAGCTCTTTTAATAAAGAAGGCAATTTTTACTTTGAAGTAAGAATAAAATCTACATCATGTCGGATGCGGAGGTGCACAAGATCAGTCAACTTGGTAGTTTTATGTAAGTGAAGTGTAGGGAAGCCAATGCTTTTGGACTTTGCGGACATGTTTACTGATAGTCTTAGAAGAGTGTTGTAAATGCTCGCACATAGCTCTGGATGACACCATGACCCATTGCATACATGAAAATTCCTAGTTGCTAGGTGGTTGTGACATAACAGGAATCACGAATAAGATCTCTTTCCATAAGTTTGTCTCTTAATTTCATGATTGTCATGGGATGTAGTCGGAACATATTGTAGAAACGTCATTCATGTCCCTACAGAACCTCATGAATCCATATGTGTCCACTATGACTACTTGTGTGCATAGGCCTTGGGACAATGTGTTCCTCCTTTGATTCAAAAATCTCATCAGCGATTGCTTCATCCATGGCTAAGAAGATTGCATTCTCCTCATAAAGGATCTTCCGTACTAATGTGTCCACATCAACAGAAGGTCATAATATTTAGATGAAGATAATAAATTGTCTTGAGAAAGAGAAGAAGTCACTACAAATGAAATAACACGACAAGTAGCATGAAGTAGTTAGCTACGTTTCTTAAAATACAATGAACATGACAACTAACATTAAGAAGATCAGAAAAATAAGGAACAATAGCATGAGCTTAATAAGTAGGGGAATGTCATTGTTCAGGCCATTGCGTTCCGATTCTCTTCATGCATGGGTAACTGAGTCATAAAGTGCATAGGTTGATCTCCTTGGCACTTGAGACGTAGATCCACGTACAACCATTACATAGTAAGCGTGTTAAGGTTCTTCTAAGGTTGAGATCCTTTAAACTTTGCTCTTGGGTATCCATGACCTGAGCATAACAATCAGCCCTTGTGTGGTATATTCCCGGTTGACGACCAACCAAACTACATAGCACATAAACTTGCCCATTTCAGAATGACTACTGGCCTACAATACCATGAGGTGGAGACTCATATTGATAATGATAATTTCATAGGAGTATAAGACAGATAACTTCTACGAAGGAAATTAAAAAGCAAATGACACTACAAGAAAAAGCGCATATAGAGACCGATTTAGAGACCGAAATTTTCGGTCCCTATTCGGTCCCAAATAGGGACCAAATAGAGACTGAAAATTTCAGTCAAAAATAGAGACCGAATAGTTTCGGTCCATATTCGGTCCCTGAATAGGACCGAAAAAACTATTCGTCTCTATATTTGGGACCGAATAATTTCGGTCCCTATTCGGTCCCTAGGGACCGAAATTATTCGGTCTTTATTTTTGGGACCGAATAATTTCGGTCCCTATTCGGTCCCTAAAGGGACCGAATAGGGACCGAAAATATTCGGTCTCTATTTTTGGGACCGAATATTTTCGGTCCCTATTCGGTCCTGAATAGGGACCGAATAGGGACTGAAAATATTCAGTCTCTATATTTGGGATGATACTAGGATGAAGATAGAGAAACATGATATTAAAATGACAAAAACAACACAAAAGACCCACATCAAGTACTAACATGACGAGCATCTCAAGAAATTGCATTCAGGATCCATGCTAAAGCATCCTCATCATCAAGAGCCATGAACCATGCTCTCTTCTCAGACTTCTCGAAGAGGGTCGATGCTAGGAATAGTAGTTGCTGGTTGTATCCTGGCAAAGACTTCATCCTAACAACACATTCTCTCATTATGTATTGCTTCGTGGGTGTGCATGATGTGGTTGATGAAGTAGGAAATAAAGCCCAGACCATATTAATGCGCTCATTGTTCATCATACAATACTGTGATAGTATTATGGGATCGAATGACTTCTTGCTCTTTCTCTTTTGAGAACATGTGGATGCATGATCGTTCCTCCTTCTAGCTAGGGAGGTTGCCTCATCTTCCACTGGATGAATGTTTGTCAATGTCTTCTCTCCAACTTGATGTGATGGAGGATTTGGTTGTGAGGATGATGAAAAGTCGAAAGGGTTGAAATTGTCACCATCAATTGAATAAAATTGGCATGACTCTAATCCCATAGCATTAAATTGCTCTCGGCCAACACTATCATCATCTCCAAAAGACCGTCTAGCCTCCACATCTACTTCTTGGGTCGAGCCTATGGAATGACTGCCCCGAACAACTGCCTTTCCATACAAGATGTCCAGTTGTCTTTTGTATGGAAATGGTTTGTCTAGATACTTCTTGAATTCAGAATTGGACTGTGGATTAAAAAAATTCATTTACATGTGATATACAAAATGTGTAGTTTTGTCACGCCCGACGCGGAATATCGGAGCGCGAAGGCAGTTGCAAGAAAAAGGTATAGAGCAAATACTAGAAATCAAACCATTGCACATTGAATAATACTAAAGCAAATCTTTCTCATTAATAACTTTTCAAATGTCTAGTTACAACCACTAATATCAGAGCCATTCTATAGGGCCTAATTACATTGCAATAGAAGGAAATAACTGACTACAACTCTAAGATAACATAATGACTCGAGGGTACTCTTGGCTTCACTCTTGGTCATTCCCTTCCTCCTGAGTGTATGTGTCATCCTCGGTCTCACCTGAGAACACAACATCAAATAACGTAGGGTGAGCGATAACGCCCAGTAGGACTTAAATCTCAGGCTCAAGCAGGCTTTAAATAATTAACGCATTTAATGGCAGAGTGTCTAAAGATAGCAGGTACAAGAGAGTCAAAATATAGCAAGAGATAACACAATAGCACAAGATCGAGTATAGTTTCCAAAAATAGCACAAGTATCGAGTATAGCACGAATAGCAGGATGGCCATAGCACAACTAGCACAAGTATAGTAATAGCACGACGAGTATAGCACTTGTTTGTCATTCTAGAACTCGAGAGAGTATAGCACGTTTTGTGTTTTGATTGTCATATAGATAGTCGAGATAGATAGCACTTGAGTGTAATGCCAAACACTCTGATCATTTAACTCCCATGGGCACTAGCACTTTCGGGCGCACATCCAGGACCAGATCGGGCCCTTTTATATGCCAGGTATTGGTTATATTGTTTATCTTTAGACAATCAGTCAATGGCCAATATAGAGTACCAAGAAGTAGATGAGAGCACTAGATGAATAGACGAGATAGTAGAGTGAACGTGAATAGACGAGCGAGTAGAGTACAGATGAGAGCTAATGGACATTGCACGTAACCCGTCGAGTAAACAGACGATAGAACAGTTGCACAACACGCGCACGTCGTATTGGCAGTCAGGTGGAATTCACGATCTTCCCGCTGGCCATGTTATGCACAAGTCCAGAGGTCCGATGTGATTCAAGATAAGAGCGAACTTCTAATAGCCGTTTGGATCATATCGATCCTAAAGATGTAATGGGTGTTAGGGTACAACGGCTCGTCGACCATGTGGGAATCCATGATCAGAGGAGACTTACAGAGGCCTGTGCAAGGGTTCACTAGTCCGGCGAAAGGAATATCCGATGGAGAGTTCACCACAAGCCAAGTAAAGTGTGTTTATAAAACAGGTGCTCGATGTTCTAGAGGAATTCTAGAACAGTGGAGCGTCGATATCGGTATATAAACGACGCAAGAAACGAATACAAGTCCTTTAAAATAGGGCAATTATATACTTTATTGCAATAAATTTCCAGATACATTATGAGATATTTTGTCAGATTTCAGCCATATATGGATGGTTCATGTGTGTGCATGTGTAAGAGAAATCATAGATAGAAATAAGTCGTGAATATGTATTTTAAACATTCAATATAGCTCCATTTTAAGCAGGGTGTTTACTGGGGGTATAACGGTAAAAAGGCGTAAGAATTATTTAGAAAGTGACATATATATATATATTTATGGGTTTTTCATCAAAATTCTTCTGAAGGCGACGTACCCCTGTACGGGTCGCGACAGGGTCAGGGCAGAACGCGACAGGGCCTAAAAAGGGTCGCGACATGGCTTGCAGATCGGTTCTGAGAATGCGACGGCTCACCTGTCGCCTTCTGAATGTGAAAGGTAGGCTGTCGCAATCGGAGCCCAGAAAGCGACATATTGAGGTGTCGCCTTCTGGTTGTCTGCGCCTGACTCTGACAAGAGTTAGACTAGACATTGGATTGCGGACCAGAACATTCAAATTTTGATACAGGGTCGTTTAGAAAATCATAACTAATTATATACATGATGAAAATTTACGAAATCAGTGGCAAATGAAACTAGACATGCGAGAGTACTTCCAGTAAATAGGAATTCGAGAAAGAGCATGATTTGAATATGGTTTGAGAACGAACAAGAATGAGTAACATAGAACATGATATAGAGAGCAAGATTGATTTAATTCGAGCAACATGCTTGATAAAAATTAGGGCTTTTAGGGGCAAAAGTTCCCTACTGATCATCAGTATCTCCATAAAAATTTCAAGGCATGGGATTTAGTAATCATGGAGAACAAGAATTATGAAGAGGGTTCGGGGTCAAGAGAGTTGCAGAACTTCAAAATCAAGAAGAAAATATTGGCTCGTTGGAAATTATGAAACTTGAGAGTTTCGTTCCTGATAGACGAGACATCATACAAAAAGTTTCATGGTTTATGCTTGTGAGAATGCCTACATTTGACTCGATTTATCTTCTAGGGCTTAGAACTCCAAGAACGAGGAAGAAGCTCCAAGAACTCCTTCTTCCCACGAGATTCTCTCCTCCTGGCCTCTTCTCCACGTCCAACAACCTTTGGCAATGAGCTAGGGTCGGCCAAGAGGGTTTAAGAGGTGTATTTATATAAATACAAGTTCTTATTCCTACTACTACTCTAATTGCTCTTAATTACAAGATTTCCTAACTCCAACATTCCTTCCTTGCTTTCCAATCTCTATTTAGGCTAGGAAGAGATCCAAATTCGTGCTAAACCATATGGGGTAGGTTTAGGAATCCAATTCCAACTCAAACTTCCTATTTAATGCATTAAATACACCTTTTTATTTAGGTAATAATTAGTTACGAATTTAGGGTATTTTCCTATTATTCCCTTTGTAAATTCATATTTTGACCCAATAAATTTAGAGGGTCCATTAAGCAAAGTCCATTACTCTTTTCCATTTAATGGGTTTTATTTAATGCTCTTCATTTAAATATCCATTTAGCTAGGTTTTAATTCTTTATTTAATTAATTTAATTTTTTTTCTTAAAAATTCAGGTTGCTACAAGTTTGGACTATATTTTACTTGCTAGCTTATCGCAATTGCTACTTGTATGCTTTCTTCGTCAGGTGCAACAGGTAAATTTCGTTCCTCATCCCATCCCCATCCAGATCATGTACGCAATTGTTCATAAATGTGGTATATTTTTTATGTTCCTCCAAAGATTCTTTAAACAATCTTTATCCTTTCTCACATTGGCAGTGCTATTGAACCGATCCAAAATGTCTTGAAAGACATGTGCTTTGAATGTGCCTTGACTACCATAGCTTTTATGGTACACATCAATCAACAAATCTAACAATATCTTGTCTTGCCGAAAGGTCCAATTTGGTGATCGACCTTTTCCCATGGACATAGGCACTGAGTTTTCTAATTTAAAATAACATGATGACACAACAAGAAGCCAATATAATTATGGTTATGACTGAAAACATGAAACATAAGAATAATGACAGTGCCTTCATTTTTTAACAAACAAACACATCATACATGAACAGGTTGTCAAGTCATAACAACTAAGTCATGGGTCATCAAACTCACTAAATAATTAGACTATGTCAACATAAAATGACAAGCTCCTTCCCTTAAACCACAAAGCCAGCAGGTTGAACTGCAAATGGAACCAGGAATTAGTGATGCGAGTTTAAAGACCTTTTACTTATACCTACAAGAATATTTGTGAACTACAAACCTCATTGTACGCATCCCACATAATGTCGTTGTTGAAAATGTTGAATTTCATCATCCCACGTAAAACTTACGTTGTCTTGTAGGTCTTGGATATGACGTATATGTCTTGTAAAACATTTCTCAATGTGTTATAGTCACATGACAACCATACTTTCTCACAAAAATCTCCTTAATCATGTCCATGCATGGTTTGGTATGAAGTCCCCATCTAATAGTTCATTCCTAAGCAAATCAAGAAATGTCCGGTCCATATCAAAGATCCACACATAACCTAAGTGGTTGGTAAGAAATAATGATGAGCACTATATTTAAACAAAATGAGGGCAAACATTCATTCTACATATTTAATACTTCCTTCATAAAATAGTTGTTCAACAAAAGATTACACCACATTGTACTCCATGCAAAACTCATAGGAAGTTCAAATTGTACCTGGTTGGGACATTGACCTTGAGGCGGTTGGGGCATGTGACAGGAAGCCTGAATGGAGTTTCTGAACTTAATTGGATTTATTAAATCATTGGAAATTAATGAAGAGTAGTTGGTTGAGTTATAAAAAATCAGAAGTTTTAGGTGAGTCTGAACATTTTCTACTTCCTAGAGTTTTCCATATCACAGTCTGAGCATTTTCTGTCAAAGTAGCCTATTTGGTCTGAACAGAATATATTAGTAACGAGATGAACAGGAAAAAAAATGCAGCTCTTCTATATGCTTAAAATAGATAAAGCAGTGATAACCAAAGGCAACTGTATGCTTCAGTTTTTGGCAGTAACCAGAAGACTTCAATTTATAGTTGTATTCTAACCTATTCAATCGCCACATGTCAGGAAACAAAGTTCAGGCAAGCATGAAACATATTTTACAGAAGCTTCTTTCCCTTATTTATAAGTAAAATGAAAACTGCATTTTCATAAATTTCGTGTCAAACCAGCTCCTGAACCAGCCAATGTATCAATAACAAAGTCTTCATTAAAATACAACTTATACTTACAAATGATTATGTTATGATTAAAATACAAGAAGCTCTGAAACACAAGTAAGTTTTTTTGGTAGAATTCAAGATTAAAGACCTCAAATATTTCATGGATGTTTATGACTCTAAAAAAAAAAAAACAATAGCCAGAACATGGGGAGGGGAAGATAAAGGAACCACAACAACCCATAGATAGCCCAAATTTAACAGATTATACAAAAAAATGGAGAAAACCAAATACATGGAGATGGCCAAAACCAAAATGAGTTTAAAAAGAAGTATTAGCCAGGATATATGGATATAGCCAAAACCAAAGTATTAGCCAGAATACATGGATATAGCCATGTATACCTTATTAGATAACCATGTATACCTTATGAGATAACTGCCAAGAATTGAAGGATAAATTGAACAAAAAAGCATACATGGATATAGCCAAATCCAAAAGGATTTTTTAAAAAAGTATTAGCCAGGAAGCAGGAAGAGGGCAGACAGGCAGCAGAAGGATAAATTGAAGAAAAAAGCATACATGGATATAGCCAAAACCAAAATGACTTTTAAAAAAAGTATTACCCAGATTAGAAGAGAGATAGCCAACACAATAAAAAAACCAAGGCCAGTGATCTAATCATTTGAAAGAATACATTCACCATTCATGGATAAAGAAATTGGTAGGCACACAAGTAGCTATTTGTCAAAGTAGCCTATTTGATCTGAACAGAATATATTAGTAACGAGATGAACATGAAAAAAAATGCAGCTCTTCTATATGCTTAAAATAGATAAAGCAGTGATAACCAATGACAACTGTATGCTTCATTTTTTGGCAGTAACCAGAAGACTTTAATTTACAGTTGTATTCTAACCTATCGCCACATGAATGGAAACAAAGTCCAGGCAAGCATGAAACATATTTTACAGAAGCTTCTTTCCTTATTTACAAGTAAAATGAAAGCTGCATTTTCATAAATTTCCTGTCAAACCAGCTTCTGGACTAGTCAATGTATCAATAACAAAGTCTTCATTAAAATACAACTTATACTTACAAATGATTATGTCATGATTAAAATACAAGAAGCTCTAAAACACAAGTGAGTTGTTTGGTAGAATTCAAGATTAAAGACCTCAACTAATTTGTGGATGTCTATGACTCTAAAAAAAAAATTATAGCCAGAACATGGGGAGGGGAAGATAAAAGAACCACAACAACCCATAGATAGCCCAAATTTAACAGATTATACGAAAAAAATGGAGAAAACCAAAATACATGGAGATGGCCAAAACCAAAATGAGTTTAAAAAAAGTATTAGCCAGACTGTAACAGAGATAGCCAACACAATAAAAAAACTATATATCCATCCTTGGTGTACATGGAGATAGCCAACCATATAAAACAAGTCATATATGATTATTTGGTTTTTTCACTTTGGAGATAGCTTCTTTGACAGAACGGATGTCTACTATGTGTAGAAGATAGTTTAACAGAGGGAATATAACAAATCTAACCTTTTTTCTGAAGACAGGAATAATTTGAAGAATCCTCCCATGATCAGTAACGCACCTAAAATCACCAAAACAACCTGTAATTAGCCAAAATTTAACAGAGTATAAAAAAATAAAAATGGACAAGAACTCACCCCTACAACAGCCTTAACTGAACAAGAGCACTTTCCCAAGAGCATGAGAAGTAGACAACAGTGGGGATTTATAGACAATCCGTCGAAACCAGGTTCAAGAAAGGGGCAAGAAAGGGTACAGTCACGGGTAGGGCACATACACCGTAAACCCTTCAATCATCACAGGGAATCAGAAAGGGGCAACGAAGGGTACAGTCACGACCGGTGGAGATGGATTGACAGACCAGAGGAGGTGACTCCTGTATGAAGCAAGCATCACGAGCGATGATGGGGAGTCGACAACTTAGGCTACCATGGACCTCCTTCAGAAAACCAGAAGCACATGGAGTAGTCATAGTGCCCCATAGACGAATCTGCAGCTAGATAGATAGGGCACGTCCACAGCAGCAGATGGGAAAAACGGTAGCTCGAAAGGGGAAAGCTTCGCATGTCGATGGTGGAAAGCTTCACAGGAGGAATCGTTGTCACAGGCGAGAGGGGATGTCTGATGGATTGATAGAGACGATGAAGGAGCGATGAACGGAGGAATCCTTCTGCGATGGTGTAATGCCCCGACGTGGAATATCGGAGCGGAATTACAGCTATTAAATAGTACAGAGCGAGAAATAAATAACAAACCATTGCACAAATGGAATAATACCAAATAAACTCCAATTTCATTAATAATCCACCAACCTCTATTACAATCACTAATAACTCATCAAACATCATGAACTAATCATTACATCAACGTATCAGAGCCAAAACTAGGGCCCAAAGTACTTTATTGAAAACCAAATTATTATATAAGGACTAACTGACTCACTAACTCATAACTATACTAACTAACTACTAAAGCACGGGTTGCTGAAACTGGTCACTCTTGGACATCATCCTCGTACCCATCCTCGTGAGTGAGTGTGGTCATATCCATCGGGCTCACCTGAACACATGAAATAAACACGCAGGATGAGCGAATAACGCCCAGTAGAACTTAATATCTCATGAGAACAAGCATGCTTTAAATAGTTAAGTGTTTGAATGTCAGGATATCTATAGAGAATAGTCATGTATAGCAAGTAACAATAACAAGAGAATGATGGCACTAGTACAGGGAAAATAGCACAACGAGAACATTAATAGAATGACCATGTAACGATAATAGCACGTAACGATAGCACTTGTATAGCATTTGACTAGCTTGCACTTGTATTGATAGAACTTTGATTGTCATAGATTAATCTAGATAGTATAATGGCACTGGATGCATGCCGTACACATCCTTGATCATTTTAACTCCCATGGGCACTGGCACTTTTCAGGCGCTCCTCCTAGGACCAGATCGGGCCCTATTGCACTGGCATTAGTCATTTTTTATCTTAGACAATCACAGAATGGCCAAGAGAGTACCAAGAAAAGATGAGAGTAGTAGACGAAATAGATGAGAGTGTAGAGAGAACGTGAACAGATAGAGGATATAGATAGTATACGAGATAGGGACAATATCGTAAAACAACGTAACACTGATAGTAACAGTTGCGCGGCACCAGGTCGGGTACCGGCAGTCTGGTAGAAGTCACAACTGCCCACTATCCATGCCATGAACATGAGCCTAATGGTCGGCGTAACAAAGATAAGGAGAGAACACACTAAGGCCATGGATCATACTGATCCTTAAGGGTGTAACGGGTATTAGGGTACAACCAGCTCGTCGGCTAAGGACGTGCGCCAAAGCCAAGAAGACTTACAGAGGCCTTGACAAGGAGTCCTGGTCCAGTCAGGAGTCTTTCTGGTGGAGAGGTGGTCCATGCCAAGAAAAGTGTGTAAAAAACTGGTCCGTCGTGCCTCGAGTGCTCGAATGCCGAGGGAAAACGGTGACGGTGTGTAAAGCGCACGAGAAAACGAAGACAAGTGTAATATTTTAAAAAATAGGGAATTTAGTAATTATTTCGCTAAATTACCAGATACATTATTGCGTAATTTAATAGGATTTAATGGCAAACATGATGGTTATGTGTATGCAAGTGTAAGAAATCGAAGAGCAAGTATAGTTGTGCATATAGCTTTTAAATTATAATTTTCATGTAATTAATACTCATTATTAATTAACAAGTTATTATCTAGCATGTCAGCACTTAAACAAGGTCAAATTGACATAAAGACAGGGTTATATTATATCTTATGTTCTGGTCGCATACTGAGGTCGCGACGTCGGCCTGTCACATTCAGGTCGCGACAGGGCTAATCGACGCGTTCAGGGATCAGGTCACGATGGGCTTAAAGGCCGCAATCAGGT
Source organism: Colocasia esculenta (assembly GCA_014218235.1). NCBI lineage: Eukaryota > Viridiplantae > Streptophyta > Magnoliopsida > Alismatales > Araceae > Colocasia > Colocasia esculenta. The sequence continues at coordinate 41,538,897 of CM024754.1, forward strand.
CGCGACGCTACATCCGGTCGCATTCTGCTGAACCAGGTGCTAGGGTGAACCGGAGGGCAGGTCGCGACCAGTCGACCTATCGCGTTCTGATCGCCACGAGTCCTGGTGTCGCGACCCCCTCTGAGGTCGCGACGGATCGGGCCGTCACGACACCAGAAGGTGGCCCGAACCCAGAAAAGGGGTTTTGCCCTTTTTTCCAGGTGGGTCTGCATGATATAGGGCTATTCAAATTTCGTTATAAAATCACACAGTGATCCAAAAAGCACGAAACTAATTTTAAACGAGAGTAGACATGGAGAACTATCACTGGAAATGAACAATTAGAGATCAGTCATGTATAGAACATGTTTTGACTAGGTTACATTTCATTGACCTAATCATGCACAGGTCTAGGAAAAGATTTAATTCGCAAGGCATGCTTAATGGATTTTGGGCAAATTAGGCTCGTTAGAACCTTATCAACATGTAATATTTATGGTAATTTTATCAAGGCATGAGCATGAGTAGATTCGAGGTTACAAGCAAAACATGAAGGTTCGGGCAAGACATGTCAACAGAGACTTGGGCATTTAATTCGCCCTCATGCAAGAACGAAAAAGGGCGAAACAAGAGGGCTTTTGAAAGGGATCATGAAGACTACCTAGGGTAATTTTTACACGAATTTATCTTGAGAGATTGCCTACCTTTCTGTGTTGACAAGAGAACTAGGGTTTGGTGACGAAAAATGAAGAAGAAAAGCCAAGCTCCAGCCCTTCTCCTCCAAGCTCCCACATCCCAAATCGCCTCCCCTTCGTCTCCCAAGGCTCTAGACACGAGCTAGGGTTTGGTGGGGGCGAATTGGTGGAGTTTTGATGGATAATAGAGTCCTAACTTGCTAAAACTCTTCCTTCCCTTTTAAAATTCAAATTTCCATATTTATCTCCTTCCCCTTCTGCTATTATCCCCTATTTTGGACAGAGGAGAGGCTAATCTCGTGGGTATTGGGTTTGGGAAAGGTTAGGACTCTTTTAAAAGATTTATATGACTTATTTAACATTTATCTTAGCCTCTTTCTATTTATTAATTAATTATTTCCAAAATTGGAATAATTATTCCCCATCCGTGATGGGCTCCTCTTTATTAGGCCTATTATTTTGTATTTGAGCCAATTACAAAACCCTTATTGATTTAACTTAATGGGCTTGGTTAATTCCCTTTTATTTCACTTATTTCTCATTTATTCTAGTTAAAGCTATTATCTCATTTATTAAATATTTTTTTATTTTATTGGATTTTAAAAATCAAGGGTACTATAGATGGCGGGAGGAAGCCTTCTGCGATGGCGGAAAGCTTCGGGGAAAGCTTCGCATGCGAGCGATGGCAGATACTTTCGCAGCAGGCTGCAGTAGCTTTTTGACGGTACAGGAGGGGTAAATGGGGTAGGTTGGGTCTGAGTCATCTTTAATCCACCCTCCAAGGTGGGTTGAGAAAGCTGTTGGATCGAGATGGCACTAATGATGTCCTAGAGGGGGGTGAATAGGACTTCTTGCTGTAGACGATGCTTTCGCGGTGCCCACAAAGAGGTGGGAATGAATAGTAGATATAAAGGCGAAAGGTGGTGTGTGTATGTGTGATAGGGAGTGGAAGGCGGAAAAGACAATAAAATAAAAAGATCGTGATCGCCAGGCACGCGAGGGTGCCGAATGGAGAATGCACGACGATGGGTGCAGAATGCGTACCTTTTTGTAGCGGGGAGATGTGCGGAGATGATGTGGGTCCTCTCTTCCTCTACGGGCACGGTCGGCCGTGGTAGAGAGCGTTTCCTCATTTGATTATGCTGAAAAGGAAAAAGAGAAAGAAAAGGCAAGGGGATTAGCCACATGTGTGTAGTATCAATCCAAAATAAATAAAATAAAAAAATAGAAGAACATGGAGGCGTACTTACCGGGTGGTGGCTTTTAACCCCTAAATTAGGTGTGTGTGTGTGTGTGTGTGTATGCATGCATGTGTGTGTATGAAAGAAGTAAAAGGGGCGCGTGGGCCGGAGGAGAAGAAAACATAAGAGCCATGTGGGGCCGGAGGAAGTGGAAATGCAAATAGAAAAGGAGGGGGGGGGGGGGTGCTTCCCCAAAACGAATGGCGTGTCGGCGCCGTTGCCGGTTGAAGGGAGGATGTGGAGGAAGACGCTCCCCGCCTCGCGCGTGGAATGGAAGGAGACGACGGCGCCGGGCTCCGAGGAAGAAGGGCGGATTGGCGTGGAGGGCTCGGAGTCAAGGCACCGATCTGGCAAAGCTTCGCCGCTTCTGGAATCCCCCGTTGAAACAATAGCCCCGGGTGTCTATTTATAGGCACTAGATTCTTTGAATCACGTCCAAACAGGAAGCCGCGATTATGAGTTGAATCGCGTCCGGGCGGCAGACCGCGATAAGAAGTCAACCGATGGGACATACGCGTGGGGAATTGTTGCCAGTCAAATCTCAGAATCACGTCGGGACAGGCCACCGCGACTTGAATCACGGTGGGCCGCCCGGACGCGATTACAAAATGCATGGTCCCGAGGCAATCGCTCGTAATCGCGCTATCTGCTGAGGTGACGGTTCAGATTTGACCTTCTGAATCGCGTCCACTGACACAGATGCGATTACAAGATTTTCTCATGATTGCGACATGGGCACTCAAGTGCAGTGACTGTGAGGGGCGTAGCTTTTGGACTTTGAAATCGTGTCCGGGCGGCAGGACGCGATTACAGAAACGTGTGCTCATAAATGCATCCTCCATGCACGACGCCTTCATGCTAGAAGCATGATCGCGTCCTGCATGGCCGACGTGTTAAGGTCGCGCCCTATGAAGCCATCGCAACAAGGATCCTGAATCGCGTCCACATCTCCAGACGCCCTTTTGAATGCGCCAGAAAAGCGGCCACTGAAGCAGACGCGAATCAATGAAGTTTCCATGAGCCATTTGAACTAAATTTAGCTCCGGGGGCGCTGCCCCCGGAGACCCCCACCAGGGCGCTGCCCCCGGACCCTGCGACCGACAGCGCACCTGGGGAAGCACGAGAAAGAATGGGCGAGATCCAAAAAAATATTGGGAAACTACTCTTGCAAGGCAAAAAGAGGGCCATTTGTGGCATTATGGCTCAATATGAAATTTGCCCGCGGTGGAGCCAAATTCGCGTGTCTACAGCTGCCACGCCTTGGCGTCTGCTTTGCAGGGAAGCAAAGCGAAGCGACACGAAGTGAAGTGTAATGGAGTGAAATGGAATGAAAAGAAATGGAGTGTAATGAAAGAAGTGAAGCGTAGCGAAGTGGAGTGAAGTGGGAGCGGACTGAAAAGTAGACACCAAGGTGAAAAAAATAGACACGCATTTGATCATTGGGTAACTGCCACCTGATAAGAGTCTTTCACCAACACCCATGGAAAGTCGTCACTAGGGAGAAAACCTGAAGAAACAATGCTTGGATAGAGGAAAGGGATAAGAAAGGGTGTGCGCGAATGAAAGGAAAGAAAAGACCAACTTCCAGTGTCAGGGAAGTACCTAAGGACACAATCCGTTAGTTTCACCATTGGGGGCGTCTGCCACTGCCGCAGGTGGGTTGGGAGGAGAAGGAGAGATCAACTTCCAACTAAGGGGAAGTACCTAAGGACACAATCCGTTAGGTTGCACCATTGGGGGCGTCTGTCACTGCCTCAGGTGGATCTTTGGGAGCAAAGGAAAAAGGATAAGTCCAAACAAAGGAATCTTAAGGAAATCGGCCCAGAGGCAACAACAAAGGAGTTGGGTATTCAACCGGGAATGGAATATTTCAAATCGCTGGATTTGAGGTGCGGATGGCCTTCAGATTGCATTGGAAGAGTGGCTTTCCACAGTGAATTCAAGATGCATCTATGCTGGGCTAAAGGAAAAATAAAGTTAAAAGAGGAGTAGAAAATAACCAAGGATAATATTATCATGCCGGTGAGTCAGGACCGGGGGGTTTTATGCATGGGTCCATCGTCCTCACATGCCAAGCGTAACGGCCTATCCGTGCGGCTAAGGGTCCTCTGGGATAATCATTGTTTTTGATGAAGGGGAACTCAAATCCCAGATTCCTCAAAGCCACAAGGTCCTTTGTGTACTCTAATGGTATAAGTAACATATAGTAGATGCAGATAGGGATGGTGAAGGCAGCAGCAGCCTGGTGTAGCACCAGATGAGGTAACTCGAATCCTGCGCTAAAAAACTCGTTAGCCAAGATAACAAACATCATGGAATAAACACATTCATTTATAACATGGAGCATGTAAAAAAATAGTCAACAACAGATGTAGCTCAAGTGATTTGTTTGTTTAAGACCATGAGGATGAGTGATCCTGGGCCAAAGAGTTTGGAGCGCAAGAGATGAGAAGCCATGATCGGAAGGATTCATGCGTGGCATAGCCAGGGTCTGCTTACCATGTGCAATACCATCGGTAAAAGATTTTGGAATTTTGAAAGTATTTGAATTTTTATGGAGTTGAAAATATTTTGGTTTTGAAAATATTTGGATTTTTTTGTGGTTTTGAAAATATTGGATTTGTTGGTTAGAAATATTTGGATTTTTTGTGGTTTTGGAAATATTTAGATTTTTTGTGGTTTTGGAAAATATCTGGTTTTTTTGTGGTTTTAGAAAATATCTAGATTTTTTTTGTGGTTTTGAAACATTGCCATGCCATGGCGGCATTAGGGTTATGAAAATTGATCCGTGAGGGGTCCTTGTTACCTCCTACGTCATTAAAGAATGCCCAGAGTAGGGCGTGCATTTAAAGTGGTGCCCGAGGCTGATCGCACTTGGTTAACAGTGCCACTATCACAGCCATGCCTGAATAGGCGACTGAGTCTGGCAGGGAGAAGGGAAGAAAACTTGGAGACAAGCTTGATATAGGTATTTGAAGAGTTGGATGTTGGCTCCCTTCCTTGGCAAAACGTCAGAAGGTTCTGTCTCATTAAGCACTGAGGCTTTTAAAATTATTTTGGAATCTTGAGTGATGACCATTGATTGTAGGGACATGCTTACGATCGGGTCCATTTGGATCTCCGCGGGGACTTTGCCACTCTTTGCCATGCCCTGTTATCTTGATTTGATTTTGATTTTGCATACATATGATCGGGTCCATTTGGATCTCCACGGGGACTTTGCCGCTCTTGACATGCATTGGACTTTATTTTGATTGGTCATTTGATTTTTGCCCATTTAGAGACGTCCTCTTATGATGGATGTGCTTTGGTTGGTTGCCTTGCCCAGACTACCTCTACTACCCATACTTTACCGAGAGAGGGGGGAAGAAGAGACGTTTGTGCCATTCAGGCATGGCTGTGACGGTTGTATCGTAAGCAATCGGCTTGGGGTGTGAAGTGTGTGTAGTGCCCATACTAAGGGCAAACTTTAATGACCCGCAAGGGAACTTCGAATTCTGGGTGCAGAATTCTGATAACGGGGGTGCTATGACGGCACGACAATGTTGAATATTCATCTTTTATAGATTTTTTTTGCAATGATAAAACATATTAAGAATTCGGAGGGTAAAGGGAGGACGAATGCCTTGCACTGGGCGAGACTCGGGGTCTACAATAATTTACATTTTTTTATTCGAAATTAAAATGACACATGGGGGCTAAAGCCCCGAAAGCAATGCGAGAAGGGTCGAAGGACCCGATTGAAAATGGAGAGGAGAGAGCAGAGGAAAGACTTTGGAGACTCCGGCGGGGTCGGAGGGGCTTGGAGAAGAAGGAGGGCGCGGTGCCCTGAAAGAGGAAGAGAATCCGGATGAGCGGGGAGGAGAAGGGAACAGGAGGGCCGTGAGGGGCCGAAAAGGAGGGTGCACCACATGGGGCGCAAGATGGAGAGCTGCCGCGTGGGGCACAAGAAGGAGTTGTGCCACGTGGGGCACAGAAGGGACCAAACCACCTGGGGAAGCACGAGAAAGAATGGGTGAGATCCAAAAAATATTGGGAAACTACTCTTGCAAGGCAAAAAGAGGGCCATTTGTGTCATTATGGCGCAATATGAAATTTGCTCGCGATGGAGCCAAATTCGCATGTCTACACTTGCGTTTTTAAAAATTTTATCTGAAAGTAGACAACACTAAGTAAAGTTGTTAGTTCTTAGTGTAGTGTGTGAAACAAGTGTAAATTGGAGGAAACAATCACACAAATGCACAAGAAATTTTATCCTGGTTCGGCCCTTCCCACATGAAAATCCTATGTCCAGTCCTCAAACAACCTCTTGGGATTTCACTAACTGCCAAGAGAACTTGACCTTCTCTCAACCTGAGAGGTATTACAATCCCACTTGCTCCCAAGCAAGTTTTTCTTAACCAGGGGTACAAAGACTACCTATACAATAGGTATTCCCTTCACAAGAGGGGCACTGCAGGAAACAAACCTCCTGCGGGTTGTCAAAAGCACAAATGAGAAAGACAGGTGTGTCTGCTCAGAAGGATGAGCAAACACAGAGAATTCAGAAAAAGATACAAATAAGAATTTCAGCTTAAACTCTTTCTGAACCTAACAGGTTGGACTGAAGAATAGATCTAAGATTACAAATGCCACCAATAAAAAAAGACTCCTAAGAACTTGAGAGCTTGGAAGTTGAAGACTGAGGCAGCTCTCTTTCTTTGAATTCAGTAGAAGGCTTTTTGGTGACTTTTGCTTGCAAGGCAGATGGGAGTTGTGTTTCTATCTCTCTATCTGAGTTGGTTCTTGTTCAAAACTCCGGCTTCTATATATGCTTCAGAGGCCTTAAGTTTCTGTTTGAAACTGTCCTTTAGAGAAGTTGCCATTTGAGAAGTAGCCATTTGAGAAGTAGCCGTTTGAGAAGTAGCTGTTGATCCTTTGGATTGAGACTTTGTTATACAACAGTCCTTCAGCTTTTGGATTTCCAATGTCTTTAGGCTAAACTTGTAGCTTCAGTTTTCATTAATTGTTATGTAAAACTCTATGCTGAAGACTGAGAGCAAGGCATGCTTCATAAATGTTTTGCAACAAAGGACAAGACAAAAGAAAAGATACCTCCATACTTTCGGAGGTAGGTGAGATAGAAATATATGTAAAGTATAAGAACCTCGGATGGACAGATATTCAGTGCAATAAAAGGCAGACAGATAGTTGCATCCAGAAAGAAAGGGGAGGTTCTAACAGTGGTAGATGAGACTCTGACAGATACCCTATGCGGCTTATCGCATTTACTGCAAGACAGCTATCAAAAGAGAGAAGAACTGAACTTCTGAAAAAAAGCAAGAGACCAATTTGTATAAATATTTTGAATCTATACAAAGATATTTTTATGTGGTCATTTTGAGTATAATTTATCCTGCCTAATAGAATATTTAAATGATGTTCAAAAGAAAGAGCATTATTCTGTAGGATATGCAAGTGTTAATCATTATGTAAAGGATCCCATAGGGATAACAACCATATTGAATTACATATAATCAAGATTGCATGGATTTTATGAACTGACAAATTCAGACGTAAATTATTGTTAAGTGCACAGAAGTTGATAGTATACTTCGACTTTCCTGAAGTCGGAGTCAGAAACAAGAGATACAATATGAACTTTGACTTTACAGATGTCGTAGTGAGACTGATCACAAAATTCGACTTTTGGAAAGTCGAAGTGATATCAAACAGTCATACTTCAACTTCTGGGGAGTCAGAGTGTAAACAAAAATAGATTTCGGATTTCAAGGAGTTGGTATAATATAGAGACTTCGACTTCTCAGGAGTCGGAATGAAAGTGATCTTACTTTGATTTTAAGAGAGTCGGAGTCTAGACTTCGACTTTTAAGAAGTCGGAGTACTAATGGGCTTCGACTTGAAGACAGTTGGAGTCTAAATTTCAACTTCTGAAGATTCAAAGTACAGTTCACAGATGGTTCAACACTTCGACTTTTCTGGAGTCGGGTCCACAGTCGGAGTTAGTATGGTACATAGTATACGCTGTGGACTTAGAGAAATTTCGTGAGTGTTGATATATAGTATTATACAAGTCATGTTACTTGTGATATATTTCAATAAATTTGTTTGTAGAGAAAGTCTTAAAATATTTTGTCATAGCAAAAGCACAATATTAAAAAGAGATAGTTGTTCAACAGATTTTCTAAATGATAGTTGCTCAACAAAAGCCAGGGTTAACTCAGAGTTAACCCTGACCCAACTACATAAACATGTGTTAAAATTAATGTAATACCAAAGCACTTTTTGAGTTGCATATACCATCATATATATATATATATATATATAGAAAAATGGTTTAGTAACATCATTCGATAACACATTAAAGTAACACAACAATCAAAATACACCACAACTCATCATTTATGAGGTCTTTTTAATTTTTTTATTTTAATTACTGATGTGGCACAGTTTTAATGGTGATATTACCAAATGGTGTTACAAAACCGCTTCTCATTATATATATATATATATATATATATATATATATATATATATATACAGAAATGCTGGGGTGCGGCGGTGCGGCCCCGCCGCACCCCAGCGCAGCCGCTGGATGGGGATCCAGCGGCTGCTAAAAAACAAAAAAAAACAAAACAAAAAAAAATTGGGCGAGCAGCGCTGCCACTGGATGGTGATCCACGGGCAGCGGCTGGGGTACGGCGGGGCCGCACCGCCGTACCCCAGCATCACTCTATATATATATATATATATGGGTTCGGATTACAAGCATGCAAGACTAAAAAAGACATGCGTCAGAGACAGCGAGCGAGCTGACTAGACACGAGACCTAGCGCCACTTTGGTAATGAGTTAACTCTGAGTTAACTTGACCAGACACGAGACCTAGCGCCACTTTGGTAATGAGTTAACTCAGAGTTAACTTTAGTTACTCAGAGTGCAAGCGATAAATCTATAATCTATAAACTATAATAGAAGGGACACTTTCATTTTTTCGTCCGGTTCAATCCAGTTCACCTAAAACTCCTCCTTTTTTTAACCCAGAGAAACATCTTAAATATACCCTCTTAAATACAACTTTCTTTCTTCTCAACGCCAATGGTTCATCTCTTGGTCAGGTCGATTCTTTCTTTCTTGGTTTTGAAACAGACATTATTATTATTGAAACAGACAGACAACTCTCCTCCTCCTGTCCCTCCCCCTTCTTCGTCCTTCCCTGCTGCTGCGGCCTTCTCCCCACCCACCCCCAAACGGACACACAACTCTCTCCCTACAACTCGCCCCGAAGGCAAGAATTTCACAAGTCGCACATTACTCCCCACAACATTAAGCTCATGAAACTGACAACTCTTCTCCTCCCGTCCCTCCTTCTTCCTCCACCCCTGCTGCCACGACCTTCTCTTCGCTCTCCGTCGGCTTCGGCGGGCAACTAGCTAGCGCTGTGTAGGTAGTAAATATTATTTTGAAGTCGAGGGCAAGCAATGTTAAGTACTGATCATTAATTAGGTGTTATATTGTTCTCTGCACTTTGGTTTGGTGCAGTCATATCTTCCTTCGGAAACACCGGACGGCCTCCAGAAGCTGAGAGAGGAGGAGCTCCAAATCCTGCGGGGCGACGGCCAGGGTGAGCGCAAGAATTTCGAGAGGGTCTATGACTACGACGTCTACAATGACCTGGGTGAACCGGATGGCAGCGAAGACATGGCCAAGCCTGTGTTGGGTGGCCACAGTAAGCTTCCATACGCACGGTGTTGCAGGACAGGGCGTCCCTAAACGAAGAAAGGTATGGATGGCAACTTTTTTCCCCCCTCAATATGTAACATGGTAGCTCTTTTGTTGTAAATCTTTAGAGTTTGATCACCTCCTGTTTTCAAGTGTTTGACGAAATGCCAAGCCCGTGATTTTCACTGTGGACAACTCCGTGCCCAGAAGTGGCTGTGTTCGACGAAATGCGTCATGCACGGATTTCTAGTCACCGTGTCCACATTGTCCACTGGTCGCATGATGGCTCATAAAGAACCTGTCAGTGAGAATGTAGTGGTTCGTTCTTCTTTTCTTGCCTTTTTTTTTTTCCCTCCTTGCGGAGCTCTCTTCTACCTAGGCTTTTGCGTGATTTGATTCAACAGCATATGAGAAAGATAGATAAAAGATGTTTATACACCCCCTCTATTTACAAAATCAGTAAAGAGAATTTGCATTCTTACCGAGTCTTTGGACTAGATTTCGACATGATATCTCTTGTCTACCATGTTGTATTCTACTTTTTAGTCCCATAAGATATTGTAAGAGAATATTTTTAGTGTTATTTAAGCTTTGCAATCTAATATATAGTTCATAAAAGAATCCAAATGCGATTTACAAGAGACATTATAATTAAAACATATGTCATTTTGGCAGAAAGCTGATTTTTTGAAGACCTCTGAACTATGTGAATAGTGAGTGACAAATCTATCCAGAAATTTGCTTTAGATTGTCTTCTGACTTCAGTGTATCATTGTTGTTATTTGGAAGTTGAGACAATCATTTCATTTTGTGGTGAAAGTCATTCAGTTCAGTGCTAGCCACTCACAAGCAACTCCCTGCCTATATAGTTTTGGGCCTCCAAACCGAGTAGTCTGTTTCCATCTGAGTTTAGAACTGATACAGTTCCCAATGGGTTGCTTGCCACACTACTCTTTCCAGCCCCTAATGAGGTATTCATGTTCTTGGAGTCCTTTATTTTTGTGTGTGTAGAGTAGGAGGTGAATTTTGAGTTTATGTAGTCATTTGTCATCTACTCATCCTGCCTTAAGCACGAATAGAAGATTTCTGTCTCCAGAAACCAAGAGGAACAACACATTGGGCCATCAATGTTTGTGAGGCAATGTTCTACCATAGCATATAAAGCGTACCTGGAAGAGCTATTTTATGTCCAAATATCAGCTCAACATTTGAAATGATCACTTGTAATCATGTAATTTCTATTATCACCTTGTTTAGCCACCAATTTGTCTTTAGGAAAGGACATGTTTGTGCTTAAAGATGTCAACCAGCAGATCATCCATTCTGTGTTTGTTGCAAAGATGAAACACAAGTCCGATACTATGATGATCTATCCATCTTCTTACTGCCATCTTAGCTATTTCCAATCTTTCATTTCTCACCTGCTTAGAGAAGTTCCTAATTACATGGGCATTTTTGGTTGTTGTGCCTATTTAATAAGTTTTTTAACCCTGAATTTTTAAAATGATAGTTCACTTTTATGCATGTCAGTTATTTGCATGTCTGAGGAATAGAAATTGTATTTCACATATGGTCTTCCTTTGTTTTATGTTTAAGGAGTAAATTTTGTTTAAATAGAACAAGCTCAAGTTTATGTACAGATTTCTCCAGTAAGTTAACATTTTTTATCCGTTCATTGCTAAATATTGAGATAAGGATAAAATAATATTTTCTTAAAGGATAAGGATTGAGCAACCATCTAATATGATTCAATCTTTAGTCTACATTCCATGCCTCTGAAATATTTTTGAAGTCTTGTTTTCTTTTCCTTGGAACTACATAAAAATTTCAACAGAACCTGGAGGCATGAATGATGTTCTCTATAAGCTGTACACACATCATGGTAGAATCTTTCTTCTTACTCCCACCCAGAATGATTACCTTTTACTTCATAATTGCTTGCTCCTCTTTCTTTCTTTTTTTTTTTTTACGGTCATGGGCATAGAAAAGCGAGGCATTCATTATATTTTTCTACATATACATATCTCCTTTGAACAGAACTATGTGAATATGAGTGACAAATCTATCCAAAATTTGCTTTAATTGTCTTGTGACTTCAGTTTTATCATTGTTGTTAGTTGGAACTTGAGATAGTCATTTCATTTTGTGGTGAAAATCTTTTAATTCAGATGTGTTAGGAATAGAAATTGTCTTTCATGTATAGTCTTCCTTTGTGTTAAGATAGAGCAACCACCATGGCCCAATCGGTATCCATTGAGAATTTGAGATTATGTGTCTTTTCTAAATGCAGTAGGATAGAATGTGAACATTATTTTGGTCTACAATAATTTCTTCCTTGAGAGATTTCAATCACTACAGCTTTGTGATGGATAATGATTTTTAGGATGTCTTCCAATTGTGAATAATAACTATAAACCTTAGCAAAGTTTTCTAATGGATTATGGAAAATGCTTCAATTCATGTGAGTCCACTATACTATTTTTTGATATCATCTACATCTTAACTACAAGAGCAACGAAATGTGTTGAATGTATAAAGTTAGATTCGATCTCGAGGGGGTGGGGGGGGGGATCCGATTCTGCCTTCTATGGGCCTGTCCATGGTTTTACATGGTCATTGGGCATTAGGCTGCACAAAAAGTGAGGTAAAGAAACTGGATGACTGATATCCAGAGAATATATACATACATACTATATATAATATATAATTTCTTGAAGGAGGTGCAGAAAGATTATGATGTCTAAATTCTAATATTGATAGCATCAACAAAAAGTTTTTTTTTTTGAAAGTGGACAACATCAACAAGAAGAAGTCTAAAGTTGTATTACTGGGAAGTGTCAACAGTTGTGGATTTATAGAAATATGATGGGTTAGGTTCACACATTTGGGGAAAGCTTAAGCAAATGAAACTCTTGTGAAGGAGATTGCCTGTTATGTAGTTATATTCGCCAACTACTTTTGCTTTCAATTTCTTTATAGAATTGGTAATCAGATGATGTATTTCTTTTTAATGCTGATCTGCAATTTTGAAAACCAGAAACATTTCATACTGCCCATCTTTCTGACAATATCTTCCCGATTGATAGCTAGCTTTGGTTTAGTTTAATTGATCTGATAGTGTCATTTCATATTATAGTTTCATCTCAATTTGCATGCAGGGAGATCAGAAACATTTGGTACTGGCCCACCTTTTTGATAAATCGTGCTTTCTCAGTACGCTTGCATGCAAGTTAAGTGAAAATGTGAAATTACCTCTTGATTGTGCAAATTATTCAAATTCAAGATTCTTTTTTTCCTTGTTATTCTTGCTGTTTGGATAACCTCATTTTTTAATGTAAAAACCGGACTCAACATCAAGAGGATGACATACCATATAGATTCCATGTTTAACTTTCTTATGTAAGTGAAAGTCAGTGCAAACTGGCAAAAACATGGTTTATTTATGTCTCCAACTAGCGAATGTAGGGGGTCTCTAAAAAACTATGGTCCTAAGGGGGTAGCCGCCATGCCGGAGATTGTTCTTAACAAGAATAAAATTATTCCTATCTGCAGTTATGAATGTTACTTATGTCCAATTAGGACATCTATCTTCTTTCGATATTCTTATGTAAGTCAATTCTGGTTAGTGATGTATCTTCACTCTAAATGCTCGAGTCAGTCTATCTTGGTCTGCCCAGATATGATTTTAAATTATCATAGTTTGTCGTACCGCGCAGATGACGTGCTTCATCGCTTCGTCATTGTCCTGACTATCAATATGATCCATCCGTACCGATAAAAATAAATTGGTCAATCGATTTTAGATTTTGATCTGTTGGACATCTGGAGATGTTCACTAGAAAAATCGGTCAATTAATTTTACCATATCGTGCTAACCGTGTCAGAGAACTCAAATCCCGTGACACAATATAGTTCGCACATACCGCCGCGATACGTAGCAGTAAGGCGAACCATGATATAAACTATATAAACCATATATTATAATATTTAAACTAAAATAAATAACTATATCTATAATATAATTAAAACTAATATAGTATAAATAATATAACTAATAGTTAGCAACAATGTTTAATTAAAAATATAGTTAAGTAAAACATAATATAGTAATATATTCACTAAATAAAAATGTAACTTATATAAATGTACATTTTTTATATATTGTATTTTTTTATATTCTTTTATTTTTAAAATAACTATATATATTTATATATAAAATAAATATAGATACTATGATCGATTATTTCAGTGAGAAACAATCCATGGATTTAATTCAATTGATTGGTTTTCAAATTGATTGATTATTTAGGTGTTAAGTTGTAAAATGATCAATTTACACTTAGATGATCGATTATTGGGCTTTAAGTGAATAAATGATCTATAATTTCAATGGATTCATTATTTAAATCTAATTTTTACTTTTCTTAGCTCAGTCTTTCTCTATTTATGTTTTTCATTATTTTCTTCTCACTTTCCTATGAAGTTTCTAACTATTTAATTAAGATATGAATATGAATATTTGAATACATTTTAAAAGGAAAATTCTAAAATTGTTAATTAGAATGTACGTTTATGAATATTTATAAATCCTAAAATTAGAACGTATGTTTATGAATATTTCTAACTTTCTATAATTATTTAATTGAGTTTAAATTCAATCTGTATCTCTTCCTTTCTAAAAATTCTTTAGCATGTCTAATACATTCTTAAATTAGTAATTTCAGTTTATAATATCAATAAATTTTAATTGATCTATTTTTGATTTGAAAAAGTTATATTTCCTTATTTATTTTCAAATATATAAAATTATCTTTTATTATTTAATTATTTTTTAAATTATTCTAATAAATTATTTACATCCACGGATATACTACACACGCGTAGCATGACAGTTCCACCGTTCGTCTTGTGCTCGCCCTTCTCCGCTCAAGATTGGATGGAAAGTTGATTCCCATATGCGATAAGAAGCGGCAGAATATTGAGAAAATTAGAGAGTAACGGTTCCGAATTGATCCACGTTCCTAACTCCTAATTAGGAAGGTCGCCATAATTCTAAGGCGGTATTTCCCAAATGTGCCGTGAGATCTAAGTGAAGAACAAGAGCAAGGGGACATGATCATATTTTTCAGCTTAATATGTTCCCCTCAGAGTCAGAGACCTTATTAAAGAGTAATTTGATCATCAAAACTTTAGAGCTGGTCAAGAAATATTTGGGTGCCAAGTAGGGGTTTCATCTCCAAGGAACAGACTAGACCAGCAATAGCATCTAAAACTCATAAGCCTAGAAAAGGAGGAAGAAGGATATATTAAAACAGCCAACCCGAGTTGGACAAATATTGATGCCCGGATGCCCTGGATTGAGACAAACAAACAAACAAACTGATGCCAAACTCTAACCTGATATGTTTAACATCCATCGGTCTGACATTATTTCGAATGAGATGACGTCAAGTCAAGTGATCCCACAGACAGAATATATCAGATTTATCGCTAATCTCCCCCCACCAGTCCCTGTTCAAAATGCAAAACCTGTTGAAGCACACAAAATTAGCAATCGAAGAGAAGAAGCAAAGGAACCATAACACTTTATTCATGATGCCAAGACGAGGTTCCCCTGACAGACATGAAGCTCTTGAATAAACGAGATATATATTGACCAAGTCTCCGAAGCCGGGGATGGGAGAAAACGTTGGGTGATTAATATAAGGAACCATGTAACACAAGAAGCCAGCTGTGGGATCATACCATTCTTTACTTAGAATGTCATGTTCATGCACTCTTCCCTCACTTGGGAGAATAAATCAGTGCTCAGATACCTCTCCCCACCGCTTGGAAAGATCGTCACAATCATCTTCCCTTTGTTTTCGGGTCTTCTTGCAACCTGCAGCGTCTCAAAACAGAGCTTGCAGCAATAAGAAACAATATATGTATATCCTTAAAATACATCATATTCAAATATATATCCTTGAAATCGGTATATTATATCTTATACCCTTGTACTCTTATGTATTCATCATGTATGTCCCTATTATTAAATTCTATCCATTTAACTCAACCACAATTGAATTAAGAGGGCAAAAAAAACTAACTTGTCCTTCACAACTTTCTAAAAAAATAAAATAAAATTTTCCAACTCTCTCTCTCTACTTGAAGTCTGGTGCTCCCATCGACATTAGAAGGGAACATCCCCCTCTAGCGCCCCTTTCCATCTCTCTCTCTCTCTCTCTCTCTCTCGGGTCGAGAGCCCAATCGATACGTGTTAGACTAGGTCTCTCCACTGATGCTGAAGGGGGAGATTTTCTCTATATATATGTGTGTGAAAAAAGACCAATCCGACGCCCGCCAAATTGGGAGATCCCCTTGGCACCTCCCCCTCTCTCTCTCCACCCATCTACCAACCTCACCATACTATGTGGCGCCCAACTAAGTAACCTCCACCATGCAGTTGTGTGGCGCCAAAGCCTCCCAAGTTGTGCTTCTTGTTAAATCATCAATGGCGCCACACACATGTATGCCCCAATCGTGCTGGCTCTCCCACGCTCCAGTTACGCTTCCAAAAGAACATGCAGTCTCACACACCCATGAGGTTGTGCACCACATAGTCCATTTCACAACTCTACCATCTAGAAGTACCCCAATGATGCCCACCACGATCGACGCCTCCTAGGCTGCATCCATCCTGCCTACAAGCCAACATTGGCCGACCAAGTCGCCCTCAAGACTCGATCATCTAGCATCTGCATTCCCAACCGCACAGGCCCATCGTACTTGCACAGCCCGCACAGGCTCCCATCTACATGCGTAGCCAACTCCCTCTACTGTTTATGAGTGTGTTCAATAGCCACCTGGTCATTCGGTTTGAAGTTGAGCACCAAGGGCTCCCTTGTGCTGGCGCATCCCAATACAATGCCACCATCTCCCTCCTGAGTCTGCAAGTGGAGGGCAACCTCGTGGCTTCCAACCCCACCCCATCCCACTGAACAAAACTTCGTCTTCTTCTCGAACGGCACCCGAAACCCTTTTTTTATGTGTGTTACAAAAGAGGGGTGATATATGTCCGCAGCAATACAGAAAAACAAACGTGTGAATCGACAAGCGACACGTGAGTCGAAAATTGAGCGACAAGATTCTACGACAAAAAATTGACAAAACAAACCACAAAGAGAGACAACAGATTTACGTGATTTGGTGAGACGGTGTACCTTCCTACGTCTATGGGGAGAGTAGAGAAGTTTCACTATGATGTAGCAAAAAGATACTCTTACATTGGCACCGAGTGATCTTTCCCAAATGAAGCAAGCAACCCTCAAATCAACACTACCTTCCTCTGCAACGGTGCTCCTCAAATAACCTTGTAGAGCCTCAAATCTGCAGCACCACGATCTCCACGAACATAATATAGAGGAAGAAAGAGGAAGCAAAAAAACCCCAAACCGCCACTGTTGTGAACACGTTATTACGAACGTCTTTTGCCGAACCCCAAGAAAATGTCCTCACAAAAACAACACCACGTAAGGACGACATGAGGGCTTTTTCCTCGCAACAGGTCTTTGTGTGGATCATTGTCAGGTCGGTTATGGGTTTGATGGGTATGGGTTTTTAATGAGATATTTTCACCCACTTACAAACACCCAAATACCCATACTCATTACAAAGGGCTTGGTTTGATTTGTTTGACCAAGTCTAACTACCATAAAATTCTCCACCTTTTGACTTGATCAACAAAGAAACAAAAAAAAGTACTCTCATAAAACTTCTACAAAAAAAAAACAAAATCTCTCTCTAAGTAAAAACACCCCCTCTCCCTGGGGCCTTCACACCTCAACAATCACGAACATTAGCCAAGTCCATACATTGTCGGAACTTAACTGTTGGCAGAGGCTTTGTCATCATATCAGCAACATTTTCCTCTGAAGATACCTTCTCCAATGGAATGCCCCAAGTGCAATGAACTCCCTTAGCTTGTGATACCTGACATCTATGTGCTTTATCCTTGCATGATAAACAAGATCATTTGCAAGACAAATTGCACTGACTATCACAATGTAACCTGACGCTTCTCAGAGAAACACCGAGTTCTTTCAACAAACCTTTCAGCCACACTACTTCTTTAGCAGCCTCCACTGTAGCAATGTACTCTGCCTCTGTTGTTGACAATGCCACGATGTCCTGCAACATCGCCTTCCAACTGATGGGAGCTCTACCTAGAGTAAAAATATACCTTGCAGTAGATCTTCTCTTGTCCAGATCACCTATATAATCTGAGTCAACATAACCAACTAGAACATCAATATTAATGCTCTTCTGAAACAACAAACCAACATCTGAAGAGCCCTTCAAATATTGCAAAATTCATTTTATTGCATTCTAATGCTCATTTCCTAGATCTGTCATATACTTGCTAACCACACTGATTGCCTGAGACAAATCAGGTGCAACTATAGCATACATCAGACATCCAACCACACTAGAATACATTATTTTGAGCATCTCCTGATGTTCTTTCTCTATGTGAGGACACTGCTACAATAACAATCCAAATTGTTGAGCAAGAGATGTACTCACAGTCTTAGCCTCCTTCATGTTGAATTTGGCTAACACCTTCTAAATATAACCTTTTTGGGTTAACCACAACTTCCCACTACACTCATCTCTATAGATCTCCATGCCTAAGATCTTCTTGACACCACTTAAGTCTTTCATCTCAAATTCTAAACTGAGCTCCTATTTCAGCTTAACAATATCTTGCATATACTTACAGATAATAAGTATGTCATCAATAAAAAGCATGAGAACAATAGAACCATCACTGAGGAAATGAAAATAAACACAACTGGCATACCTGCTCCTGTTGTACCCATGTGAAACCATAAAGGTATCAAATCTTTTATACCACTGATGCAGAGCTTGCTTCAATCCATACAAAGACCTCTTCAATCTGCACACCAGCTTCTCACTATCTTTCTGAATAAAACTATCTGGCTGCAACATATATATTTCCTCATTTAAACTACCATGCAGAAAAGTTGTCTTCACATCAAGTTGCTCCAGCTCCAAATCTGACATTACTACCATACTAGCATGACTCTGATCGAACAGTGCTTTACCACTGGAGAGAACATCTCTATAAAATCAATTACTTTCCTCTGACCATAGCCCTTGGCTACTAATCTAGCATCGTACTTTGGTGGTTCTCCATCAGATGAAACTTCTTTCTTTCTGAACACCCACTTGCAGCCGATTGCCTTCTTGCCCTTAGGAAGTCTCACCAACTCCCAACTCTGATTTTTACGAAGAGCATTCATCTGTTCCTCCATAGCACTCAACCACTTTTTGCTATCCTTATAATCAATTGCCTCCTGAAATGAACAAGGGTCAATAGAAATAACAAGGAAAGCAAATGCCACAGTGTCTCTAAACCTCAATGGCAATTGGGTATCTCTTCTGACTCTTCCTTGAGCAATGGTATAAGGCTCCTCCTGATGTGATTGCTCAGCCATCTCATCTTCATGTAAAGACTCCTCTTGATTGCTGTCACCACCACTATCATCATTACTCAACTCCACATGAACCGAGATACTAGGCTTATTCACATCTTGAATCTGATTTTCATTTTTGTTGAACATTTAATCTTCATCAAATCAGACATCTCTACTGAGCTCCACCTTCTAAGTGGCAGGGTTCCAAAGTTTGTAACCCTTCACTCCAACCTTGTTGCCTAGATAGATGCATTTCTTGGACTTTGCATCAAGCTTAGTCCTCTCCTCATCTCGTAATAAGACATAAATATGACAACCAAAAAATATAAACATCAGAATAATCAACAAACTTGCCAGATCAATCCTCTTGTGGAGTTTTAACCTGCATTGTTGTAGAGGGAGACTAGTTCACCAAATAACACACTGTGTTAATTGCCTCAGCCTAAAACTACTTTGACAAGTTTGCAAACAATCTCATGCAGCGAGCTCTCTTAAGCAATATTTTGTTCATCCTTTCAGCTACTCCATTCTGTTATGTACCTTTGCTAGAATAGTGAAATGACGAACTATGCCTTTCTGTTCATAAAAATTCTGAAATTCTTATAGAAGTATACTTACCACCTTTATCTGTTCGCAGAACTTTCACCTATTTATCGGTCTACTTTTCAACTCTGGCTTTCTAGCTCTTGAATTTCTCAAACACTTCTGACTTGTGCTTTAAGAAATACACCCAAACTTTTCTGGAGAAGTGATCAATAAAAATAACAAAATACCTTGCTCCTCGATGAGATGTTACAGGTGCTGCCCCTCAAACATCTGAATGAACATACTCAAGAATCTCTTTGCTTCTGTTAGAAGAAGTAACAAATCTGACCCTGCACTGTTTGCCAAGAACACATGATTCACAGAAATCCAATTTACAAGCATAGCAAGGCGACCAAGGCATAGTTGGGGTCTCGGATCGCCTAAGCGCTTAGGCGCCTGCCTAAGCGGTGCCTAGGCATTTAGGACGGAACCAAGTATGAGTTGTTTTCAAGTGTCCCTCTTACATAATATTTATGTATCTATAAATATATATAATGATAAAAATTAATAAAAAAATATCATAATATGACTGACATAAAGACAATGACATATCATAATATCGTAGATATATTATTAAAATAATACATAAATTTGAGAAATATATATAATAGCTATGTATCACACAAAAATACTTGCAAAAAAATAAAATGTCACAACAAAAAGGTCAAAATAATATGAAAGCAACAAAAATTAAACTACAAGTAAACAAACTCACATTATATATCATAAAGTCATAAAAAATCTAAATTGACATCTTCAAATAAATAAGCACACTAAATAAGAACAAGAAGTGCAAATATCATTCTATCATTAGAAAACTAATTTCCAACTTTTAAAACAAACCAGTAAATACACATACGTATAAATATGTTAAATAAAAATAAGAAGTGCAATATCTTAACACACTTAAAACTATATATATATATATATATATATATATGTGTGTGTGTGTGTGTGTGTGTGTGTGTGTGTGTGTGTATTACCCATAGGGGAACACGGTTTCTTCTTCATACTTATTTACCTGAATATCATTTAAGTAAATGTTACATTTACTTAAGATGTTACATGTAAATAAAGAAGTACCCCCCCATTTGAATCCAATAAAAATATCAAAAAAATCATCTCTTACAAAAAAAGTCAACTCTTCCATCAAAAAAGAAAATCGTAATTTCGGTGATTTTAGCGAAATGCTAACTTTCTAATCTCTCATAATTTGACCTATCTAAAAATTTGATAATTCAAATAAACTATATAGAACACTAAAATTCAAAGTCCTATAAAAAAAGTCAAACGTGCATGTGACTTCTCCAAGGGAGCCGCTCTCCTACTGAAGAAGTCAACTTCGAGTTTCAGTAGGAGAGCGACTCCCTTGGAGAAGTCACATGCACGTTTGACTTTTTTTACCGAATTTTGAATTTTTAGTGTTCCATATGGTTTATTTGAATTATCAAATTTTAGATAGGTCAAATTATGAGAGATTAGAAAGTTAGCATTTCGCTAAAATCACCAAAATCGTGATTTTCTTCTTCGATGGGAGAGTTGACTTTTTTTTTGTAAGAGATATGATTTTTTTTGATATTTTTATTGGATTCAAATGGGGGGTACTTCTTTATTACATGTAATATCTTAAGTAAATGTTAACATTTACTTAAATGATATTCAGGTAAATAAGATGTTTCCTGGAATCGGGTTGGACTCAGCCCTGAAAATCGACCTGAACCTGCTGTCTAAGCGGGATATTGCAGACCCCTAACGGGTCTAGGCGCGCCCAAGCGCCCCTGGCGTGCGCCTTGGCTGCCTTAGCGACGCCTTGGGGCGCCTTTTCTACTCTTAGAAAGGCGGGGTATTTTAAGGCGGCTAAGGAAGCGCCTAGGCGCCGCCTAGGCATCCGCCTTGACAACTATGTTTACAAGTTTTAATATCCTCGAGCAGTTTTCTATTATGTAACTTTAATATCCCCCTCACTCATATGGCTAAACCTCGCATGCCACAATAAAATGGTATCAACATGAGAAGAGGATGAAATAGTAGCATCCCCTGTCACAGTTTTTCCAAGCAACCTATACAAGGAATCAATCTTGTCTCCCTTCAAAACAACTAATGCACCTTTTTTAACTTTCAATATGCCATTAGCACCACTGAAATTACTATGTGGGCACGTATGATAAAAACATCTAGAATCAAGAATCCACATATCAGAAGAGTCCATACTTGTGGAAATGGTCAACAGATCTCCCTCCAAATTAAAAACCACATTGGCCTCCTCTGGCTCTTTCTTCTTTTTCTTGGACTTTTCCTAAAGTTTAGGGTAGTCAGCTTTCTAATGACCTTCTTTGCAATAGCGGCATCTGTTATCCTTTCCTTTTCATTTGGATCTGGATCTTTTCTTCTTGCCACCATTATGTTTTTGACGCCCTCTGTCCTGACCAGAATCCTTCACTACTAAACTCTCACCTGCACCAGATTTGTGCCTAACTTCTTTTGATAGCAAGGTTGTTTTAACTTCCTCCATCTTCAATGTGCCTTTTCTGTAGAGGATTGTTATGACTAAATAGTCATAGGACTTTGGCAAAGATGAAAGAAGAAGTGTTTAATCTTCTTCCTCCACCTTGACTCCCACACTACAAAGCTGGGAGATCAGTCTATTGAAAACATTCATATGCTTAAGTAGGTCAGTACCATCATACATGAGTATACTATAGAGTTGCTTTTTCAAATACAATTTATTTGTGAGTGATTTAGACATATAAAGCTTCTCTAATTTCTCCCATAAATCGACAGTAGTCTCAACATGGACAACGTTATATATTACCTCATCTGCTATGCATAACTGAATTGTGCTCAAAGCCTTCAGATTAAGCTCGTCCCAATCATTGTCTTTCTTTCTCAACTTCTTGTCGAGAAGAGTTTTGTGAAGATTGTTTTGCACCAGAATTGTCTTCACTCTCTTCTGCCACAGACCAAAATCAATCTTGTCATCGAACTTCTGCAGTTCAAACTTCGTAGTTGACATCTCTGATTGCACCTAAAGCTTGACAGAATCATACAGAGTGCCCCACGGATGCCAGATGTTGTAAAAGAGGGGCGATATATGTCCGTAGTAATACCGACAAATAAACGTGTGAATCGACAAGCGATGTGTATGTCGAAAATTGAGCGAGAAGATTCTATGACAAAAAATCAACAAAACAAACCACAAAGAGAGACAACAAATTTACGTGGTTCGGTAAGGCAATATGCCTTCCTACATCCACGGGGAGAGTAGAGAGATTTCACTATGATGTAGAAAAAATATAAAGTGAAAAGATACTCTTACAATGATACCGAGTGATCTTTTCCAAATGAAGCAAGCAACCCCCAAATCAATACTAGCTTCCTCTACAATGGTGCTCCTCAAATAACCTTGTAGCAGAACCACGATCTCCACGAATGGAATATGGAGGAAGAAAGAGGGAGCATAAAAACCCAAACCGCCACCGCTATAACACGTTCTTACGAACGTCTTCTGCCAAAACCCCAAGAAAATACGTCCTCACAAAAAACACCACCATGCAAGGACGACTGTTTAGCACGCGAAATATTTTCTTCCTTTCAAAATCTTTTTCTTCTTTATCTTTTGTGAGAAAAAGATAAATTTTGGTGTTTATCAATTCTGCGGGCGTGCCAGTCTGTTAAAACAGACGTTTCATTCATGTATCAGGCGATTTGGGTGTCGTGTACTGGACCCTTCCCGTCGATAATTCGACGTTTTATTTACATCGAGAAGAACTCGAATACCTTTGATACTGGCTAGACCTGATTATAAAAATGGAATATCATGGAAGAGAAGGAAAAAAATCTCATTCACATTGGTTTCATCTTTCCATGTGGAATTATGGCTATTTAGCCAGTGTACTTATCCACATTGGGGGTTAACCAGCCTCGTTCTTCATGAATCGAAGACTGATCTATCATTTCCCTTATTTCTAGGGAATGATTTATAATTTCAGATCATGCGGGGGCTATTTTGCAATTTCTTGTTATGAAGATATTGCTGCAATTTTCTGCAATTTTTTTCTTGACACGGGGGTATTTTTACAATTTCCCTTAACATGGGGGTTTTTCTGCAATTTTCCCTCAAACAGGGACATTTCAGCAATTTTCCCAGTCATGGGGCTGATCATTCAATTTTCTGTCCAAATGGGATATTTATGGAATTTTTCAGTCCTTTGAAGGACATTTCCACAATTTCGGTCCTTTGAGGACGTTTCCGCAAATTTTCTATCAATCAGAGTTATTTCGTAATTTTTTTTTGATCACATTCTATTGAAGTGTTGTTCCAAAATTCTTATGGATTTTTAAACATCTATTATGTTTGGAGATTGATTAATGAAAAAAATATGACCATGTATATTGGTCGTTTGTACAAATAAAATAGAAACAGGGTTTCTGTAATTTCTTTATGCAGAAAAAAAATATCATGTCTTCATACAATTCATGTACATCATTTTGTCCATTTTTTTTGGTCCATATGGTCATTTCTTCTTGACTCATAGGGACATATTACAACATGGTAAATGGTGGACTTATCTTATCCATCCATGGTAAATACTTTTAAAAAGGGGAAATAATATAAGAGAGGGAGGGGGCGACCTCCTCTTTCTTTCTCTCTTGAAGTCTTGTTCTTCTCCTTGCACACTTGAAGCTTGAGCACTTGAAGAAAATCCTCTTCCTCTCTTCTTAGAGTTTCCCTTTATAGGAGATTAAGAGGGGAGGTGGGCATCCCACCGGAAGATACTCCACCAGGCGCACACTCCACCGGGGGCGCATCCACCAGGTATGTTATGCTATTTTTTTTTCTTTTTGGACAGAAAAAAGGGGGCGGGGGAGGCCCACTAGGTGCGCAGCACCAGTGGGAGGCCCACCGGGTGCGTGGGCCCCAGTGGGACTCCAACGGGCGCACGGCCCCGGTGGGAGGCCCACAGGTGCGCAGCACGGTGGGAGACCCCCCGGTGCGCAGCACCGGTGGGACTCCCATCGGGCGCGCGGCACAGGTGGGAGTCCCACCGGGTGCGCGGCACAGGTGGGAGTCCCACCGGGTGCGCGGGCCCCGGTGGGACTCCCATCGGGCGCGCGGCCCCGGTGAGAAGCCACCGGGTGTGGCGCACCGGGGGGACTCCCATTGGGCGCGCGCGCGGTGGGATACCCACGGGTGCAGCAGCCCGCGCGGGCCCCGGTGGGGTCCGCACCTGGGCGCGCAAGGATCCGGTGGGGCTCCCACCAGGTGGTCCTCCTATTGGCCCCCTCCCTTTCGGAATTCTTTATAAACCCCGGCCCACGTGTCCTTTTCACCACGTGAAATTCTTTTTTGGTGCAAGAAAGTGTTCACCACGTCATTTTCTGCTGACATGGGTATTTTGACATATTCTTCGCACATTTAAATACGAGGCCACGTAGGACACCTTCAGGACATTGGATTTAATTCCGGACATACCGAGAACATGGGGTTGACTGATTTCTGTTCTTGGTCAACCGGGAGATTTTTCTTCGTCATTCCGGACATGCACAGAAATTTTTCTTTTTCTGTATTTTATTTATTCAGAAAATCAGAGATAAGTGATTTCATTTCGTTCACCCATCCTGAAAATTCTGAATAAATAACTTTAAGGGATATCTTTTACCCGGGACCCCGATAAATATTTTCCCTTCGTGTATTTATTCCAAATACTTGAAACGATCGATCGGTGGAGATTTAATTCCGAAAATACCGAGGTTTGCATGGTTTCAGCCCCAATTTGATTCGGAATGACTCCCATCCGAAATTCGACCATACGCAGAAATTTATTTCTGTTTTCTGTTGTTTTACCCATTTTAAAAATTCCGAGCGAATAACTTTCTGTCTTTCGCTCGTTCTGAAATTTCTGAATAAATGGGCTTGAGGATTGTTTTTATCCGGAACTTTGGACAAATATTTTTCTCCTCATGTACTTGCTCTAAATATTTAAAACAAGTGTTTTTGTCATGAGAAAATTTTTCATTCAACAACGACATGAGGGCTTTTTTCTCCTAGCATGTCTTTGTGTGGATCATTGTCGGGTCAATTATAGGTTTGATGGGTATGGGTTTTTAATGAGATATTTTCACTCACTTACAAACATCGCAATACCCATACCCGTTACAACAGTCTTGGTTTGATTTGTTTGACCAAGTCACATAACATATGCGGAGGTCTTGTTCTCTAACAGCACCTGTGAGTCGACAGCATCCAGGACGTGCTTGCCGGGAGCGAGCTGCCTCTCTCTCTCTCTCCCTCTGGCTGTCAGACTGGGCTATCCCCCAACAGCGCCGGAGGGGCCCCTCCCACCCCGCACCTCTCTCTCTACTTTTGAGTAAGGACATTTTGGTCTTTTATTTTTTTAACGGTTTCGCATGTTAATCTGAACGGTATAACTGATTAATTTTTATGAATTTAGGGTATAAGGTATATAATATATAAATTTCAGGAGATACATTCTAATACGACACATTTCAGGGGTGTAATATATATATATATATATATAATTTTCCCTAAGAAATATGTAGCAGCAGCATGACAATGAAGCAAAGTTACAGAGGAAGATAAGTTGTAGGTCTTACCTTTAAGCAAGCTGCTAAATTGGCACCAGATGATATGCCCACAAGAAGACCTTCTTCCACTGCCAATCTCCTCGCATGTGTCATGGCCTCTTCTGTGCTCACTGTGACGACCTCATCAATCAGTGATGTGTCCAGGTTATCCGGGATAAAACCAGGGCCGGTCCCCTGGATATCATGAGGTCCACTTGTGCCAACTTCCAAAATCCAATTACCCACATTTCAGTAGAATTTCAGTTAAAAGTTGGTCTCATATTCTACGTCAAAACAAATACCAGACAAGGTCCCGTCAATAAACTAATAAGGAGTTCCATACTGAATCCATTAATACCTGAGATAATGGGACTCTCAGCAGGCTCGACACAAATAACCTTCAAAGATGTTTTTTTTGACCTAAAATATCTTCCAGCACCAGAGAGAGTTCCACCTGAACCAGAAGCACAGATAAAGATATCTATTTTGCCGGCTGTATCATTCCATATCTCAGGTCCTGAAAATAGAAATAAAACCCAAAATATCTGTAACACCATTAACTTCAGAAGACTTCCATCTTCAGAGAAAAGGAAAATCAGATAAGCTGAAACTTGTCAAAGAAAGGAAATATATGGGTATACAGATAAACGCAAACAGTTAGGAACATAACCCAAATCATTTAAAAAGAAATCTTACAGTTTCTGAAAGCATAAAATGTGTTAACCATAAGCTGAGCAGCACAAAATAATAGAAGATGCAAATTGTTCCCTTGTGGTACAATCCATTCAAAAATAAAGCAAGCTTGTATATATAGAAAATCAGAGGTAGCTATGCAGCCTCTCCAGCAAGGATGGGAATGTCGGTTTCAGTTTTGGGATCGCCCAGGCCAGAAACCGAAACCATTTCAGTTTTGTTTTGTCCAGTTTCGGCCGGTCTCGGATGGCCTTAAGGGGAGAGTAAACAGCCGGTTTTGGTCATTTCAGTCTGGTTTTGCCCGAAACCAGCCAAAATTAGCCGAAACTAATTAAAATATTAAGTTTTTTTAGTATCGGGATGCTACAGTGTTTTCGGTCGGTTTTGGATAGATCATGGCCGAAACCGATATGCTTCGGCCAAAACGTACATCTATGCTCTCCAGAGCACGCTGCAAGTAAAGATCCTCTAATGTGGAGTACCTCCCAAAGCAAAGTCTTCAAACTTCAGCTATCCAAGCCATTTGAGTTTTCCAGATAATCTTTCAAATCTTGAATATGGAAAAGGACTCCACTGGAAGTATACTCCTGTTCACCCGTCTTCTAACTACCCTATTCTCTGGCAAAACTCTCATCCTCAACTTGCCAAAGGAAAAAATGGACTTATCACAACCACTTGATCTTTACATGTACAAGGCAATTGTTGAGGGCATAGTGTATGCCAGCGGATAACAAAGATATATGGGAAAGCACACATGCCCATACTTTGTGCAGCATCATTTATATACAGCAACCCAAATGGCATCATGAAGTTAAGATTTGAGCATACTTTGCTAATTGATGATCCTAATTGGTACTCGTTTTTACAGTGTTTGGTGCATATTTCATAGACAAATAGACCAGAACATACACTGTTATTTAATGATCCTAACTGTACCCATTTGCACAGTGTTCTGGTATCAAATAGAACCATTTAAGGGAAAAACTTCTTGAATTTACCAATTAGCAATAGGAGATCAATTTAAAGGGTTCACATCATTCAAGCTAGAGGATACAACAATATACCTGTGCCCATAAAATGTGCTTCAGGATTCGCCGGATTAGAGAACTGATCAAGGACATGAACATTCGGAATATTTTCTTTTAGCCAGTCCCTCTTCTCTATCAGTCCTTGGATCCCAAGCTTAGTGTCTAAAGCACCAAAATGAGGAACTTATCAAAGGCATCTGGATAATACATATATATACAGTTTTGGGGCGTGCAGAGACACAAGAAGAAAACACAAAACTGAATTAAACATTCAATTTTACTAACATTGGCAATAATATTGAAATGAAGTAAATACCATTTGCTTGAAACAACCAAAAATAAACTATGGGGTTTGAACTGGATATTTGAGGGGTTTGAACTGGTTACTGTAGTACGGGTACCATCTCATGCAACCTTGTGGAAATCTATAATATAAGAGGAAAACACTACAGAAGAGCATTTTCAGTGACTTTTACCAGTTAGTTCTATATCAGCACCCAAACATTTCAGGATAATCCGTCGTTCAAGTGAATAGTGATCTGGCATCACTGCTATGAACTTATAACCTTTCCGAGCAGCAATATAAGCTAAAGCTATCCCAAGATTCCCACTAGTAGGCTCCACCAGTGTTGTAATCCCAGGCATAATAAGGCCCTTTTCTTCTGCATCTTCTATCATTCTACAAAAAGAACAGGACTTTGAGAATACAAACACGCCCAACTGCCTATAATATATGAATTATCATATATTTAATTGAAGGTATGCAAGGTAGATCTTAAACAAAGGTTAACAAACCAAAACAAACAGGATAGCTGTTGAATAATAAGTCATCAAAAGAGTAGAGTCTGCCCTTGGCTTGGGCTGCCATTGTTCGGGCTTGATCTTGGATGGATGGGTTTGCTCTTGGCATTTAAAGAAAAAAAAAACAGAAAAAAGACAAGACTGATGACCTCAAATGGGAATTAATATCTTCACAGGCTGCCAAGAATGCCCAGATATCCATTCAAGGATACCTATGATAAGGGTCTACTTTTTCATTACATCCTTCTGCAAACCATGTTCAAAATGATCTACACCAAAATTGCAGATCTTCAGAAATCAGAATGGAGGAAGCCAAAAAAGGATACCTTTTTTGACCTTTTAGAACACATGGCAACTATGGCTTGGCAAACATCTTCCAGCATATTAAGCTTGAAATCAATCTTTTAAGAAGAATAACCCTTTCACAAAGAACAATCCTCAGTATCCTTTAACCCAAAGCTATTTACTAAATTTGACCTCATGCTTTTTTCCAGCCGAACTGTTACACAACTGACAGATGAAACGAGACCTTGAATAAGTAGAGGAAACAGTCCAAATATTCGAATAATTAATAAGAATGGCAAAGGTAAACCAAATAGAGAGGCAAAGAGCAACGATTAAACCAAGATAGTGTTGAAAATTTATATATACCTTTGCGGATGCACAATCAAGGGATATCTCTATTAGATGGATCAACAAACAATAAAAAGAATTAAAGATTAGAAGGATCAAACTTGGCTTGAGGTGCGATTTCGCTTTCTTTAGAGTCGTTTCGCCCGCAATAGGCTCCACGGCAAAACTTCTCTCAAGATATGACGACGCAATGATGGCGGCGCAAAGGTGCACTCCAAGTTGCGCCAGGCGAACACTACAGAAAGACGGTAAAAAAATAATAGAAAAACAAGGCCCAAGGAGCTCACAAGCTCAAATAGCCCAACTACCATAGTCTCCTCAAAGGAGTACACAAGGTAGCCAAGAGTCCCAACTAAAGGTAGAGGAGAACTTTTTCCATCTTCCAATATGGGGCCAAAACACACAAGGATTCAAACTTAAAAAATTTGAAGCATTAAATCCAACAGATAGTCATAGGAGGAAAGCGATCGTTGCTTTTGTCATCTGCTATCGAGCCACTTCAGACCCACCAAAACACTCCCAATCTACAGATTATGAAGAGAAAGAAATCAACTTGTCGAGAGTCATCAATTAATCGTTAATGCCATAAGAAGCTTCACTTTTTCGGTCGATTCAATCGCATACCCTCACAAATGGAAACAGTAGATATAAATTTATAGCTTTAATGATTCAAACGCCGTCGCCTTTAATACAGATAAACATTTAAAGGCAAAAGTTCTCGAAAACGCCATCCCCCCATACTGAAAAATCCATCTCTAGCAAAACGCAAAGCACACAATGTGGATGTGCGCAATATGGAGAGAGCAAAACACCTCTACATCCACCGAAAGCAAAAAGGGGGGCCCTGCAGCTGGCAAACCTGAGAGCGGTTCGGTCCTTAACGGAGGAGAGAGGTTGGTAAGTCTCGAGCTTCGCCACCAAGCGCACGTCCACGCCCTCCTTCTCCACAACTCGTTTGAGCTCCACGAGTGGAGTCCAACCTATGAGCTGATGAAAAGAACAAAAAAAGGTGATATTGAGTAGATCAAACACTACCGGCAAGCCACCGAATTGCTCATCGACTACCAGCAGTAAAAACTGGGAGATCAGGATCACCTGGGTGATATCCGAGGCGATGTTCTCTCTCCCCCCGTCCTCCTCTGGTGGGAACGACACGAAGGCCGCGATCCCTCTCCTCTCCATCTCTCTCGCTTCCCGCGGACGATGGTGCTGCAGCTCTTGCTGCTAGAGGAGAAGAAGAAGAAGAAGACAAGGAGGCACCGGCGCTGCGGCAAGCGAAGTGTTCGGATAAGAGGACGAGGCGAAGGACGAGGTTGCGCTGGCTCGAGGCTGGCGCGGGGCATTGTCAGATGCTGACGTCAGCTGGCATCAGAGGGCAACTTATTCACGTGGATTAGTGTAAAACCATTTTAGTCATTTAGATTAAGAGAAATATTAGTTCACACTAAAAAAGTAGATATTAGAGGTGGTACCCACAAAAGAGCTGTGCCACAGCAACTTTAGTTATTTAATATATTTTTTCCTCCCTATTTTTTAAGAAGTCTTGTTGCAAATTACTACCATGATCGTTTGCAATAAACTCAACCCTCCATTAGAGCCCTTTATTGGGAGGGTTGATGTCATCTAAGGTGAACACATTCAATGGGGGCTCTAATTTGTTGCAAACCAAGTAGTTCTCATTTTTTAAACACTAATTAAGTTGAGATCGCAAACCTTCATTGGATGTGTTCACCTAAATTTCTTATTCAAAATTATAAGATATGTTATTATATATGTGAGTTAACTTCTGTTTTATATTTAAAATCTCGTGAGTAACTTTTTACGTGGGATAAACTTTCTCCCGTGTAAACTATTTATTCGGGATAAATTTTTAATAACCTATCTCATTATATGTATGAATTATATTATTTTAATCTATCTTATCTAAGATTATTAATTGAAGAGGCCAACAAATTTAAATTTTTTTTTTGGGTATCAAAATCTATCTTTCCTTCGTATCAAGAACTCTATTCGTGATTGAAAAGGTCTAGTAATTAAGTAGTGAGCTTATTCTCAGATCACTTTTTGTGTAGATCCCGTACGTGTTATTCCATATATATAACTTTGTATACCACATTTTAATAGACAGATGTAGATTTTTGTAATAAAATTGACGTAAATTATGAAAAAAAAATAATAATTATATCGATTCAGAAAGAAAGAAAAAATATCGTCAAACTCTCTCAATTAATAAAATAAAATCGTTGTCTTACATTCCACGTCAATTTTATAATTGTGCAATAAACATTTCTTATTTGCAAAAATGTGAATGCACGTCACAATATTTTGCAATAGTGGACAACACAAGTAAAAAAAAAACAAAAAACTAAAACTTGGTTAATCTAGAAAGAACATGTAATTAAGTTAGAGAAAGTCTTATTGCACTTTTACATTGCACTTTAAGTGTAATGTCACTAGACAATAAACCCATGTGACATCTAACAATTGGATTATCACTTTATCACTCTTTATGTGAGCGGTGCTACATGAACTATTATCTAGTCACATTACACTTAAAATGTAATGTACAAGTGCAATAAATCTTTCTCGTTAAGTTACAGGAGAGTATACAATAAAAAAATGCCAGTCCAATCATATTTATTTAACTGCGAGTTGCAGCGCCCCAACGATGGAGGATTTAAATTGGAGATGCGGGGATCAGATATTAGACCTCTCTTATTATTATTAATATGAAGATCAGAACGCCATGCTCGTGCACTCTTCCCTCACTTGGGAGAAGAGCTCGGTGCTCAGATACCTCTCCCCGCCGCTCGGAAAGATCGTCACGATCATCTTTCCTCTGTTCTCGGCTCTTCTTGCAACCTGGAGCGCCATTGCCAGGAACAAATTAAGCTTGCAACAATAAGAAACGTTTCTGTAATTAATATATATGGAGTCGACGCCAGCAAAGTTGGACAGGAAAGATTTTTAAAGGTGGCCAGCTTGATTATACCTTTAGAGAAGCTGCTAGATTGGCACCAGATGATATGCCCGCAAGAACACCTTCTTCCGCTGCCAGCCTCCTCGCATGAGCCATCGCCTCTTCTGTGCTCACGGTGACGACCTCGTCAATCAGCGATGTGTCCAGGTTATCCGGATAATACCAGGAGCGATCCCCTGGATGCCATGGGGCCCTTGTGTGCCGCCTTATATATAATCCATTTAACCAGAGCTCAGTTAGAATTTTAATTTCTCAGTTAAAATTTGGACTCATGGCTGATCAGAAGCTATTCCCAGAATCAATTATAAACCCAAAAAGAGGAAGCCATTTCATCTACTTATCTGCATGTAATTGGTAGACACCACAAAGAGACCAGGAGTTTCATATATACCAATATTCCATCAACTATATATATATATATACCTGAGATAACTGGGCTCTCAGCAGGCTCAACGCAGATGATCTTCACACTTGGGTTTTTTGATTTTAGATATCTTCCAGTGCCAGATAGAGTCCCACCCGAACCAGAAGCGCAGACAAAAATATCTACTTTGCCGGCTGTATCATACCATATCTCAGGTCCTTCAAAAAAAAAGGCACTCAACTTTAACAGCCCCACCAAGGAAAAAAATCCACATAGCTAGTCTGATCAGTAAAAAGCTAAGAGTATAACCAAATAATTTTAAAAAATAATCATGCTCTAATATATATATATATATATATATATATGTGTGAACCAACAGTCCAAGTAATACACAATAGGAGAAGGTATCACATATATGCTGTCTTGTGGTATGTACAGTTTATTCAAAAAGATTTGAGGGCACCATTCTCCTAGCTGCTTCTATATACATATATATGTATATGTAAAAGATAGAGACATCTAAAAACACATATATTAACTTGTTGTTTTACCTACTGGTACTGGCAAGAGGAGTACTCAATTGACACAAGCTGGGTTCACAAGGGTGTAATTAAGCAAGATGATACGGGCATACCTGTGCTCACAAAATGTGCTTCAGGATTTGCTGGATTAGATAACTGGTTGAGGACATGCACGTTAGGAATATTAGCTTTAGCCAGTCCATCTTATCTATCGCTCCTTGCATCCCAAGTTTAGAGTCTGACACATCAAAATGGGGATCTTAATTAGAAAGGGCAGCTACAAGAAGAGTAAGCAAATTTGTAAATCTATGGGATATGCATTGGCAAAATATACAAAACTAATAAGTTAAACGTTGAATTCTGCTAATATATACAAGACTACGTTTGAACTGATTCTTGTAAAAAACAAAAAAAAAATGCCACCTCATGCAGACGTGTAGAAGTCTACGTACGTTTCAAAAGGACAAATGCTGAACTATCATGAAAGAATTGCAGTACACTGTAGCAAGTTCAGTGGGTATTACCAGTTAGTCGTATGTCAGCACCCAAACATTTTAGGACAATCAGCCGTTCAAGCGAAGCCTTGTCAGGTACCACTGCCATGAACTTATAACCCTTCTGAGCTGCAATATAAGCTAAAGCAATCCCAAGATTTCCACTTGTAGCCTCCACCAGTGTTGTTATCCCAGGTGTGATGAGGCCCTTCTCTTCTGCATCTTCTATCATTCTACAAGAAGAGTCAACGTGCATTTCATGAGATGCAGTAGTGTTTGCCAAAATCCCAGTTACAAACCTGAATTTGTCACATAGATATATAGCCATAGAAAAGAGGAACCACATGCATATTCTTATGTCATTCTACTTGCCACTTGAGTTTATTGATTTGGAACACAAATCCAAAGGAGAGAACAGGGCAGCTCTGCTTCTACGGTTCCACGGAACACGGATGCTATAGAGAGGACGAGACCACCTGCGATCGGCAAATTTAATACGTACCTGAGAGCACTTCGGTCCTTGATGGAAGAGAGAGGCTGGTAGTACTCGAGCTTGGCCACCAGCCGCACGTCCACCTCGTCCTTCTCCGCAACTCGCTTGAGCTCCACCAGCGGAGTCCATCCTATGAGCTGGTGGAACAACAGAGGTCAGATGAGTGGTGGATCAAACATTATAAAGTCAGTTAATTAGCCTCCAAATTGCTCATAAGAACAGCTATTAGCTATAGCTGGGAGATTCAGGATCACCTCACCTGGGTAATATTTGAGGCGATGTTCTCTCTGCTTCCGTCATGCTCTGGCGGGCTCACGAAGGCGGCCATCCCTTTCCTCTCCATAGAGACCCTCTCTCCCTTCCTCCAGTCCAGGTGAGACGCTTATGAGATAAATAGGTAAGGATATAGCTAGTGGGTTGCGTGGGTGCGGTCATCTCTTACATCATGCATCCGATACACAATACTAGTCACAGATGTAAGCTGGCAAAGTTGCAAGGGTTCGTTCGTCTTCAATGCGTTTCTAACTTTGTTTGCCACAAGGGATATATATATCAGCTAGCTTCTCGGTATCTACGGAGCTGGTTAAAACTTTAGACCAATTGAATAGGGTCAAGCTCACTAGCTAATATATCTCGCGAAAATTCCGACTTTAGTTATCAGGAATAGCCGACAAAGTATCTGAGACAAATATAGGAGAGTTGTAATTAAAAAGCTAGTCGAGATGTTGTAATCTAACGACATGCCGTTCGAACCATTGAATTCTGACCTGTATAATCAAGGTCCGCGTGCACCAATCTTCACCTAAAACGACAGACAAAAAGGACTACCTTGACCCGGTCTTAAAGTGGGTACTTGACAAAATTGTCATAAATCCTCCACCAATCACCTTATTTAGCTGGTGCTAATAAACATGACACATCAAAACTGTGTCAAGGGTCATCTACAAGTCTAACCACATAAATATGAAGATTCTGGAGTATTTTGAGCACTTGAGATAGTAATTTAGTCAATGCCGTCGGTGTGCGATTTCGCCAAACAGCTAGATCAA
This sequence comes from Colocasia esculenta, assembly GCA_014218235.1. Lineage (NCBI taxonomy): Eukaryota > Viridiplantae > Streptophyta > Magnoliopsida > Alismatales > Araceae > Colocasia > Colocasia esculenta. The sequence continues at coordinate 41,574,238 of CM024754.1, forward strand.
TATGTTATATTTGGATACATTAATTTCACAATGAATATTGCATTCAGATTTCATTTTCCTGATTGTTTGAAAAAGGGGGCCTAGGCGATTTAATTTATGGATCTATAAAGAACTATATACCCCCAACACTCAGAATAAGCTAATTTTCTCTTATATATATATATATGCATATTTTTCATAAGACTAAACGAAAAAGTAGATATCTAATTAGCTGAGTATTTATACACATCTTCGACAAACAAAATTTAGCCAGCTCCAGGGGTCGGTGCCGTGCTACCGGCGTGGATTGACGACGTCAGGATAGCAGAGGGGCGAAACATGGAGACAACACATGGTCAATCCCAGCCTGCAATCTTGTCTTTATGGTTGGCATACAGTTGAGGCTAACTTTAGAAGATTAGGTCACGTTACAAGAGAAATATTTATTGTTATTTAAAGAAGGTAATAAAGTGATATAATTACTCTCCAAGTACTTATAGTTGAAAGAGAGAGAGAGAGAGAGAGAGAAGAGGAGAGAGAGAGAGAGAGAATTTGTCAAATTTCAACTAATAAAATTATCTTTACATGCTGTGGTGGCCAAATCTGGCCACCTAGGTCCATCGTAGCCCATTACGGCACTCTAAGGTCCCGTCAATAGGCGTGGCCTTCTTCAGGGCGCCACGTCCTTATAAGGACGGTTCAGGGGCCTTCAAGGCGTGACCCCCGTGATCGGGCTTCACCAAGCCCCCCAGCGGCATGTCTCTGAACAACTCCACTGATTCGGAACGGGCCTTCGCCCGCCGAGCAAGAGTCCAGGCGTCCACGACCTGTCCGGAGCAGGTCTTCGCCTGTCGAGCAGGCTGCCGGTTCCAGCGCACCGAACAGCCGTGGCGGTTACCGAATAGCGGGTCCAACCTCTCTTATGGGTTACCTGCTGGGTGACCTCCGCCAAAGGCTTCCGAGCAGCCCTTCACATCCTCACGGTGGTTGTAACTGCCGCAGGCCACGCACCCCACCATCAAGGGGCGCGTTAACTGCCTGGCATCCCAACGGGCATCTGAACGTGTAACTCCTCCCGTTATGCGCGCCCATCAAGGCACCTTTCCAGGCACGATCTATCAACGTTACACATGTCTGCCTCAGCACCCTGCCTATAAAAGTACAGGTACAGGACCATGCAAAGGTACATTCTCTCTCACGCTTACACACGAAAACTCCCTACCTTCAAGCCTCTCACTGACTTAGGCATCGGAGGGTTTTCCCCGATCTTCACCGGGCCCCCCTGATCGTTCCTGGTTTTGAAGGATCTTCGTCCGCCATCAGCGTTCTTCCTTTTTCCTTCAAGTGTAGGCCCATCAGGCTCCAGCCCAAGCAAGCAAAGGCCTCCACACTTTGGCACCGTCTGTGGGAACGACGCAGCCATGGCTCGCGGACGATCCTCTTACCAGAACATAAGGAGCAGGGCGACGAGATCTCGTCAGTCGCGTGCGGGTTTTGACCGCCGGTCTACTCCTATTGACATCAACGTCGCCCCCCGGCGCAAACGAGGACGTCCCTGCGCCAGCGGTCGCCGCGCCAGCAAACTGCCCTGGAAATGGCTGAACTCGGGGACAGATGCAAGTTGACAGACATCTGCCTAGCCCTACAGGTCCGTTGGCTGGACCACCAGCTCCGGTGGCTTCTCTACCATGAGAACGGCAGGCGAAATCGTCGCACCGATGATCTCGCGTCCTCTCGGCACCTCAGGATGAGCAGGCGGACTCACCGCACCGTTCGCGTTGAGCCCCATCCGAGGAGCGGGCACTGGAGCGCCGCGGGCGTTCACCCCGTCGCTCTGTCGCCGCCCCCCGTCCGCCACACTCGGTTGTCACCACGAACTCCCACGGGTCCGCCCGAGAAGGCTCCGCCAACTCTGAACAGGAGCTCGCCAGGCGCCTGCGACGCGTGGTCGACCTGGAGCGCCGCGTGGACGTGATGGTCCAACGCGCGGAGGGGAAAGCTCCGGTGGAGGATGACCTAGACTTCTGCTCCCCTTTCAGCAGGGAGATCCTGGAAGCTCGGGTCTCTCCCAAGCTCCCTCTGCCCACCATCGCGCCCTATGACGGCACCACCGATCCGGCGGACCACATCCATGGCTTTGAGTCGCACATGGTGTTCCACGGAGCATCAGATGCGGCCAAGTGCAGGGCCTTCCCTGCAACCCTCAAGGAGACTGCCAGAGCTGGTTCGAGACCCTTTAGGCGGGCTCTATCTCCTCCTTCCGCCAATTGAAGAAGTCCTTTCGGGACAACTTCTTGGTGGAAGGTCACAGCCGCGAACGACGGCTTCCCTCTTGGCCGTACGCCAGAAGAAGGGCGAAGCGCTCTGGGACTTTGTCAAAAGGTTCCGAACAGAGGCGCTTCGCATCTCGCGCTTGGACGTCCCTCTGGCAACCAGTGCTCTCATTCAGGGCACTCACGATGGCTTCTTGCAGAGGACCCTCGGCGTCCAGCAGCCCGCCACCCTCGCCGAGCTACTTTCCATCGCGCAACGCCATGCGGCTTGCGAGGAGAGTCTAGCAGCGGGAAGGGCGGAGCAGGGGGAGCAGTCGGACAAGAAGAGGCCTTCCGACAACGGCTCCGACCATGATCGGAAGAAAGGACGGCAACGCGACTCTTCGCGCCGTCCGCGCCCTTCACCAACTACACCACCTCTTACCGTGGCACCCGAACAGATCCTGGCGGAGATCAGGAATGAAGCATACGTTCGGTGGCCACAGAGGATGCGCTCCGACCCCCGGAGGCATGACCAAAACAAGTACTATCGCTTTCATCGCGACCATGGCCACGACACCTCCGAGTGCCGCCAGCTTAAGGACGAGATTGAAGACCTTATCAAGCGCGGCTACCTTGGGCAGTTCGTGCACCGGAATGAAGACCGCCCCAGATGCTGAGAGCGGACTCCCGAGCAGCCGATCAACAATGAGCCCAACGGGCAGGAGATCAATGTGATCGCGGGAGGCTTCGGCGCAGGCGGAGAAAGCACTCGAAGCCGACGCGATTACGCAAGGCGAGTGCACGTCGTGGATAGGTTTCGGCACCTCGGTCGGCTCCATATCCCACCAGTCCTGCACGCGCACCGCCCGAGGAGGCTATAATCTTCTCGGACGAAGACCTTGTAGGGGTTACTACCCCACACGCTGATGCGTTGGTCATTTCGGCCACCATCAATCATTGTAATGTGCGCCGAATTTTGGTGGATAATGGAAGTGCCCCCGATGTCTTGGCTTATGATTGCTTTGCCCTCATGGGCCTAAAAACTGATCAACTCGCCCCCGTAAAATCGCCTTTGTTCGGCTTTTCGGGAGTTTCGGTGCAGCCCATGGGAAGAGTTCGCCTCCCGATCACTTTAGGGACGGCTCCAAGGGTCGTGACCAAGGTGTTCGACTTCTTGGTCATCAACAATATGCCTGGTTACAACGCCATCCTCGGCAGAGGCCTGATCGGGTGAATCAAAGCGGTACCTTCGTCACTCCACCAGAAGATGAAGTTTCTGACCCCGAGCGGAGTCGGCAAAGTGCTCGGGTGTCAGCGCGAGTCTCGTCGGTGCTATGTCCTTTCTCTAAGGGACAAGCAACCACTTGCAGACCCGGTCCCGCCAACATCCAATCAACCATCCACTAGCCGAGGAATGCCGGCTGAAGATCTACTTCCTATCCAAGTGGACGATGAGCCCGAGCACGTCCTCTATATTGGCGCTCTACTGGCAGAGGCCGAGCAGGTACGCTACAAGGCCTTTTTGCTAGCCAACCTTGACGTGTTCGCGTGGTCCGATGAGGAACTTCCGGGCATTCCTCCAGAAGTGATGGTGCACCGCCTCTGTTTGGACCCCCGGGTCCCACCAGTATAGCAGAGGAGGCGACCTGTGAACCGAGAACGGTAGACCGTGATCCAGGATCATGTCGTCAAAATCCGATCTGTTGGACTCCTCCGGGAAGTCCAATATCCAAGGTGGATTTCCAATGTGATCCTCGTACGCAAGGCCAACGGAAAGTGGAGGGTATGCGTCGACTACAAGGATCTCAACAAAGCGACACCCAAAGATAATTTCCTTTACCGCGCATCGACCAGCTGGTGGACGCTAACTCCGGTCACGAGCTTCTCAGCTTTTTGGATGCTTACTCTGGTTACCACCAGATCAGCATGCATCCTCCGGATCAGACGCATGACGTTTATCACAGACCTGGGGTTGTATTGTTTCATCAGGATGCCCTTCGGTCTGAAAAATGCTGGCGCGACGTACCAACGGCTAGTCAACAAGATGTTCGAATAGCAGATTGGGCGCAATATGGAGGTCTACGTCGATGATATGCTGGTCAAGACTCTTTCGAGTGCTGACCACATCTCTGACCTCCAAGAAACTTTCGCAATCCTGCAGAAGTACAATATGAAGCTCAACCCCTCCAAGTGCGCGTTTGGTGTACGTTCGGGTAAGTTCCTCGGCTTCCTCGTTTCAAATAGAGGGATAGAGGCAAACCTAGAAAAAATCCAAGCTGTGCTAGAGATGAGCAGTCCTAAGACAGTGCGCGACGTCCAACGTCTGACAGGGCGCCTTGCGGCACTGAGCCGGTTCATGTCCCGAGCAGCAGAAAGAAGTTTTAACTTCTTCAAGTTGCTCCGAGGCCCTAAAAGTGCCTCGAAGCAAAGGGGTAGGTATGGTGGACTGAGGAGTGTGAAGCCGCCTTCACCGAGCTGAAGGCGTATTTGGCAGCCCCCCCTATTCTCTCAAAGCCTGTGCTCGGGGAACCTTTGTTCATATACCTTTCGGTTACCGAACACTCCATCAGTGCAGTTTTGATCAGAGAAGAAGGAGCCGCACAACATCCAGTGTACTACATCAGCAGGGTCCTCTAGGAAGCTGAAAGGAGGTACCCTCGAGCAGAAAAACTCACCCTCGCCTTAGTCATGGCTGCTCGGAAACTCAGGCCTTATTTTCAGGCCCATTCAGTGACAGTCCTCACCGACCAACCATTGAAGTCTATCCTTCAGCAGCCAGAGGCTTCTGGCAGGCTCATCAAATGGGCCATAGAATTAGGCGAGTTCGACATCAGCTTCCGACTGAGGACAGCAATCAAGGCGCAAGCGTTGGCAGACTTTGTTGCGGAGTGTACTCTCCCTGCCGAGCAGGATCCACCGTTGGCAGATGAGCCCCCATGGGAACTCTACGTCGACGGATCCTCTTGTGTCACAGGGAGTGGAGCTGGCCTGGTCCTCACCTCCCCGGAGGGATTAGAGTTCCAATACGCCCTCTGGTTCCGCTTTCCGGCCTCCAACAACATGGCCAAATATGAAGCCTTACTGTCCGGTATCCGCATGGCTAGGCACCTCGGAGCCCTTCGACTAAGGGTCTTCAGTGACTCCCAATTGGTCGCTAGCCAAGTGAACGGGCAGTTCGGAGCAAAGGAGCCCCGCATGGCTCAATACCTTCAGTAGGTCAAGAGCCAAGCAGAGGGCCTCCTATACTTCGAGGTCATACATGTCCCACGGGAGTAGAATGCGCGGGCGATGCACTCGCCAAGTTGGCGTCTTCAGGTGACATCGCCCCTTCTCGCTCTGTGTTATTGAAGAGCTCACCTCGCCGAGCACCGAAGTGAATGTCGCAGCCATCAGAGTGGATCCATCAGTTCCGAGCTGGATGGACCCTCTTTTGGCCTATCTGCTTCGAGGCCAGCTCCCGCCCGAATAGGCCGAAGCTCGAAAAATCAGACTGCGCTCCCAGCGCTTCACCCTCGTTGAAGGAAAACTGTACCGGCGGTCCCTCTCAAGACCCCTTCTACGGTGCCTCAACCCCTAAGAAGCCCTTGCTGCCACCGAGGAGGTCCACGAAGGGCTGTGCGGAAGCCACTTGGGGGGAAGAACGCTGGCGCGAAGCATCGTTCGAGCAGGGTTCTGGTGGCCATCTCTACAAAAGGATTGCATGTCCTTTGTCAGGAGGTGCCCAGAATGTCAAAAGTTTGGGCAGCTTATCAAGCAGCCTGCCGAACAGCTTCACAACCTGTTCGAACCTCTCCCTTTCGCTATATGGGGCATTGATATCTTGGGTCCCTTCCCGGAGGCCCAAGAACGGAGGAAGTTTCTGTTCGTGGCTATCGACTACTTCACCAAGTGGATTGAAGCCGAACCTGTTGCCACGATCACCGAACAAGCCGCGTGGAAGTTCGTCTGGAAGAACCTCCTCTGCCGGTTTGGCGTCCCAAGAGTGATCACTTCCGACAACGGGAAGCAATTCAACAGCGCCTTCTTCAAGCAGAAATGTGCCGAGCTCGGAATCTATAACCACTTCACCTCCGTGGCGCATCCCCAGGCAAACGGCTTGGTAGAAAACGCCAACCGAACGCTGCTGCACGGGATCCGCACAAGAGTGGAGGTTGCAGGAGGATCATGGATTGACGAGCTCCCTAACGTTCTCTAGTGTCATCGGACGACTGCGCGGGTAGCCACGGGAGAAACACCCTTCCATTTGGCTTACGGCTCAGAAGTCGTTGTACCTCTGGAAGTAGCTCTCCCCACCATCCGAACAACCTACTTTGATGAGGCAGCCAACAACCGTGCTCTTCGGGAAAACGTCGACTTGCTCGGAGAACGACAGAACGACGCCAGCATTCGACTCGTTTCCTATCAGCAAAGGCTCGCACAATATTACAACGCGCGAGTTCGGGAAAGGCACTTCAATGTGGGAGACCTAGTCGTGCGCCGATGCTCGGCTTCGGATCCCAGAAAAGCAACTAGCAAGCTCGCCCCTAAATGGAAGGACCTTATCAGGTCACCCAAGTCCTCGGGAAAGGATCATACAAGCTGACTACCCCTAGTGGCGAAGCCATACCCCGGACTTGGCATGTATCTAACCTTAAGGCTTATTATCTATAAAAGCCTCTAATCGGCATCCTACTTCTCTTCTCCCTGTTCCTATGGTGCGCCTGGAATTGGGTCTGAAACTATCCATACTTCAGGGTTCTTTAAACTCAAGGTGGATATGTGAACCCTTCAGGTCAGATAAGCGTTAAGCATTCACCCTCGGTTAAGAACCTACCCGGTTCCAATTGACCTGCGCGGTACATGCGACGCTAATAAACCAACGAGCTCCGGTTCGAACAGGAACAATAGCAGAAGGGAGGAGATAGAAAAAGAGAAGCCATAGACAAATGATGGAAAGGGAAATTTTCATTCACAGCTTTTTCTTACAAGAGGGTCCCTTGGACCTCAGTTGCAAAAAGCAAATACAAGAGGGACGAGGAGCGGGGAGACTAAGGAGCCTGTTCGGAAGGGCCAGCATCTTCATCCGAAGAAGGCATTCGCCAGATTGGAATTGTGCGAAACGCACACCATCCAAACGGCATCATTGGTGCGACGCCTGCACTCCTAAACAGCGGCCTCAAAGGCCTCTCGTGCACGTTCAACCCAAGACAGCCTCTCCCCGAAGTCCTTCCCGGCTCTCAGACCCACTCTGTAGCAGCGGGCCCCGTACTGCTCTAGATCTCCTTATAGTCTGATCCGGCCTTGTAGTCTGCAACAACGCGGGCCCCCGCATCAGCTACAACCTTGGCAAGGGCGTCCTTTTCGGCTCGGGCCAAGGCCAAGTTCACCTCTGAAACTTAGAGGGCAGTCTTGAGGTTTTTCACCTCCTCCTCCAACGCCGCCTCGCGGGCCTTATGCTGCGCGGTAAGGCCCTGGCAAAAAGCTCTTTGCGCCTCCCAGAGGTACTTTTGGTTCTGGGTCCGAGCAGCTAGGGCCCTTAGGACACCCAACGACTTGGAAACTTCGTCCATGAGGGCCCCGAAGTCGATGTCATCGCTCGCGCCATCGTCTTCTTGACCTCTGGGTGGTAGCCTCCTTCGGTATCTCCGAAGTCCACTCGGCCGGAAGATCCAAGCACCTCGCTAGCTGGTCGAGATGGGAGGCGGTGGGGCTCGTGGGCGACTCCCTTGGCGCGTTTTCTATACGGTGAAGTGCCGCCTCCAACGCCGCCACTGAGGGAGCCTCAGGAAGCTTCTTCTGCAGCACTTCCTTAAGAGGCTTCCAATCGTCGTCGGACTCTTCGGCCCGAACACCGCCACCCACCTCCACTGCCTCCCCCCCATCACCGTCAGCTACCTTGGTGGTTGCAATGACATTGGCAACCACCTCGGTGGAGGGCATGGGGGGGCAGGCCTGCCCCCGCGGAGATAGTAGCCTCTTCCGCGCCCTCCGTTGTGGCAACGACCTCCTCAACGGCCCCCGTCGTTACGGTCGCTTCCTCAGTGGCCCCTACGGCAGGAACCACCTCCTGTTTTTCGGATAGGGTCGCGTGTGGCACTGGGATCACCTCATTGATCACCAACATCTCACTAGTGGCGGAGGCCTCCATCGCGCCAGTTTCCTTGCCGGCTCTGGCGTTCTTCGGGGCAAGGGTCCCCTAACCTCCTCGGCGATGGCGGTTGTGGTGGCTACACCCCCGGCGCTTCGATGAACGGAGGGTCCTCCTCCCCCCGAGAAGAGGACTCTGCAACTCCTCCGCTCCTCCGGGTAGAAGCTTCCGCAGTGTCACTGGTGGCACCGTGCTCGATACCACCAGTATTGGAAGCGTCCGAAAGCACCCTACCTCTCGAGCAGGTGGAACCCCTCACGTCTCCCTGGCGGGGCCTTCCGATCCATCGCTCAGCTCGACGAGACTCGGCTTCGTAGTTGCCACGGCGAGGGCTTCCGACCGTTGCACGGCTGGAGCTTGAGACACCCCCTTCACCAGGCGCCTCCTTCACACCAACGGCTGCTCGGTCTCTGCCTCCCCTCTTCTTCTTCCACCTCCTCCTCGACGCTCTCTTCAGCACGAGGAACGGCCCTGGTAGCCTTCCTTTTTCCTTCGGGCACGGAACCGTCCTCCTCCTCCTCCTCCTCGGTGGCTTCCACCATCCTGGGCTTCTTTCGCCCCAAGGGAGGAGCTCGGCTGGCACTTCCACCCTCCGTAGAAGAAGGCATGGCTTCAACCACCCTTACGGAGGTGGTCTTCTTCTTCAACGAATTTTACCGGGTCTTTCCTCTGAGACTCGGGCTACGGTCGGCACTCCTGGTGGAGCTCGGGACCACGATAGCAGTCGTCACTGCCGTAGCCACCCTCACTGCGGAAGGCGCACCGATCGCAGTTGTATCATCGCCCTCAAAGACGATTCAGTGCCTGATCGGGATCTTCTCCGCAAAATCCTCGTGGCCTCCAGGTTCCGGTCAGCAGCCAACTCCTCAGCAGCTGCAAAATCCAAAGGATATGGGTAAAAAAAAAAGCGTAGCTACAACGTCTGAGCAGTGGAAAGCAAGTTACTTACTCCATGGCTTGCTAAGACCGTGCTCGACGAGGGTATATTCTGTCAGATATCCATCGCCGTTCTTCACACCTACCTGGAGCAGGCTGTTTGAAGCTTGTGCCTCGTCCTGGATCAACTTCGGCCACACTTCCTGCCGCGCCTTCTGGATGGTGGTCGGAAACCCCCACTCACCACCATTCCGATGTCGGACGAAGAACAATCTCCCTGACCAGCCTTTATTGTTCGAATATTTGCTGACAGTCGGATGTTCATCCGTGTGACCGGTGCTTGAGGTAGTACGTGAGCAGCGCCGAGGACTGGGAGGCTGACAACTTGAAGTGCGACCTGAAGACTCCGATGAGCCCCGGATCTCCTTCAGCCCGTAGATCACCCAAAGATACAGATGTATCTCCAACTGTTAGGGGTTAACTGGATGGGTGAGATCCCCCACCAGTTCAGCAGCGCCTTCGCCGTCTCCGGCAGCGGCAGGCGAAAACCTGCCTCCATCAGATCGACGGAGAGGGTCAGGCACCCTGGCTTCATCGCAGTGGGGAGCTCCCCCTCCTTCGCGTCGATGATCTCGTACTTGTCTCCAATGCGAAACCTCTCGCTGAGGCCTTCAAAATGGCATAGCTTCGGCCCGTGCGAAGCTGCCACCGTCACCCACTTGCCACTCCACGGCGGTTGCTACGGTCTTCCCTCGGTCCGCCATCTCCGGAGAGTTGCAGGAAGAAGCAGAAGCAAGGAAGACGAAGGAGAAGGTGAGAAGCTTAGAAGGCAAGAAAACTCGAAGGCTCAAACGCTGGAGGGTTTTTCGAAGGCGTGGCTCCCGCCTTCGCCCCCTCCCTTCCTTATAAGAAAGGGGGGGGGGGGGGCGCGAAATTTGAGGCGGGCCCTAAACGCCGCTCCTTCCAGTTTTCAAAATTCCTCCTCGGTCGCACCGCTGGCGGCCGTTCAAACACGACGTGCGACACTCCTGGCTCGACACATCTCCGTGCTCATCATGACGAGTTAGTCGTTCGACGAAGCCCCAAGTGATGGCACCGCATGGCTATCTGCATCGAACCATCGCATTAAATGCAGAAATGACGCCCTCGAAGTGCCCATGTCTCCAAGTCGCTCGAGGGCTGTGGGGGCAAGTGTGGTGGCCAAATCTGGCCACCTAGGTCCATCGTAGCCCATTACAGCACTCTAAGGTCCCGTCAATAGGTGTGGCCCTTCTTCAGGGCGCCACGTCCTTATAAGGACGGTTCAGGGGCCTTCAAGGCGTGACCTCCGTGATCGGGCTTCACCAAGCCCCCCCAGCGGCATGTCTCCGAACAACTCCACTGATTCGGAATGGGCCTTCGCCCGCCGAGCAAGAGTCCAGGCGTCCACGACCTGTCCGGAGTAGGTCTTCGCCTGCCGAGCAGGCTGCCGGTTCCAGCGTACCGAACAGCCGTGGCAGTTACCAAACAGCGGGTCCAACCTCTCTTACGGGTTACCTGTTCGGTGACCTCCGCCAAAGGCTTCCGAGCAGCCCTTCACATCCTCACGGCGGTTGTAACTGCCGCAGGCCACGCACCCCACCATCAAGGGGTGCGTTAACTGCCTGGCATCCCAACGGGCATCTGAACTCGTAACTCCTCCCGTTATGCGCGCTCATCAAGGCACCTTTCCAGGCACGATCTATCAACGTTACACACGTCTGCCTCAGCACCCATGCCTATAAAAGTACAGGTACAGGACCATGCAAAGGTACATTCTCTCTCACACTTACACACGAAAACTCCCTGCCTTTCAAGCCTCTCACTGACTTAGGCATCGGAGGGTTTTCCCCGGTCTTCACCGGGCCCCCCTGATCGTTCCTGGTTTTGCAGGATCTTCGTCCGCCATCAGCGTTCTCCTTTTTCCTTCAAGTGTAGGCCCATCAGGCTCTGGCCCAAGCAAGCAAAGGCCTCCACACATGCAAATATCTCTTTGATGCTCTTTTAATGTTTTAAATGAGACAAATGCATATATATATATATATATATAAAACAATGTAGTCAAATTAATGAAAATGATAAATGAGGTATAGTCTAAACTTTCTGCCATTTTTCACCAAAACTAATTTTTTTAATAGAAAATGTCGATCATCTAGACGTTTCATAGATGACGCCTTTAGATCCTCTTAGTGCTTTCAAAAAGAAATGATTACTAGACAAATTGCAGCACTTAGTTTGTCACATTTAACATCTATTTGTCACTTTTAAAGATAGACAAATAATTTCTACGGATAATAAATTGTCACTTTTAAAAATAGGCCAAAGTCTAATAACCAAATAGAAATCTACCTACTAGAGTTCCGTTCTCAAATTGGGCGCCTAAAGAGCCACGAACACCATCCTAGGGAAGAGCTCTCATTCCATTAGAAGGATAGTCCGAGACAACAATGCAACTCTTGGGATATCCTCTTGACATGTGTTAAGACAAAAAATTAGTTTGGCCCACACCCCACCTTTTATTCCATAAGATCTTGGCCTGACTTATCCCGATAGCGTATAGCTCGGAAGGTACTTAGTCTGACAGATACCTAGTACGCCTTATCTTAGTAGTGTATAGTCTGAAGGGTATTTGTAGCGTCGTGATCGTCCGGATCTGAGTTTAATAGTTTTGGTGTGGTGTTTAGGTCAATGTGTGACCATTGGGCTTTGAATGTAGTTTTGGTGTGTGTGTGGGTGTTGTGGGTTAGAAATTTTTGTTGCCTAGATAGCAAGACCAGAGGGGGGGAATGGATTGCTAAAAATTCTTTTAGACTAATACCTGTAAATAAAAGCACTTGACGGAAAACACTAGGTTCGACAGTTAGGGTTAGTGTTAATCAAACAAACAAGCAAGCACATAGACAACATGAAATTTTATCCTGGTTCAGACCTCCTATCCCAAGGAGTCCTACGTCCAGTCCCCAAGCAACCACTTGGGATTTCACTATACAAGGGTACAGTCTCCCTTAAAGGCACTTACACATCCAGTCACAGTTGACCTTCTCTTCTCAACCCGAAGAGGTACAACACCACCTGTATCAAATAGGTCTTCATTCTTACCAAAGGGAAACAACCACCTGTTCAGCAACAGGTCTTCTCTTTACACTAGAAGAGGATCAACTACAAAGAATGTGTTGTAAGAGGGAGGTCCCGAGACCAAGTTATAATCACTTGCTTGATCTGAGGCGAAGACTGAGAGGCTGAAGATGATTACAAAGTGAGCTCTCACTCAGTTCTATGCAAGCTCTCAAAACAAATCCACTGTTCTCACAGAGAGCTAAGAGCTACTAATGGTTGGATTGGACGAGCTAGCTCTTTTTATTCTTCAGGTGGCTGAAGTTTCAAGTTTTTCGAAGGTTCAAGAGTTTGAACTGTCTCACTCACTATACTCCATGGAGTCACTAGTCTTCTATTTATCTTCTGTGAAATATTTTGACCGTTGTAGTAGCCGTTGAAATATTCATTGTCTCACAGCTGTTGCCCAGTTGACGAGCCCAGAGGGGGGGGGGTGAATGGGTCTTTTAAAATTAATCTATTAATACCTGTAAATCAAAAACATTCACACAACAACGTTCTTCGATAGAGGTTAGTAGCAGTTAGTTCGAAAGGGAATCACACAAGGAAAACAATCACACAACACAAGAATTATCCTGGTTCGGACCTCCTTTCCTTAGGAGTCCTACGTCCAGTCCCTGAGCAACAACTCAGGATTCCACTACTAGGGTACAGTCCCCCTAAGGACGCTACAACACCTAGCTCAGCTGGTCTTCCTCACACCCGAAGGGAAATAACACCACCCTGGATACCCCACCAGATCTTCCTTCACAACTGAAGGGGAAACAGCACCCTGGATACCACCAGGTCTTCCTTCACAACCGAAGGGAACAACTCCTCAAGGAGAAATGAATGAAATTCAAGCCCCTAGATCAAGCTTTTAACAAGCCAAGATCTGAAGCAACTAGCACTGAGAGCAAAGAATCTAAGCTAAGCACACTCTCAGAACTACACAAGCTCTCTTAAGATTTTCACTACAGTGAGGAGAGCAAAGAGCGAAAGCTAGGTGGAATGATTGGCTCTGGACTTCTTGCCGAAGAATTTGAATGCTTGAATACCAGATTGTTCGTCCTCTCTTTTTCGTTGGTTTGAATTTATATCTTCTATTTGAAAAAATACCGTTGAAGTAACCGTTGTCTCTTGGATTTATAGTCGTTAGGCTGTTTGACATTTGGAAGCTTCAACTATCTTTTATCCATTTGAGCACGCAAGTCTTCTGATGTCTAGGTCCAACATTGTATGATAGAAAGTCTTCAGGACCCTGCACACATTAAATGCTAGAAAAGCAGACAACTCAAACTGTCTCTTGTTGTCAGTATACGTTGATGTGAGTATTCACTAGAATAGCAATCCCAAATAGCTTGTTTTAAAAGATGTATACAGAGTAAGCACAATAATGGACGATATTGTCTGCATGTTTTAAAAGATGTATACAGAGTAAGCACAATAATGGACGATATTGTTTGCATGTTTTAAAAGATGTATACAGAGTAAGCACAATAATGGATGATATTGTCTGCATGTTTTAAAAGATGTATACAGAGTAAGCACAATAATGGACGATATTGTCTGCATGCATACAGAGATACGTTCAGAACTCATAAATGCAGGAGTGACAGATAGATATATGCGTGACTTTGACTAGTCAACGCTTCAAGAGATAAGATAAATGTCAAGTCGATATAAACCATGAAATCATTGTCTATATGACTTATAAAATCGTTATGAATACTAACAAGTCAAATCGTTAAAGCAATTTTAAGTGTTCAACAGGGAAATTGTTATGAACACTTATCAAGTCGTTATGAGTTCTAAAGAAATCGTTGCGCACAGCAAATCGTTGTGAGCGCTTAAGAAATCTTTGTGCAAAGCAAATCGTTATGAGCGCTTAAAGAAATCTTTGTGCAAAGCAAATCGTTATGAGTGCTTAAAGAAATCTTTGTGTAAAGCAAATCGTTATGAGCGAGCAAGTCATTGCGAGTTCTAAAGAAATCGTTACGGTGACTTATGAAATCGTTACGACAGGTAAGTCATGCGCTTTATGAAGAAATCATTGCGATAACTTATAGAGTCGTTATGACAGACAAGTCGTTGCGAGTTCTAAAGAAATCGTTACGGTAACTTATGAAATCGTTATGACAGGCAAGTCGTTGCGAGTTCTAAAGAAATCGTTACTGTAACTTATGAAATCGTTACGACATCGACTTGTTTGAAACAACATGACTTTCCAGTCTTATAAGGAAATCGTTATGAATTTCAACAGAAATTGATATGGACTTAGAGAAATATCATATTGAAAAGATTAAAGCTTCAGAGAAGTAATGCATACCTTTATTGGCTTGTTTGACCTTGGTAATTTTTCTTGTACTTTAAGACTTATGAAATATTCATTAGATATTATTGATAAAAACTAGTTTAGTTTTGTTAAACACCAAAATACATATGTAATTAATTAAAATTACATGGGGACAGACTGATCATCAATCTCCCCCTTTTTGGTGATGACAAAACTGAACAATGAGCATGGATGAAAAATATCTGAAATCAGTCTGAAGATAAGACATGCTAATTTTCTTCTTTAAAATTATTGGACTGTATTTCAGACATGCTAATTTTCTCCCTTAAAAATTATTGGAATGTATTTCAGACATGCTAATTTTCTCCCCCTTTTTGTCATTGAGCAAAAAGACATTCTGAGACAAAGAAAGAAGAGAAAAGATAGAAGCAGATGACCAAGGGAATTTTCATTAACTTTGAGGTGGTACAGGTAAATAGAAGGCAGGAGACAAAAGAGAGGCAAAATGGGAAATGGTTTCCCATGCCTGTGCTTCCTGCTCTTCAAAAAGAGTTTTAAAGACTCCAAAAGACAAAGAGTAGGTTGGTCCCATGGAGGAAGCCATCCTTTTGAGATGAAGATCTAGGTGCTGATAGAGGAGATCAGCATATGCATTTTTGTCCATGTTCATCTTGAGGAATCGACGAGTCCCAAAGCTGGCACAGGTGAGGAAGTGGTCCATGGTCACAGGATAGTGATTGTGACTATCTCTGAGAGCTTTATGCAGGGCTACATATACTTTGTATCTTTCCTCCCAGACTTTGAAAGGGTCATCAACAAGATGTATAGAATTCATATCCAGGAAAGTAGCTGGAGAAATGGCTGGTTTGCCTTCCCTGGCCTGAGCTTCATTGAGTGCAAACAACTGCTGAGCTGACAAGGGGTAGAACTTGGACCATTATGAGGATGTCAGCCTTTCACATTCAGACAGAATGGGGGCTAGAACTTCAGCACTTACATGCCCCTGGTGATATTCCCTAAATAGGATCTAGGAAAAGCAACCAGGAAGCCTTTCTGTACTTTAATTCTGCCCATTACTCTGGCAAAACGCTCAAAGATGATGGATCCTACAGAGGATTCCATGACAAGGAAATGGATTTGAGGAAGGGCTATCTCTTCAGGTACTTGGAGGGTAGCAAAATCTACATGAACATCTGAAGTTTGAGAGATATCGGAGTTAGAGCTGAAATGGCCTTTTGAATTGGCTGAGCTGAACTTCTGGAAGTCTATGAACATATATGAAATTGTTGAATAGCATGAAATGCCTGATCATTTTGATTTCCTTTTGAATGTAGGGTGCCTAAGTTCCCTATGATATATCCTGAACCACTCTAATAATGTCAGGGAGTGGTCCCTTGGAGGGAATCTAGCAGATTTGGCAAGAACAAATTTCTTGAAGAGATCCTTGTGACCTTTGCCCCACTGGTCTTCTGATTTGGAGTGGGCAAGAGAGAAAATTTTGGATTTTTCTGATTTGGTAAGAGAAGTGTAGGGAAGAATGGTGTGCAAATGATCTGTGAGATCAAGAAAGGGAAGGTTAATGATAGTTGCAAAAACAACCTTTGAGAGATATTCTCTGTACAGTGAGTGATGTTTGTTGTCCACTGTGAGAGAAAACCACAAAGGTGGGTATTTGGGTTCAGAGGAAAAGGAGGAAGTAGAAGTAAGTTTCCTCTTCTTGGGGGCAGGACTAGAAGGGTCTGCCCTATGAACATGTTCACCAACCTTCAACACAGACTTGAGGATCCCTTCCTCAAACATCCTTTATTTGTTCCATAAATGGAGAGTTAAGTTGGGCTCTTTCAGGTATGATAGTGATGAAAGAGGGGGAGGAGTAGGATGAAGAAAAGAGGGAAGTAGTTGGGTAGTGGAGGTCATCAACTGGTCCAAGGGAAGGACTAGAGGAGGAGGAGGAGGCTCCAACTGAGGATACTGGAGGGGCCTCAAGGATAGGAGAAGGAGATGAAGTGGAATGAGGAGGAAATGGAGTGGGAGAGGAAATTGGTCTGGATTGAGGCTTCTTGAATGTTTGTGGAGCAGGAGGAGCTGTAGGAGCTGAGGGTGGAGTGGAGGAATAGGTGTGTGAGAGGGAGAAGAGGGAGCTGAGGGCTTGGGTGCCAAGGACTCTTCTGCCTCTTTTTGCACAGACTCACTCTCCAATGGCCCTGATGGCCTTGACCCTTGCTCAGATGGCCCTGGAGGCCCTTTAACCTGATCAGCTGGCCAGATGGCCCTTGCACATTCACTGCTGCCTCTGCTGGTGCTGCTGCGCTTTTGGCCCTGTTGGCCTTGCCTCTTCTGGTGTTGCTGCTGCTTCTGGTGCTGGCCCTGATGGCCCAGACACATTTTCTCCACGCTCCTGAGCTGCTGGAGGAGGAGGGGAGCTTGAACTCCAACTGCCTTAATAATATCCGAGAGCATGCCTTTCATGCTACTCATCTCCTTATTAAACCATGTCATAGCATTTCTGATTTGAGCTAACTCTTTGTTGGCTGAAGCTTGGCTCAGAAATATAGAATGTTACATCTGACTGGAGAGAACATAATAGCTCACCTTGCACATTCAGCCTTTCAATCACTGGCTTCAAATTTATAACAATTTTCTGTTTGACCTGCCTCTCAAAAGGTGTATCAGCCAGGAGAGGAACTTCAGAGGCAACTTCTTTTCCTTTCTTCTTGCCTCTTTTGATGGAGGAGGTTGATCATCATCTGAGCTCGAAGAGCTTGCAGTCTCCCCTTCTCTGTCATCCAAATTTGGAGAATCTCTATGCCTTTCCTCCTGACCATCAACAACTGGAGTTGCTTCTACTGAACCTTCTTTTGATAGCTCCCCCTCAATAGGAGCATCTGCTTCATTTGATACTTGCTCCCCCTGAATGGGAGCATCTGCCATCACAGAGTCACCCTGAGCAGCTGGGTGCTCTAGCTCTACTGGAACATCTTCCATTGGTACATCAATGTGGCCTGATGCCACAGCCTCTTCAGCAACTCTGCCACTAGTTTCTGGAGCATTCGAGGTGGAAGAAATCGAATCAATAATATCTGAGAGAATAGATGCAACGACAGCTGAGGGTAGTGGGTCCTCAACTTGAATAATATCCTCTGGGAGAATATCCTCAATTCTCCTCTAGCAAAATTTAGAGCTAATTCTTCTGGAAATTCTGAAGCTGGTACTGATACTCTTTCTTCTTCTACTGCAATTTCAGGCTGAACTTCTGCTATAGAGGGGCCTGATGATTCTGCTGCTCCAACTGCTGGAACTGAAACTGACTCCACTGGCAATTCTGAATCATAGCCGCTGATCCCATTTCCTGATGAACAACTGAGGCGTCGCCAATGATGGCTTCGCCTTCAGCAACTGAAGCCTTGGACCAGACACCATTTTCCACAGAGAAGCCACTCTTCTTCAGGTTCCTGGACCTGATTGCTTGGCCCATTTTCTCTACAACTGCCCCAGAAAGATCAACACCGAAGTGTTTGAAAATCTTGGTAAGTAGGTGGGCATAGGGCAGGGACACATTTAACTTGCTCTTGGTGTCCCAAATCTGATCTCTGGCAAATTTCATTCTTTCCATCATTACTGCGGCCATATTTATCTCCTTATTTTGAATGGCCTAGTACATCATGTCAGAGTCGGCCTTTGTGCAAGATGAAAATGTTGCACTTCTGGGAACTAAGATTTGACATACAATAAAATGAAGGAGGCGGTTGAAAGTAGTTAGTTGATTATATCAAGCTTGCCATCCCTTAGCTTGAAGCCCGACCCTACAATTCCCAAACCTTTCACTTGGGCGTCCACAGTGTGAACCCCACTAAACCCGGAAGTCTTCACATCAAACAACATCTTCAACAACTCAGGGTCTATTCTAATCAGGGTTCCCTTTACTGAAGAAACTAGGGACCCATCTTCCTCTGTTCTCAAACAAACGAAGAATGCTTTTACCAGGTCCGGATAACTAACTCGGAAAAGGTGGTAACTCCCGTCCACTGCATCTGATTGATCAATTCTATCACGCTGCTCATTCATTTTTCCTCAGATTAGCAACATCGACTTCTTTATTGCCACAGAGCTTCGTCTTACAAAGGTAAACCTCTCCTGCTGCTCAGGAGTGAGAAACTCGGCGCTGTAGCCACCCAAACTGCCGGAAACTGTGGATGCGGCCATGGAATCCGGTGTGGAGGTTTTCTGGAGGGTTGAGAAGGAAGGAGGAGTGAAAGCCCTCAAGAAATTTTGCGGGAAGATGAGAGAAGCTTCAAACTTAGCAGAGAGTCGATGTCGAAATTGCTAGGGCATCGGCTCAAGCAACCAGACGAAAGGGGGAAAAGGTAGACGATGGGATACGAATTGTTCTGTCATTGATTTTATGAATAAATAAATGTGCTGGGGAAAGTGAGGCGCCAAAAGGCGGCAGAAAACGACAAAGGAGTTTGACCATTCAAACCGACTTCAATAAGAGAGCGACCAGGAGGGATAATTGAATTTCTTTTGCTTAAAGCCATGGAGGGAAAAAACTACTTAATTCTGAAATTTAATGTGCCAGTTTTAAACAGAACCTTTTTCACAAATTGCACATGCCTAATTCCCTTCTAAGAGATGTGAATCTCTCCTCGGGTAAGGCTTTTGTGAAAATGTCTGCTAACTGACCATTTGTATCAATAAATGATATTTCAATATTACCATTTGCTACATGATCACGAATAAAATGATATCTAACCTCAATATGCTTTGTCCTTGAATGTTGAACTGGATTCTTGGTAAGATTAATGGCACTGGTGTTGTCACACATAGTGGATCGATTTGATTTAATCCAAAATCTTCAAGTTGTTGCTTTATCCATAAGAGTTGTGTACAACAACTTCCAGCAGCTACGTACTCAGCTTCAGCTGTAGATAGTGCCACTGAATTTTGTTTCTTTGAGGACCAAGATATCAAACATTCTGCAAGAAATTGACAACAACCACTGGTGCTTTTTCTATCTATTTTGCATCCAGCATAGTCAGCATCAGAATACCCTACTAAGTTAATTTTACAACATTTTGGATACCACAGACCTAAGTCATGAGTTCTTGCTAAATATCGAAATATTCTTTTCACAGAAATTAATGTGATTCTCTAGGATCTGCTTGATACCTAGCACACATACATACACTAAACAAGATATCAGGTCTACTAGCTGTTAAATAAAGAAGTGAACCTATCATGCCTCTGTAGATCTTTTGATCTACTTTCTTATCATCTTTATCACTGTCCATCCTTGTTGATGTACTCATTGGTGTTGACAATGGTTTGGTATTATCGAATCTAAATTTCTTCAAGAGTTCTTTTGTGTATTTTGCTTGACAGATGTGAGTTCCTTCCTTTCCTTGTTTGATTTGTAGTCCAAGGAAATAATTAAGTTCTCCCATCATGCTCATTTCAAATTCTCCCTGCATTAACTTTTCAAAGTACTTGCAATGAGATTCATCAGTAGATCCAAAAAAATGTCATCTACATAAATTTGGACTAGTAGAATGTGTTTGACCTTTGACTTTATGAAAGAGTACTATCTACTTGACCTATACTAAAACCATTGTTTAAAGAAAAGAACTAAGCCTTTCATACCAGGCTATAAGTGCTTGCTTTAAATCATATAATGCCTTGTGAAGTTTGAAAACATGATTAGGAATTCTGTGTCATCAAAACCCAGGGTTGTTCCACATAAACTTCCTCTTTTATAAAACCATTTAAAAATGCGGATTTAACATCCATTTGAAATAATGTTAAATTCAAAGCTGATGCATATGCAAGTAATATTCTAATAGCCTCAAGTCTAGCTACAGGTGCATAGGTTTCATCGAAATCTATGCCTTCCTCTTGAGAATAGCCTTGAGCTACCAATCTGGCCTTGTTTCTTAAATAACACCAGTTTCATCCAGTATTTCTGAACACCCATTGGTGCCAATGACTGGACGGTCTGATGGTCTAGGAACAAGTGACCATACTGTTTCTCTTGAATTGATTTAGTTCATCTTGCATGGCTATTATCCAAGATTCATCAGTAAGAGCTTCATTGACTGTCCTAGGCTCTATTTGAGAAACAAAAACTAGGTAATCACAAGGAATAACATTACCTCTTGTTCTTACCCCTACGGATGGATCACCAATAATATTCTCAAGTGGGTGATCTTTCTTGTGTCTCCACTCCTTTGGAAGATTTTCATGAGTAATTTCTTCTTGTTGCAAGTCTTCCAGAGGTGGATCATCCTTGTCCTCAATTGATGTATTCTTTAGTTTCTTGAACAGCTTATCTGCATCATCATTATCACTATCTTCTTCCTTTCTCAAGGAAGGGTTAGTTTCATCAAAGATAATGTGTACAGACTGTTCAATTAATAAAGTGCGTTTATTAAATACTCTATAGCCTTGGGTTTAGAGGTGTACCCCATGAGGATGCCTTCATCTGATTTGGCATCCAACTTACCAATGTCTCGCTTGCCATTGTTGTGTATGAAGCA
The DNA here is from genome assembly GCA_014218235.1 of Colocasia esculenta. Lineage (NCBI taxonomy): Eukaryota > Viridiplantae > Streptophyta > Magnoliopsida > Alismatales > Araceae > Colocasia > Colocasia esculenta. The sequence goes on from CM024754.1 coordinate 41,595,415, forward strand.
TGGGCATCCAAAGGTTCTGAATGACTGATTTTTGGCTTCTTTCCTTTGAATAATTCATAAGCTGTCTTCTTCAGGATTGGCCTGATCATAACTCTGTTGATAATGTAGCTTGCTGTGTTGATTGCCTCGGCCCAAAAATACCTTGGCATATCATATTCAGATAGCATAGTTCTTGCCATATCCAATAGGGTCTATTCTTCTCTCAGCAATTCCATTTTGCTATGGTGTCCTGGTGCTGAGAAATTATGCTCAATTCCCTGATCTTCACAGAACTTAGCAAACTTTTCATTCTGAAATTCACCACCATGATCTGATCGGATAGAACAATGCTGAACTTTTGATCCTTCTGAACTTTCTTGCTTAAACTAACAAAGTTTTCAAATGTGTCATCCTTATGCTCTAGGAATGACACCCATGTGAATCTTGAGTAATCATCAACTATGACAAATTCAAAGTTCTTTCCTCCAAGACTAGTAGTCCTCATTGGCCCAAATAGATCCATGTGAAGGAGTTCTAAGGGTTTTGAGGTGGTCACCACTGTCTTTGACTTGAAGGAGCTCTTGGTGTGCTTTCCCTTAGCACAAGGTCTACAGACACCATCCATTTTTGCACTGACCTTAGGTAGACCTTCCACAAGATTCTTCTTCAGTAATTTTCTCATGCCATCTATGCTGCAATGACCTAGTCGTCTGTGCCATAATTCAGTAGATTTATCCTTATTTGCTGCCAGACAGACATTTGTTCTTGAGTTCCTCAAGATAGAGCACATACAAATTCTTATCTCTATTAGCTTCAAAGATGACTGCTCCATCCTTCAGTATGCTGCACTTTGACTCTTGAAACTTGATCTGATGGCCTCTGTCACACAGCTGGCTGATGCTAATGAGATTGTGCTTCAATCCCTTGACTAATAATACATCTTCTATGACTGTTTTTCCTTTGATTCACAGAGCCGCTGCCAATTAATGTTCCTTTCCCATTATCTCCATAAGTGACCATTCCTTCTTCAGCTTGGAGATGAGAGAATAACTTCTGGTTTCCTAACATGTGCCTTGAGCACCCACTATCTAATACCATTTGGATGCTCGAGGGATAACCTTTTCTTCAGTATTAGCCATGAAAGCCAAGTTGGCTTCTTCTTCATCGCTGCAGGAGCTTGGCTCACTGTCTGAGTCGCTACTTTTTCCCATGATGTTGCCATCGCCTTCTTTTTGTATTTTCTGAACTTCTTGGAGCTGTCCTTCTTCCTGAACTCCGGCTTCTTACATTCATAGCAGATGGGTTCTCCTTTCTTCATTTCTTTTCCATCTGGCTTCTTGAAGTCCTTATTCCTTTTGAAGTTCCTTCTACCAGATTGCAATTTCTTCTTCTTAGCCAAAATCTGCTGCAGTTTTCTAGATAGCATTGCTTCCTCATTCTCGCTGTCTGCATCACTTTCACTCTCAGCTGAACTTGCTTCTAGTGAATCTTCTTTAGCTTTTAAGGCGTTGGAGTGCTTCTTTCTGCTAGAGGACTCTCCTAGCCTTTCCATGTTGATCTCATGGGCCATGAGGGACCCAATGAGCTTTTCTACTGACATTCTCTTTAGGTCATTAGCTTCTTCTATTGCTGTGACCTTTGGGTCCATGAAGACGGTAAGGATCTAAGTATTTTCCTCACCATGTCTCCAATCTCATGGTTTTCCCCAGACTAGCTAGTTCATTTGTGATGTCAGTGAACCGACTGAACATTTGAGTGATAGATTCACCTGATTGCATCTGGAATCTCTCATACTGAGTGACAAGAATGTCGATTCTTGTCTCCTTTACCTTGTCTGTGCCTTCATATGTGATCCTGAGCTTTTCCCACATTTCCATTGAGGGTTTGCAGGCTGAAACTCTGTCGAACTCCTTCTTACTTAGAGCACAACATAAGATGCTCTTTGCTTTGCAATTCAAGGAGATCTTCTTTCTGTCATCATCTGTCCATTGAGCTTTCTCATTTGTGACTACCAGATCACCTTCTTCTACTATGGACCAAATTTGATAGTCGTGGCCTTGTAGAAAGTATTCCATTCTGGTCTTCCAGTAAGGATAATCTTCACCATCGAAGAGAGGGGGTCGGTTGACAGACTAACCTTCAAAGTTACCTTGGGCTGCCATGGATCTTTACTCTTCAGATCGTTGGATCCTTTTTCTTTGTCGAATAGACTCGCTCTGATACCACTTGTTGCCCAGTGACGAGCCCAGAGGGGGGGGGGGGGCGGGTGAATGGGTCTTTTAAAATTAATATATTAATACCTGTAAATCAAAAACATTCACACAACAACGTTCTTCGATAGAGGTTAGTAGCAGTTAGTTCGAAAGGGAATCACACAAGGAAAACAATCACACAACACAAGAATTATACTGGTTCAGACCTCCTTTCCTTAGGAGTACTACGTCCAGTCCCTGAGCAACAACTCAGGATTCCACTACTAGGGTACAGTCCCCCTAAGGACGCTACAACACCTAGCTCAGCTGGTCTTCCTTCACACCCGAAGGGAAATACACCACCCTGGATACCACTAGGTCTTCCTTCACAACTGAAGGGAAACAACACCTGGATACCACCAGGTCTTCCTTCACAACCGAGGGAAACAACTCCTCAAGAGAAATGAATGAAATTCAAGCCCCTAGATCAAGCTTTTAACAAGCCAAGATCTGAAGCAACTAGCACTGAGAGCAAAGAATCTAAGCTAAGCACACTCTCAGAACTACACAAGCTCTCTTAAGATTTTCACTACAGTGAGGAGAGCAAAGAGCGAAAGCTAGGTGGAATGAAGTTCTGGGCTCTGGACTTCTTGCCGAAGAATTTGAATGCTTGAATACCAGATTGTTCGTCCTCTCTTTTTCGTTGGTTTGAATTTATATCTTCTATTTGAAAAAATACCGTTGAAGTAACCGTTGTCTCTTGGATTTATAGTCGTTAGGCTGTTTGACATTTGGAAGCTTCAACTATCTTTTATCCATTTGAGCACACAAAGAAATAGGGTCTTCTGACGTCTAGGTCCAACGTTGTATGATAGAAAGTCTTCAGGACCCTGCACACATTAAATGCTAGAAAAGCAGACAACTCAAACTGTCTCTTGTTGTCAGTATACGTTGATGTGAGTATTCACTAGAATAGCAATCCCAATAGCTTGTTTTAAAAGATGTATACAGAGTAAGCACAATAATGGACGATATTGTTTGCATGTTTTAAAAGATGTATACAGAGTAAGCACAATAATGGACGATATTGTCTGCATGTTTTAAAAGATGTATACAGAGTAAGCACAATAATGGACGATATTGTCTGCATGCATGCAGAGATACGTTCAGAACTCATAAATGCAGGAGTGACAGATAGATATATGCGTGACTTTGACTAGTCAACGCTTCAAGAGATAAGATAAATGTCAAGTCGATATAAACCATGAAATCATTGTCTATATGACTTATGAAATCGTTATGAATACTAACAAGTCAAATCGTTAAAGCATTTTTAAGTGTTCAACAGGGAAATTGTTATGAACACTTATCAAGTCGTTATGAGCTCTAAAGAAATCGTTGCGCAAAGTAAATCGTTGTGAGCGCTTAAAGAAATCTTTGTGCAAAGCAAATCGTTATGAGCGCTTAAAGAAATCTTTGTGCAAAGCAAATCGTTATGAGTGCTTAAAGAAATCTTTGTGTAAAGCAAATCGGTATGAGCGAGTAAGTCATTGCGAGTTCTAAAGAAATAGTTACGGTGACTTATGAAATCGTTACGACAGGTAAGTCGTTGCGCTTTCTGAGGAAATCGTTGCGATAACTTATAGAGTCGTTATGACAGACAAGTCGTTGCGAGTTCTAAAGAAATCGTTACGGTAACTTATGAAATCGTTATGACAGACAAGTAGTTGCGAGTTCTAAAGAAATCGTTACTGTAACTATGAAATCGTTACGACATTGACTTGTTTGAAACAAATGACTTTCCAGTCTTATAAGGAAATCGTTATGAATTTCAACAGAAATCGATATGGACTTAGAGAAATATCATGTTGAAAAGATTAAGCTTCAGAGAAGTAATGCATACCTTTATTGGCTTGTTTGACCTTGGTAATTTTTCCTGTACTTTAAGACTTATGAAATAAATTAGATATTATTGATAAAAACTAGTTTAGTTTTGTTAAACACCAAAATACATATGTAATTAATTAAAATTACATGGGGACAGACTGATCATCAACAGCTTCATGCACGTTAGAGAGACTGGTCTGAAGCAAGGAGCAGGTGAGCCTGCAGTCATTAATGCTTGGATTGATGCACACACTTTCAAGGGAAGATTGTCTGAATCTTCTATCCTTTTGTCAGGTTGACAGCTCCATCTTTGACGTGCTTCTAAAAAAGTTCTGCATACAATAAATGCTGACACCTAGCTAGACAACTTCTCTTTGTCTAAATTGTCTGTCAACATTAGTAGTCGTGCAGTATGAAGATACACCAACAAGAAAGGTTATTATGACATCACACCAAGCAAGACTTTATGTGACAAGTGAAGTAAGCAAGGATATATCGTGTGAAAATATTATACTAGCACAATAAATGATCAAGACCTTAGGATACAGTATGATGCGCGGGAAAGCTTTTGAAATCCACAGAGTCTTAAACATATGCATATTTAAATATTATAAGGAATGATCCTTAAATAAGAAGATAAAGCATGACTGTTCAAGAGCTTTATAAATTTACTTGAAATTGAAGAACATTCTGTATAGAAATGATATTGATATCAAATCGATGATACAATCATGTGAGAATGTAATCCATGTTGAAACCAAGTCGATGTGAACATAATCCATATATTAATATAATGAAATCGATGTTCTGTACAAAGTCATTACTTTAACAGAAATCGTTGAGCAGATGAAATCATTGTTTCAATAGAATCGTTGTTTCATAGAAGGTCGTTGTAGAGATGAAATCGTTGTAGCAACAGAATCGTTGTTTGAGTGACGCAGAATCGTTGTAGCGACCAAATCGTTGTTCTACGATGAAATCGTTGTTTTAATGAAATCGATAAGGAAATTGTTGTTAAGTAAAAGTGAATCGTTGTTTTGAGCAAATCGTTGTTTAAGTAGGCAAACCGTTGTTGCGATCAATCGTTCTTTAAGTGAAAGCAAATCGTTGTTGCGATCAAATCGTTCTTACGATCAAATTATTCTTAAGTGAAATAGTTGTTTTACTTATGAAATCGTTGTGAGTCCGAAATCATTGTTTAAGTGACTTACAGAATCGTTATGGCAAATGAATCGTTGTTTCTATAAAGGAATCAATGTGTACTTAGACAAAAACATATGCATTGAACTTACAGCAATGTGTGGGGATAACTTACTGTTTTGCTAGATTTATTTTCTGTGGATAAACTTTAGAAAGAGTTTTAGTAAACACTTTTCAAGGTTTTGTTAATCACAAAAAATTACATATATAATTCATGATAAATTTTATATGGAGATGGACTGATCATCAATTTTAGCCCAAACAACTCATAGGTTCTCTGTTTGGGAATGCGACGGGGTTAACGATGCATTCTTAACGTGACTGTCCTTTACGTCGCAATCTCATCACCGCATTTTCTGAGGCTTTGTCCGCTTGTGCAATGCGTGGTGCACGTGGAGCTGATGTGTGGCACCGTCTTTATGAACGTGTCCTCTGGGTTTGTCGCGTTCTGAACGTGATGGTCCACCCTGATGCATTCCGGATTCCAATTAGTTTAAGTGTGATTTGTCGACCAAACAGAGCATGGAGCTCTATTCTGTCGAGGGAGGAGCTGCTGTTGGTGCTCTGGGCTATTTCAGCTCATGGAGCTTTGGTTTTGGTGCGATTTCACATGAGGAGGACATTCAGAGCATAGAAACGCCACCGGTGCACTGTTCTTCACGTTCTTCACATGGGTAGGGAGGCTTTATCGTTTATTTACATGTTTGATTGGTTTAAAGTATGGAAAAGTATGTGATGGTATGTGCGTGGGATTTAATCGAGTTGTGAATTGGATGAAAATGGAGGTTTCATGAGGTTTATGTGTGAGAAGGTAGGGTTTTGGCATTTTGTCTGAGAAGGCGATGGCCAGCAGTTGCGTTCAGGTTGCAGCCTTCAACCCTGACTCATTCTCAGTGTGAACGAGGGACACGTTCTCGTTGTGAACGTGACCTATCGGGCCGTCGCATTCTTAATGCGACAACTGGCCCTATCGTGTTCTACTTCCTGAAGCATTTTGCTTGGTGCTTGGCAGTGTGGGTTTTGGTTATTTAATGTTAGTTTAAGATGTTTAAGCCATGTTAATGTTAGTAAAGCATGATTTAGTGTTAATGGTTTGGTTTATGGTTAGTAGTGATTAATGTTCATCATGTTAGTTATGTTATGTGAATAAGAAGAATATGAGTTATGGGTACTCGGTTTAATGATGGTGTGTGTATGACATAAAAGGTTGTGTTAATTGATATTGAGCAATTGTAGACTATGAAGGTTTATATTCCAGAGGTTTAAAAGTGTGGTTTAGTAATCAATTGTCACACCCCGACATTTAGCAACGAAAAATAAACGTCGAGAGCGTGAGTGATACAAGTGTACGTATCACAGTTGAGTAAATCAGAGTAACAACTAGTATAACACAAGATATGAGACAATAAGATTTTCCAGCCAAATAACCTTTATTTCATTTCCGTCAACTAGTTTAAACACCTTACATAATCAGAGCAAATGACAGGGCCCAATATTGTATCTCAATTACATAAGACTTCAAAAAAAGTAAACCTAACTATTACAGACTCTTCAAACTCTATTCATCTGGTTGACGTGCTAGATAGACTGGTACCTTGAGCAGCTCATCGCTCATCCCCAGTCCCATCATTCTCTAAAACTTCATAGTCATCACCTGAAAAGTTTAAGGAAAAGTAGGTGTGAATGCACTAGCGCCCAGTAGGATTTACATCTCATGGTGCGGGCATGCTTTACGTAATTAACATGTTAACCATGGCAATACTATCATGCAATGCTCAAGACAATAACGATAGTGACAAATCCAATCTATAACATGTACGAGTATGACAATTCTCATGTAGGACAGAACAATTATCAATGGGATAGATGACAGTTCAATCACTTGACATGTAGGAGAGATTCAATAGCATGTAGTATGTACAATAGATACTTCAAGTTGAACTCTATAGAATTTCAATGGACAATGACATGTGGGGTTCAATAACGATGACATGTAGATTTGGCCATTTAACATATAACAGTCAATCAATCAATCATTCAATAATAGTGTGCAATTACCCAGATCAATCTTGCATTTAATTAGGTGATTTCCAGACACCTCAATGGATCATATACTCTCGTGATTTATAAGTATTTCGAGTGCTCCTCCCAGGACCATACGGGGCCCTATTTGCACAGGCATAGTTGTGAACCGAAGTTCCAATAGTTTCTGGTAATTCCATTCATTCATTTATGGCCACATGATTTCCAACTAATGTACAATGATGAACTAATGATCATGTTAATGATGATAGAGAACAATGCAAGGGGACAATCCAGATTAATTTCGGCAGCATAATGGCTTATTCTTATTAGTTCAATCTTTACATTTAATGGCTTGTTTTCAATGTTATCAAATCACTCTCACGAGAAGAAGATAAGAAGAGAAGTGCATTCTATCTTCCGGGTACTTCATTGATACAACTAACTCGGTCTTCATGAGGGAATCCATGAAGTACGGAGATTACAGAGGTCTTAGAGAAAGGGTCGCTAGTCTGTCGATACGGAATGACCAACAGAGAGCTTCCAATTCCCCAAGAAAGGCTGCCTATATGTGCAAAGTGACGTGTAGAGCGTGTCTCAATCCACAATCCATCGGTTAAAACATTACGGAAAACTTATAACAATCACCATGACATGTATGCAATTTAATCTATCACATGGTTGCAGTGCTTTTAACATGTAATCACTTTCCTTTTATGGGCAAGACAGAGTATAGACATAGCATGTAACAATAACCTGATCATATGGATGAACTCAATCATTCATTTACATTAGAATAGATGTTCATGTTCTTAAGATTTCATGTAGGTTAATCACTTAGGCCATTGCATAACTATATGACATGATGTAACATAAGAACATGCATAAACAAGACTGAACAACTCATTAAAACAGTTTCGGGTCGGCCTTGAAATAGCGTTGGAACCAGTTGACGCACTTCAAGAAGCCGTACCCAGACAAGACATAGTTTGGTAACAAGTATCTAAGTCACGACGTATCTACCCGTCATGTTCAAATCACGACGGAACAGGTCGTCGCCTTCTCAGGCAGGAATCGATGGCGGATCGATTTGCAGTAAAGATCGCGACGGTCAACGCGATGCATTCATACTACTCTCTGAATCGCGACGGGTCGACCCGTTGCGTTCAGGAGATAGTTTTGAAATCCGAATATAAAAATAACAAATCTTTGGGCGTGAAACCAAATCAAATTGCGATGGCCTATGATGTCGCGTTCATGATCGGCGCTGAAATCCATGCAGCGCATGGTTTCATGCACTGTGGTTGACCGGTTAGACGTCAAAATGTGAAGGAACTATCGGTTGCCTTTTATTGAATCGTGACATACCAGCACGTCGCATTCATGCAACATGAATCGTGACGTTTGGAGTCGTCGTCGCGTTCAAGGATCTTGCCCGAACCCAGAAAAAAATGTGACACCTTCATGATTGACCTATAACTTGCAAACCAGTGATCTTTAGACAAAACTCTTAACATGAAAAACGATGAGGACAACTAGTAGAAGAAGATTCATGTTTTGAGTTTGACCAATTCGGTCTTGATTCACATGAAACACATAAAGAACATGAAAAGCCCTAACAGTGCGCGACTCTTGAAAACGCTTAATACGACTCACATACTCCATGAAAATTAGGGAAATTACTTGAAAATCAAACTAGACTCGATGCTCTATTCATTGGTATGTGCAGCTTATATGTTCATCTCCCGAGATCACCTACCTGTGTAGATCTAAGTCAAGTCGATGCACAGAACGCAGCAGAGGATGGATGGGGAAGAAGCTCTCCAGTTCCCAGCCGTTCTCCTCCTCCTCTGGTGCCCTAGCTCGATCTCCCATGACCCCAACACAATGGTAAACCTTCCCTAAGAGTCTCTTCACAATTATTTATACATCTAGGGTTTATTCAAGTCCTAATGGGTTTAGGAAATAGGGGTGCGGTTTATGCTTGGGTAGCTTCCATATTTTGGGATTCTCCTCCCAATGGTAGTAGGAATACTATTAGGAAGGTTCCTAGCATGGCTAGGTACGAATTGGATTGCCATCCATGGCTAATCCCCCATATTTTAACCCTAATTTGCCCTTTCCTAATTTCTGCATATTTATGGTCATGAATTTTGGGGTTTATTACTAATGGGTTATGATCTTTGGCCCATTTAAAGTTGTTTTGGCCCAAAATAATTTAAGTAGTTGATTTCGCCTATTTGAGAGTTTAATCATGTCTTTCATTCTATTCTATTCACCATTTTTATTTATTTACTATTTCCTAATTTTTTTTAATCATTTAAATTTCTGGGGCGCTACATCAATAGTGTTTTGTCATGAGTTATTGAGGTTTACTAAGTTTGGTGGTTCGACGGTTACTCCAAAATATCTCTCCAGTTGGGTACCCTAGGTTCTCTGTGAGTCAGACACGTTGTTGTTTGGGGTTTATCCTAGTACTATGTGTACCGTAGAGGTCTGTGTCGTCTTTCTGGACACCCTCACTCGTTTGTCGAGTAGCTCGTTTGGCTGAGGGAAAGACGGCAGTGGACCAGCGACTTATGTCATGGTTGACTTGTTCTGTTCGATCACTTGTAGTGCGCTCATGGTTGGGGGACGAACACCAGTAGATGTATTGGTCTCCATCTAGTTCCATGGTTCCACTTGTCTCACTCTACGGCCCCAAAACCCATAGAGGTGTGTCAAGTGTGTTGGTCTCCATAGTTCATGGCACTTGTAGAGGTGGAGTCGTAGTTGGACCTTACGTCCGTGGTGGTAAGGCTGAGAGGTGTTTTCTGTGTTGGTTTGTCTGAGTCGGATACTAGCATCATGAACCAGTAGTCGTAACCCATGTGGTAGCGTCGCTCCTTCCAACTTTGCTTGTGGTTTGCTCTGTAGTGAGTGTGATACCGTTTGGCTTAGTACTGTTCGGTTCTATAGTTGGTCTAGTAGTTTCTTGTTCTTCTGATGGTTTATCTTTATTGCTTATTGAGTTTAGTGGCTCCTAGTTGGTAGTATGCTTCTGATAATTGTGATATTATAGTGGTGTCTATTAACTATGTATGTTTATTATGAGTTAGCTATTTACGTGTAAGTAGTGAGATGCTTATTTATGTTTATTAGAAGGTATATTTAGGTTCCAACTTTGGTGTGTTTCCTTTTAATTATTGTATGTGAACTCACCAGTGGACTTGTGTTAGTTAGTGCTTTATTTTGTTACGCGTGAATTATGTATGTTGTTGTTTTGAGGAGTTTCTGTCACGCCCCGACGTGGAATATCGGAACGCGAGACTTGTAAGTAAAGGGTATAGAGCGAATACTAGACAACAAACCATTTCGAAATGGATAAAACTAAAGCAAAATTTTCTCATTAATAACTTTTCAAATGTCTAATTACAACCACTAATATCAGAGCCAATCTATAGGGCCCAATTACATTGAAATAAAGCAAAAGACTAAACTTCAAATTTAACTACTACATGCTAATCAGTGCTAGGACGCTAGGGTACTCATGACATCACTCCAGGTCGTTCCCGTCCTCTTGAGTGTATGGTTCATCCTCGGTCTCACCTGAGAACACAACGACAAATAACGCAGGTGAGCGATAACGCCCAGTAGGACTTAAATCTTAGGATCAAGCACACTTTAAGTGATTAATGTCTTATAAAGCAGGATAACTAGAGAGAGTAACGAGAAACATATAGAAAGTACTGGTACACGATAACGAGGGACAATAGCACAATGCACGAGAATATAGCACGACAAGTTTTGATATCGGATTGGCCGTATAACAAGATAACAAGTAAAGTTACACAATGGTGCACAAGTCACGATAGCAAGTGTTGGTCGATATTCTTTCAACCACGAGTTTCAAGTAAACCAATAATTGACTGTTTGATTAATTGATTGCCATAGATCAAATCTTGCGTGTTCATGCGTTAGGTGTATGCCATCACCCAGATCATTAGACCCTCGCGAGTTATAGCCTTTCAGGTGCTCCTCCCAAGGACTAGACCGGGCCCTTATAATGTGCCTAGCATAGTCATGTTTTTATCGTAGACAATCAATTTAATGGCCAAATAGAGTACAAGAAATAGATGAGAGTACTAGATGAATAGACGAGATAGTAGAGTGAACGTGAATAGATGAGCGAGTAGAGTATAGATGAGGCTAAGGGACAATGCACGTAACCTTCCGAGTAACAGGTGATAGTAACAGTTGTACAACACACGTACATGGTGTTAGTAGTCAGGTGGAACTCACGACCCTACCACGGGCCATGTTAAGCATAGGTCCAGAGGTCCGGCGTGATTCGAGATGAGAGCGAACTTCTAATAGTCGTTGGACCATATTGATCCCTAAAGGGTGTAATAGGTGTTAGGGTACAACCAGCTCGTCGACCATGTGGGAATCCATGATCAGAGGAGACTTACAGAGGCCTTGAACACAGACTCACTAGTCCGGCAGAAGGAGTATCCGACGGAGAGTTCATCCAAGCCAAGAAAGTGTGTATATAGAAACAAGTGCTCGACGTTCTAGAGGAATTCTAGAACAGTGGAGCGTCGATATCGGTATATAAACAACGCAAGAAACGAATACAAGTCCTTTAAAATAGGGCAATTAATATACTTTATTGTAATAAATTACCAGATACATTATGAGATATTTTATGCCAGATTTCAGCCATATATCGATGGTTCAGGTGTGTGCATGTGTAAGAGAAATCATAGACAGAAAAGAAGTCGTGAATATGTATTTTAAAGCATTCAATATAGCTCCTTTTAAAACAGGTGTTTTTTACTGCGTGTATGACTGTTAAAAAGGCGTATGAATATTTTTGAAAGTGTGAGTAATAAATTTTATGGGTTTTCATGCAAAACCTGTGAATGCGACGTAGGCCAGTAAGGGTAGCGACAGGGTCAGGGCAGATCGCGACAAGGCCTGAAAAGGGTCGCGACGGGGCTGCTAGGACAGAAGACCAGAACGTGACGTAGGGTACTGTCGCGTTCAGAACGTGACAAGATGAGGCGTCACGACGGGCTTGAGAACGCGACCTGTCGGGCCGTCGCGTTCTCAGGTCCATTGTAACGCCCCGACGCAGAATATCGGAGCGGGATTACAGTTATTAAATAGTACAGAGTGGGAAATAAAAGGCAAACTATTGCACAATTGGAATAATCATCCAATAAACTCCAATGTCATTAATATTTCATCATCTAACTATTACATCAACACATCAGAGCCAAAACTAGGGCCCCGAGTACTTTATTCAAACTCAAACTATTACATCATGACTAACTGACTCATAACTATACTAACTACGGCTAGAACGCCTTGGTTGTTGAAAAATGGGTCACTCCTGAGCATCATCCTCAGTCCTGTCCTCATGAGTGTGGTCATCGTCATACTCGCCTGAAACACATTAAATAAAAAAACACAGGATGAGCGAATAATGCCCAGTAGGACTTAATATCTCATGTAAACAAGCAGGCTTTAAGTGTTTAACCTTTTATCAAGTAGGATAACTAACAAGAACGAGCAAGTATGAGAATGATCAAGTACAGTCACGATAGTAAGATTACGAGACAAGAATACCATCATAGGTAACAAGTACATCAAAAGATTTGGCCATATTTCAAGTTAACAAATAATTGCACAGCAGTGCACAAGTCACGATAGCAAGTAATCAAGTAACATGCGTTTGGTCGATCATCTTATAAACCACAAATCAAGTATCATGTACAGGAATGTTGTGAATTGTCTTAGATCAATGTTGCGTGTCATGCGTTTGGTGTATGCCATCACCTGACCATTAGACCCTCACGAGTTAAAGCCTTTCGGGTGCTCTCCAAGGACCAGATCGGGCCCTTATAATGTTGCCTAGCATAGTCATGTTTTTTATCTTAGACAATCACACGATGGCCATAGAGTACCAAGAATAGATGAGAGTAGTAGATGAACTAGAACGAGAGTGTAGAGAGAACGTGAACAAATGAGAGGATATAGACAGTAGATGAGATAGGGACATTTCGTAAAATGACGAGAATCACACGATAATAACGGTTGCACGGCACCAGGTCGGGTACCGGCAGTTTGGAAGAAGTCACAACCGCCCCTTAACCGTGCCGTGTACATGGGTCAGGTAGTCCGGTGTGAACCCAAGACAAGAAGGAAACACTAAGGCCATGGGTCGTACTGATCCCTAAGGTGTAACAGGTTTTAGGGTACAACCAGCTCGTTGACTAAGGACGTGTGCCAAAGCCAAGAAGACTTACGGAGGTCTTGACAAGAATTACCTAGTCCAGTCGAGAGTATTCCCGGTGGAGAGGTAGTCCAAGTCAAGAGAAAGTGTGTAGAAAATGGGTCCGTCGTGCCTCGAGTGCTCAAGGGCCGAGGGAAACGATAACAGTCGATAAAACACCCGAGTAAAATGAAAACAAGTATAATCAATAGGGAATTTAGTAATTAATTTCATTAATTACCAGATATATTATTGAGTGAATTATCAAGGTCTCATGGCAATTAATAATGTTATGTGTGTGCAAGTGTAAAGAAATCTTGAGAATATGATAGATCGTGTAATTGACTTTTAAATAATATATTTCATGCGATTATTAACAAATATAATTAATCAAATTGTTACTGTTCAACACAGTGCATGATTAGGGTTAAACTTGAGTCATATAGCTTAATTGACAAGGGCATGAGAGCAATTTCATGTTCTGGCCGAAGTGTCCAAACCGCAGCGGACCTACCCGTCGCGGTTCAAGTTGCGACAGGGCTGTCGGACGTGACACGGGACCTGGCCGGTCTTGCCCGGTCCGGAGTGAATCACGGTGGCTTATGCCGCCGCATTCTTGATGCGACGTTAATGGCCGACGCGACCCCACTGATATCGCGGCGGATCGCGCCGTCGCGATAACAGGTGGGATTGCCCTTTTTCCCTTTTTTCCAAGGCGAGTCCTCTGTGATACAGGGACGTTCTAAATTCCATATAAAATAGTATGGTGATCCAAAAAGCACGAAACTAGTTTTAAACGAAAGTAGTCATGTATATCTATCAACATGCACGATTAATTTGAAAATAGACAAGGTTTAGATATGCATTGATCAGTTTACTTTTTGGTAACCTAAACAAGCACAGTCAGGGTTCAATGAATTAATTGGAGATGAATACATGATGAAAAATTACAAAACTAGGGGCGTTCAAAAGCTAACACGATGTAGTATTTTATATAATTTTATCATATCAGGACATCAAGTATGAACGAAGTGTAAAGGTAAACTTGAAGAGTCGGGTACATGCAATAGATAGAGATTCAAAGATTTAATTCTCCCTCATGGGAGATCAAAATCGAGCAAGACTAGGGGAGTTTGAAAGATAATAAGATGCAGTATACCGAGAATTTTATCATGATAAGAGAGCAAGTACATGTGGGGAATTAGAGAAAACATGAGATTTTGGTTCGTGGTAACAACAGGATTTCACGAATTAATTCGCTCAAATGGATGAGCGGAATACAACGAAACTATAGGGCTTTTGAAGAGGTACATGAATTCTACCTAGGATAATTATTTCACGATTTTAGCTTGAGAAATTTCCTACTTTCTTGTGGAGTAAGAAACCCTAGTTTGGATGATGAAATTATGAAACCTTCTTGCTCCAAGCCTTCTCCTTCCTTGCTCCTTGGTCCAGATCTTTCCTCTTCGTCTCCAAAAGTCTTAGCACGAAATTGTGGGGTGCTAGGGTCAAAGGGGGGGGGGGGGTTTTGATGGCTTGTAGAGTTCTAAATCACCTAAAACTCTTTCTTTCTCATCCAACTCTGAAAATTGGCATTTATCTCCCATTCTTCCATCAATTATCCACTTAAAAGGGTAGAGAAAAGGTCTAAATTCGTGGCCCAAGAGTTAGGATAGAAGTAGGTCTCTTTTTAGGGATTTATATGACCCATTTAATACTTATCTTAGACTTTTTCCATTTAATAATCAATTTCATACGAATTCTATTAATTACTTCTCTTCCCATGATGGGCTTCACCCTATTGGGCCCTATCTATTTGGTTTGGACCATTAGTTTAACCCACTACTAATTTTAGCTTAATGGGTATTCATTAAATTCCTTTATTTCACTCAAATTCTATTTATTCTCCTTTATTCCAATTAAATCGATTTATCTCATTTATTTAAATAAAAACTTTATTTTATTTAGATTTTAAAAATCGGGTGCTACATCCTCCCCCTCTTAAAAGAATTTGATCCCCAAATTCATATAATCGTAAGAGGAAGAATGTCTTACTGAATAAATCTGGATAATTTCGTCGCATGGTTGCTTCGGGCTCCCATGTGGCTTCTTCAACTTCGTGATTTCTCCACAATATCTTGACCACAGGTATGGATCGATTCCGAAGCTGTTGCATCTTTTGTCCAAGATCTTCACTGCCTTTCTTCATAGGTCATATCCTTGTTCAGAGTAATGTCATCATAGCTGATTACGTGCGATGGGTCGTACACGTACTTTCTCAGCATTGACACATGGAACACGTTATGTATGGTAGAGAACTGGAGAGGTAGTGCTAGTCGGTACGCCACCTCGCCAACTCTATTAATATTTCGAATGGACCTATGAATCTTGGTCTCAATTTACCTTTCATCCCAAATCTTTGGAATCCTCTGGTCGGGGATACTTTTAGCATTACATGATCTCCGGCTTGGAATTCTAAATCCCTTCTTCTTTTGTCTGCATATCTCTTTTGCCTGGACTGAGCTATCTTAATTCTGTCTCTGATAATCTGTATGTCCCTGCTAGTATTCTGCACCATATCTGGTCCTAGCCATTGCATCTCACCTACTTCATTCCAGCATAAAGGCGATCTGCAACTTCTGCCATACAGTGCCTCAAATGGTGCCATTTTGATGCTGGCCTGATAACTATTATTGTAGGCGAATTCAATTAGTGACAACTGTTCATTCCAATATCCCTCAAAGTCTATAGCACAAGCTCGTAGCATGTCTTCCACTATCTGATTTGTTCTTTCGGTCTGTCCATCTGTCTGTGGGTGGAAAGCTGTGCTGAAGTTAAGTTTGGTGCCTAAGGCAGTCCGGAGTCCCTTCCATAATCTAGAAGTGAACCTAGGGTCACGATATGAGACTATGGATACTGGAACCCCATGTAGTCTGACTATCTCTTTCACATATAAAGCTGCAAGCACATCAATGCTCCAAGTACTTCGAATTGCTAGAAAGTGTGCAGACTTTGTTATCTGTCCACAATAACCCAAATAGCATCAAGTCCACCACGAGTTCGGGGTAAACCCATGATGAAATCTATGCCGATGTTTTCCCACTTCCATTTAGGTATGTCCAGGGGCCTGAGTACATCCGCAGGACGACGGTGTTCTGCTTTTACCTGCTGACAAGTGAGGCAGTGCGCGGCATGCTCAGCTACCTTATGCTTCATGTTTGGCCACCAAAATGACCTTTTCATGTCTTGGTACATCTTGGTTGCACCTGGATGAATTGTGTACTTGGTCTTGTGGGCTTCGTCCATCAGTTTCCTTTTTAGCTCTTCATTGTCAGGCACGCATGTCCTAGCTTGGAATAATATTCTCCCATCCTCAGCGATGGAGAAATCTGGCTTGTCAACTATGGTCTCCCTGACTCGGACTAGGAATGGATCATTTGCCTGATGCTCTCTAATCTCGGTAAGTATGTCAGGTTGAGCTCTAAGGTTAGCAACTATCATCTTATCACTTCTCTTCTCGATGTTCAGATCTAGACTGGCGAACTGTTCTAACAATTGCATCTCGCCCATGACTAAACATGATAATGAAGCTACTGGCTTTCTGCTAAGTGCATCAGCTACTGCATTACCTTTACCTGGGTGATATTGAATGTTGAAATCGAAATCCTTTAAATACTCCAGCCATCTTTGTTGTCTCATGTTAAGCTCCTTCTGAGAGAATAAATACTTCAAACTCTTGTGGTCAGAGTAGACAATGAATTGCTCTCCATACAGGTAATGCCTCCAGATTTTGAGTGCAAAAACCATAGCGGCCAGTTCTAAGTCATGGACAGGATAGTTGACTTCATGTGGCTTCAACTGCCTTGAAGAATAAGCTATCACTTTATCGTTCTGCATTAACACGCAGCCTAGACCGATTCCAGATGCATCAGTGTAGACTGAGAATCCTGCGCCCTCGATTGGTAAGGCGAGGACAAGTGCAGATGGTCAGTCAATTTCTTGAGTGTCTGAAAGCTCTTCTCGCATTCTTTGCTCCAGACATATGGGTTCTCTTTCCGCATAAGATGTGTAAGAGGTACAACTATCTTGGAGAAGTCTTTTATGAACCGTCTGTAGTATCTAGCCAGTCCAAGAAAACTTCTTATCTCCGTGACATTGGTCGGCCTTTCCCAATTGAGTACGGCTTCTACCTTGGAAGGATCGACAACGATACCATCCTTGGAAATAACATGTCCCAGAAAAATGACACCTCCTCGAGCCAGAATTCACACTTGCTCAATTTGGCGTAGAGCTTGTTGTCCTGCAGAATCTCTAGAGCAATCCTCAGATGCTCCTCATGCTCTTCCTTGGTCTTAGAGTATATGAGAATATCATCAATGAAAACCACGACGAACTTGTCGAGGTATGGTCGATAGATGCTGTTCATTAATTGCATAAAAGCTGCAGGAGCATTTGTTAGTCCAAAAGGCATGACTACAAATTCGTATGACCGTACCTGCTCCTGAAAGCCGTCTTGTAAATGTCTGCATCTTTAATTCTTATCTGATGATATCCCGATCTAAGGTCAATCTTAGAAAAATACTTTGCTCCTGATATCTAATCAAATAGTTCATCGACACGCGGCAGAGGGTACTTGTTCTTGATAGTGAGATTGTTCAACTGCCTATAATCAATACACAACCTCATAGATTCGTCCTTCTTCTTGACGAACAGCACGGGTGCTCCCCAAGGAGAAGTACTCAGCCTGATAAATCCTTTTTCTAACAGTTCCATCAATTGCTCTTTCAATTCCTTCAATTCAGCAGGGGACATCCTGTAGGGTTGACGTGAGACCGGTGCAGCTCCAGGTATGAGGTCAATTGAGAAATTGACATCTCTTTCAGGTGGTATGCCTGGCAGCTCATCAGGAAACACATCTGGGTATTCTTGCAATATGTGGATGTCTGATATCTTAACTGCTTTCTTTCAAGTACGATGGCGGCAAGAAACGCCACACTCCCTTTTCTTATCATATTATGTGCTTTGATAGAAGATACGAGAGACAAGTGCCTCTTGTGTCTACGTCCTGTGAAGGTCAATTTAGGAAATTCACTGAATGAAATCTTCCCTCTTCGACAATCCACGATAGCCCCATACGTGGATATCCAATCAGCTCCCAGAATAACATCGTAGCCCTCCATGGCCATACAGATCAGATCGGCTCTAAGATTGAGTTCACCAATCTTTACGTCGGCTAATGGAAAATATTTATTCAATTGAGCCCTTCTCCTAGTGGGTTGTGACAGGTAGTTCGAATGTCATAGATACAGGTTTCTCATTTAAGGTATCAGCAAATGCTTGTGATATAAATGAATGTGTAGCACTAGTATCGAACAAAACAAATGCTGACTGAGAAAAGACTGGTAAAGTACCTTCGACAACTCCACCTTCCTTGGTGGTCTCAACCTCTTGCAGGGCCTGCAGTCTGCCTGGTTTCTTCTGTCCCATAGGACGCTTCTCTTTCTCTTGCTCCTTCAGCACAGGGCACTCGGAACGCCCCGACGCGGAATATCGGAGCGGGATTACAATATTAAATAGTACAGAGCTGGAAATAAAAGGCAAACCATTGCACAATTGGAATAATCATCCAATAAACTCCAACGTCATTAATATTTCATCATCTAACTATTACATCAACACATCAGAGCCAAAACTAGGGCCCCGAGTGCTTTATTCAAACTAAAACTATTACATCATGACTAACTGACTCATAACTATACTAACTACGGCTAGAACGCCTTGGTTGCTGAAAAATAGGTCACTCCTGAGCATCATCCTCAGTCCCATCCTCATGAGTGTGGTCATCGTCATACTCGCTGAAACACATTAAATAAAAACGCAGGATGAGCGCGCCCAGTAGGACTTAATATCTCATGTAAATAAGCAGGCTTTAAGTGTTTAACCTTTTATCAAGCAGGATAACTAACATGAATGAGCAAGTACGAGAATGATCAAGTACAGTCACGATAGTAAGATTACGAGACAAGAATACCCTCATAGGTAACAAGTACATCAAAAGATTTGGCCATATTTCAAGTTAACAAGTAATTACACAGCAGTGCACAAGTCATGATAGCAAGTAAATCAAGTAACATGGGTTTGGTCGATCATCTTATCAACCACAAGTCAAGTATCATGTATAGGAATGTTTGTGAATTGTCTTAGATCAATGTTGCGTGTCATGCGTTGGTGTATGCCATCACCTGACCATTAGACCCTCGCGAGTTAAAGCCTTTCGGGTGCTCCTCCCAAGGACCAGATCGGGCCCTTATAATGTTGCCTAGCATAGTCATGTTTTTTATCTTAGACAATCACACGATGGCCAATAGAGTACCAAGAATAGATGAGAGTAGTAGATGAACTAGACGAGAGTGTAGAGAGAACGTGAACAGATGAGAGGATATAAACAGTAGATGAGATAGGGACATTTTCGTAAAATGACGAGAATCACACGATAATAACGGTTGCACGGCACCAGGTCGGGTACGGCAGTTTGGAAGAAGTCACAACCGCCCCTTAACCGTGCCGTGTATGGGTCAGGTAGTCCGGTGTGAACCCAGACAAGAAGGAAACACTAAGGCCATGGGTCGTACTGATCCCTAAGGTGTAACAGTTTTAGGGTACAACCAGCTCGTTGACTAAGGACGTGCGCCAAAGCCAAGAAGACTTACGGAGGTCTTGACAAGAATTCCCTAGTCCAGTCGAGAGTATCCCGATGGAGAGGTGGTCCAAGTCAAGAGAAAGTGTGTAGAAACGGGGTCGTCGTGCCTCGAGTGCTCGAAGGCCGAGGGAAACAATAACGGTCGATGAAACACCGAGTAAACACGAAAACAAGTATAATCAAATAGGGAATTCAGTAATTAATTTCACTTAATTACCATATATATTATTGAGTGAATTATCAAGGTCTCATGGCAATAATAATGTTATGTGTGTGCAAGTGTAAAGAAATCTTGAGAATATGATAGATCGTGCATTGACTTTTAAATAATAATTTCATGCGATTATTAACAAATATAATTAATCAAATTGTTATTGTTCAACACAGTGCATGATTAGGGTTAAACTTGAGTCATATAGCTTAATTGACAAGGGCATGAGAGCAATTCATGTTCTAGCCGAAGTCTCAAATCGCGGCGGACCTACCCGTCGCGGTTCAAGTCGCGACAGGGCGGTCGGACGCGACACGGGGCCTGGCCGGTCTGGCCCGGTCCGGAGTGAATCGCGGCGGCTTATGCCGCCGTGTTCTTGACGCGACGTTAATGGCCGGCGTGACCCCACTGATATCGCGGCGGATCGCGCCGTCGCGATAACAGGTGGGATTGCCCTTTTTCCTTTTTTTCCAGGGCGAGTCCTCTGTGATATAGGGATGTTCTAAATTCCATATAAAATAGTACGGTGATCCAAAAAGCACGAAACCAGTTTTAAACGAAAGTAGTCATGTATATCTATCAACATGAACAATTAATTTGAAAATAGACAATGTTTAGATATGCATTGATCAGTTACTTTTCAGTGACCTAAACAGGTGCAGTCAGGGTTCAAGTAATTAATTGGAGATGAATACATGATGAAAAATTACAAAACTAGAGGCGTTCGAAAGCTAACACGATGTAGTATGTTAGAGAATTTTATCATATCAAGACATCAAGTAGGCACGAAGTGTAAAGGTAAACTTGACGAGTCAGGTACATGCAATAGATAGAGATTCAAAGATTTAATTCTCCCTCATGGGAGATCAAAATCGAGCAAGACTAGGGGCGTTTGAAAGATAATAAGATGCAGTATACAGAGAATTTTATCATGACATGAGAGCAAGTACCTGTGGGGAATTAGAGAAAACGTGAGATTTTGGTTCATGGTAATAGCAGAACTTCACGAATTTAATTCGCCCAAATAGATGAGCAGAATACAACTAACCATAGGGCTTTTGAAGAGGTACATGAAGTTTACCTAGGGTAGTTATTTCACGATTTTAGCTTGAGAGATTGCCTACCTTTTTCGTGGAGTAAGAAAACCCTAGTTTGGATGACGAAATTATGAAAACCCTTCTTGCTCCAAGCCTTCTCCTTCCTTGCTCCTTGGTCCAGATCTTCTCCTCTTCGTCTCCAAAAGTCTTAGCACGAAATTGTGGGGGCTAGGGTCAAATGGGGTGTTTTGATGGCTTGTAGAGTTCTAAATCACCTAAAACTCTTTCTTTCTCATCCAACTCCGAAAATTGGCATTTATCTCCCATTCTTCCATCAATTATCCATTAAAAGGCAGAGAAAAGGTCTAAATTCGTGGCCCAAGAGTTAGGATAGAAGTAGGTCTCTTTTTAGGGATTTATATGACCCATTTAATACTTATCTTAGACTTTTTCCATTTAATAATCAATTTCATACGAATTTCTATTAATTACTTCTCTTCCCATGATGGGCTTCACCCTATTGGGCCCTATCTATTGGTTTGGACCATTAGTTTAACCCACTACTAATTATAGCTTAATGGGTATTCATTAAATTCCTTTTATTTCACTCAAATTCTATTTATTCTCCCTTTATTCCAATTAAATCAATTTATCTCATTTATTTAAATAAAAACTTTATTTTATTTAGATTTTAAAAATCAGGGGTGCTACATCCGTGGACTGAGTCTGACAGAGTTCTGCTCTGTCTTGGATTACGGTCCAGAAGTATGAGATTTTGATACAGGGTCGTTCAGAAAATCATAACTAATTGTATACACGATGAAAAATCATGAAACTAGGGGCAAATGCAACTAGACATGTGAGAGTACTTCCAGTAAATAGGAATTAGAGAGAGAGCATGGTTTGAGCATGAACAATAACGAGTAACACAGAATATGATCTAGAGAGCAAGATTGATTTAATTCGAGCAACATGCTCAACAAAAATTAGGGCTTTCGGGGACAAACGATGCCTAACATGCATCAGTTCCTACAGTAAAAATCTCGTAGTATGGGGTTGAGTATACAAGGAGATCAATAGTTAAGAAGAGGGTTTGGGGTCATGTAAGCTGTAGAACATGAAAAATCAAGAACAAAAGATATGCTCGTTGGAAAATTATGAAACCAAAGGGCTTTTGCTCTTGATAGACGAGACATCCTACAGAAAAAGTTTCATGGTTTATGCTCGTGAGAATGCCTACCTTTGACTCGATTTATCTTCTAGGGCTTAGAACTCCAAGAACGAGGAAGAAGCTCCAAGAACTCCTTCTCCCCACGAGACCCTCTCCTCCTTGGCCTCTTCTCCACGTCCACCAACCTTTGGCAACGAGCTAGGGTCAGCCAAGAGGGTTTAGAGATGTATTTATATAAATACAAGTTCCTATTCCTAGTATTACTCAAATTCCTCTTAATTATGAGATTTCCTAACTCCAACCTTCCTTCTTGCTTTCCAACCTCTATTTAGGTTAGGATGGGATCTAAATTCGTGCTAGACTATATGGGGTAGTTTAGGAATCTCATTCCAACTCTTATTGCCTCTTTTAATGCTCAAAGAATCCTTTTCTATTTAGGAGATATAAGACTCCGAATTTAGGGTATTTTCTTTTTATTTCCTATTTGTAAATTCATATTTTGACCCAATAAGTTCTAGAAGATCTATTAAGCAAAGCCCATTACTCTTTTCCATTAATGGGTTTTATTAATACCCTTTTCTTGAATATCCCTTTAGCTGAGTTTTTTATTTATTATTTAAATTTTTATTTTTCTCAAAATTTCAAGTTGCTACATCCTCCCCCTCTTAAAAGAATTTGGTCCCCAAATTCATATGACCTCACAGGAGAGAATGGCTTACCGAATAGATCAGGTAGTTGCGTCTGATAATTCCTTCTGGTTCCCATGTGGTTTCTTCCACTCCGCGGTTATTCCATAAGACCTTCACCATGTGAATGGGACGATTTTTGAGTTGTTGTACCTTCCGTTCCAGTATCTTGACTGGCTTCTCTTCGTATATCACATCCTTGTTCAACACCAACTTCTCGTGGCGAATGATGTGTGTGGGGTCATACACATATTTCCTAAGCATGGAAACATGGAACACATTGTGTACACATGACAGATCCGGTGGCAACGCCAGCCAATATGCAACCTCACCAACCCTTTCGAGTACTTCAAAAGGACTGATGAATCTAGGGCTGAGCTTTCCCTTTACACCGAATCTTTGGATGCTGCGAGTAGGTGACACTGTTAGAAATACATGATCACCTACTTGAAATTCCAGATCTCGCCTTCTTTTGTCGGCGTAGCTCTTCTGTCTGGATTGGGCAATCTTGAGCCGATCTCTGATTACCTGAATGTTCTTTGTTGTCCGTTGCACCATGTCTGGGCCTAGCCATTGTTGTTCCCCAACCTCATTCCAGCATGCAGGAGATCTACAGTTCCTTTCGTAGAGCGCTTTGAATGGTGCCATCTTAATGCTCGCCTGATAACTGTTGTTATAGGCGAACTCGATTAGTGGTAGGTGCTCATTCCAATAACCTTGGAAATCTATAGTGCAAGCTCTCAAAGTCTTCCACTATTGGTTGGTTCTTTCGGTTTGCCCATCGGTTTGTGGATGGAATGCGGTACTAAAGTGAGTTTAGTACCTAGTGCACCTTGCAGCCCTTTCCAAAAGTGAGATGTGAATCTCGGATCTCGATCCGAAACAATAGATGATGAAATGCCATGTAGTCTTACAATCTCTTTGACATATAAGGCAGCTAGTACCTCCACTGACCACTTACTCTTTATAGGCAGAAAGTGGGCGGATTTGGTTAGTCGGTCCACAATGACCCAA
Source organism: Colocasia esculenta (assembly GCA_014218235.1). NCBI lineage: Eukaryota > Viridiplantae > Streptophyta > Magnoliopsida > Alismatales > Araceae > Colocasia > Colocasia esculenta. The sequence continues at coordinate 41,619,773 of CM024754.1, forward strand.
TGGCGTCGAGCCCACCACGAGTCTTGGGTAGACCTGTAAGGCCCTCGAATTTGTTTGTCATTTTATTCTATTTTATGTGAAATTCATGTTTGTGTGTAACTTGTATATGCATATGTACATATCTACGTACGTATTAACTAGTTATACTTATGTGTGCATGTGTATAATTAGATATAAATATTGCTTAAATTGCATGGTGGTAGTGTGTACATGATAGTATAATATATATATATATATATATACATTGTATGCATGAATTTTCTGCATGTTTTAAGTTCTGGCCGAAGGGCCAATTGGCGTCAACAGGGTGGATGTCCATGGTGGTACGTCTATATCGTTGGACGCTAATACTTAAGTCAACGGCCATGGATGTGGACGTTAATATCTTTGACCTGAATGCGTTGCAGACCCCGAAATTCCGGGGGCAAGCAAGCCCAGCCATTGTGGAGATGTCCCCAACGGCTCCTCTGGGATATCCCAAACCCCTTCTCGTATAAACCAAACCCCTTCTGCACCAGAAGAACTCTCTTGACTCTTTGAAAAGAGGAGAGAAACCCTAGCTCTGGACTGAAGGAACCTGAACTTTGGAGGCTTTGATCCGACGACTGAAGGCTTCTCCCGGCGATCTACACCGACTAGAGGATAGCTGGGACATAGGGGAAGGCTTCCCCGACGTTGGTTTGGCGTCACATCGACCAAGAACCCGGAGCAAGAAGAGTTTGGGCTTCTTGGGACTGCCCAAGGAGAGCTTCAACAACAACTTTGATCCCTTGGAGATTTATTGAGAGGCAAGTAACCCATTCACTTCGTCCATGTAGGTGTCTAGTAGGGTTTTACCATTTTTACAGATTTTCCTGGTGTTCTGGATCCTCACAATTCTCCTTCTTTTGGAGCTCGGGTCTGTGTTTTGCACAGACCTGAACTTGACGGCAAAACCCCTTGCCGTTAAGATCTTCAATTAACGGCCAACGATGTTGCCGTTAAGCTCCATTAACGGAAAGACTGTGCCGTTAAGTTCTTCAGGGCAGAACAATGAGCTGTTCTCCCTTGTATACGATTAATTTTCCGAAGTGTTGTCGCATGAGGATATAAAGTAATTGTTGTATGTTATGTGAAATAGATACAGTGATGTGTGGGGAAATTTCTTGTGCATTTGTGGATGGTAGGAGTTATTAGTTTTATTAAAATGCATGTTGGAAGAAATGGTTGTACATATCTATCTACTGTTCACATGATCTGTGAAGAATTCGAGTGCCCTATTTTATAAACCATGTATGTATGTGTCAGTCTATGCCCTGCAAATTTCGGAATTTTTCTAAGAGCATGTGATTTACTGAAATTTCTGTTTTGAAAATAGAAAACTGCGTAGGATTTGTAAAAATTACAGTAAATCATGTGATGTGCTATAAATCCGGGGAAAAATTTCTGTGATAATGTGTAAGTTAGGTTCAGGGTTCTGAATAGCCAAATCTGATATTCATGTTATGCTCCATGTTGAATTGAATTATGAATAGCATGAGATTGAACGTTTTATTTTCTGTAAATGCATGATAACTCAGAAAAATAAGGAAATTTGCATGCGTGGTCCTAAACCTGCAAACAGTGTGTGGTTAAATTCTCATGTTATTTGGATGACTGTAGGGTGTATTATGAATTTTCCATATGAAAACAAGTAAATTACGCATGCTATCATGAAATGGTTTGATATGTGTCTCTCAACCTGGTAATGTAAATTATTGGATGTCTGATTCTGTCATCAGTAGTATCGTGTAGAAAGAACAGAACCATGTGTATAAATGAAAGAATGTAAACCATGTGTAATTCATGTGTAACACGTGTGTTAAAAATCGAAATGTGTAATGTGTAATAGTGTGTGCCATGTGTGACACTGCTTCCATAGAGGGCCGTGGAACCGTACCATGGAAAAGTCCCCATGGGAAGGTTCAATGTGTTAAGATCCTAAGGGCATTAGGATGAAATCCTGGAGGTGGACAAGTACCACTGGTTAGGGTGGAGACTTGTTCTCCCGGTCTGCGCAGTCCAAGAGTCGTCACTGTATTGCCTAGGTGGCGTCTATGTGTATGTGTTATGTGATGTGTCCTTCTAATGGTGGTTTGGACTATGTGTCACGGCACTAAATTGTGAAATGTGAATGTGAACATGTGTAAATTGTGTAGTGTGAATATGTGAAAATGTGCAATGTGTGAAAAGTGAGCAATGTGAATGTGTAATTGTGTAAACATGTGGAACTAATATGGTAAATCATGAAATTGTGATCCATGATGTGTAAGTGTTAAATTATGTCAAAACAGCAACCTAAATGCGTGTAAAATGCCATTTCCACATGTGCAAATTTGTAGAATCCATGTTAAGAATGTTTCTTACTTATGTGTGAATAGTCCATGTTTAATCGTTATCATGTTGAAGTTGAAAATGTGAATGTAGCTCTCATGTGAATAGACAAATAGAAAGCATGTGGTAGGGACTTTAATTTGGAATGACATAAACCATGTACATGTGTTTAAATTTTATAGAAGTATCCTGATAGGTTGTTTCCTACCATGCTATATGTTTGGCTATTGGAAGTGATTATAGGCCTTATTGTGATATATGCATGTATGACGTGTATGGTGTTATTTGCTGAGTCTTTTAGACTCATTCCTTGCTTCGGCGTACAGGTTTAGTAGGTGATACACCTTTGGAGGAGACCGTAGAGAGCGACTCCGAGCGCGGGGAGTAGCTTGGCGAAGTTGTAGTTGTGACATTTTGACTTCCATCGTATGTAAATTGAGGCATTGTAATAGAAACACTATGTAATTTGTGGACAACTATGTATTTGAATTTAGTACTTCATTATGTGGACTTTATTCTTTTAAATTATCATGGGATCATGTATGTTAAATGTGGATGATGAAATGAAAGACCTTGTTCTTTTACTTCGCTACTCTGTATCTATATTTGTGTATCTCAATCATGTGATAGCGTTTGGGTAAATGCCCCACTGTGATAACGTTCACTATACCGATGGGTTGGTATAACCGTACGGTATAATGAGGGTCGTCACAGGGATTGGTATCAGAGCGCAACCGATTGAGATTATACATAAATATACATGAATCATCATCTTCATTACATGCTAAATCTTCATAGATTGTCCACATGTGTAGAATTGATTAATAATGAATGAAAAAGATAAGAAAAAAATGGTTAGGAAATAAATTAACGTAGCTCTAATGGTGGCTGAAATTTATTGCAGCCATGGCTTCGAGAGGTAGGCGTGGCGGAGCGCCGGCCCGTGAGGACGAGCCGAGACGTGAGGAGCGGGCGGAGCAGCAGGCCCCGGCACCATAGGGTCCTGTACTTCCCCACCACGCCTGTGGATTATGGAGTGTCATGCAAGGTTTGGTGCAGGCCATGCAGACGCAGGCCCACACCCAGGCTGCACTCAGGCTCAGTTGGAGGCTCAGGTTAGCATAATCAATCAAGTGTAGTCTGTTTTATTTAATTGTATGATGTTATGTTGAATGTGTATTATTTGTTGTTGGATGTAGCAGGCTCAAGTTCCAGCTCAGGACCATGGTGGACCTTCCATCATGGAAAGATTCAAGAGGATGCTGCCACCCTCTTTTAAGGGGGAGAGCGATCCGTTACTAGCAGAAAGCTGGATGAGGGAGATCGAGAAGATCTTCCGGGCTATTAGGTGTGCGGCGATGAAGGTTACTTTAGCCACCTATATGCTACAGGTATGTGCTAGTTTTATTGTTTATATCCCTGTTAAGTTGAAGTTTTAGTTGGTGCTTATGAAGGTTATGTTGCAGGAGAGAGCTGATGTGTGGGGGCTTCATTACTGCACACCCGATTCGAGGACGGAGCTATTGAGGTTGCTTGGGACGAGTTCGTGAGGCTCTTTCGGGCCAAGTTCGTCCCCGAGCATATCCAGGACAGGATGGAGCAGGTGTTCCTTTCTTTGACTCAAGGCTCCATGACCGTGCTCGAATATGAGGCCAAGTTTGTAGAATTATCTAAATATGCACCTCATATCGTGACAGATGAGCGCAGGAAAGCAAAGAAGTTCGTGATGGGCCTGAAGCCATCACTGAGGATGAGGCTAGTGGCGTTCGATCATCGCACCTTGGACGAGGCACTTAGTGCTGCTTGTAGATAGGAGGGTGAGATGGAGCAATATCTGGAAGAGAAGAAGGCTTCGCAGAAGAGGCCTGCAGCTACGTTCCAGCGGCAGGACAAGAAGAAAGCAGTGTACCAGGCACCGCAGCGTCCAGTAACAACCAGCAGTGCACAGGTACCTTCTCAACGTTCCCCTGGTGTGAAGAAGGAGTGTCCCCATTGCGGGAAGACACATGGTGGTTCGGAATGTTGGATGATTGCGGGAAAGTGCTTGAAGTGCGGAAGCAGCGACCACAAGATCAAGGATTGTCCGAGACTTCAGCAGGGAGTCCAGCGCGGAGCGCCAGCCCCAGCAGCGGTAGCAGCAGCAGCGCCAGCTACAGGAAGACCAGGAAGGCCTCGAGCCCCAGCTCGAGTGTTTGCTCTAGCACGAGGAGGAGCCGAGCAGGCGGAGCATGTCACCGAAGGTACGGTTTTACTTCTAGGTGTGCACGCTCGGGTTTTGTTTGATAGGGTGCCACTCACTGTTCATTTCCGAGCGGTTCGCTAGGCAGTTAGCTCTAGAGTCAGCGTAGAGTCTGAGGAGTAGAGGTCCCTTTGTCTGTGCACACACCTGCGGGTACGGTATCGACTAGGAAGTGCATTCCGTCGTTACCTGTGTGCATTGAGGATAGAGTCCTAGAAGGGTGTTTCTTCTTGCTAAAGATGAAGGACTTGATGCTATTCTTGGTCTGGATTGGCTAGAGGAGCACTATGCGTTAGTAGATTGTCGTGGAAGAGGATTGTTTTCCGCATTCCTGGTGAGGACGAGTTCTCTCATCCCTTGCCAAGGAACTTGGCGGGAAAGTTGGTCATCTCTGCCATGAAGGCGATGCGCATGGTAAACAAGGGTTGTGACGCTTTTCTTGCCAGCGTGGTGTTAGTACCTGAGGCTGATGAGTCACCTACTCTTGCAGAGATCGAGGTAGTGCAGGATTTTCCAGACGTCTTTCTCGATGATTTGTCTGGTTTGCCACCGGATAGAGAGATAGAGTTCACCATAGAGTTGCTTCCGGGCACCTCTCCTATCTCAAAGGCTCCATATCGGATGGCACCTGCGGAGTTAGCCGAGTTAAGGAGGGCAGTTGCAAGAGTTGCTAGATAAGGGATTTATTCGCCCTAGTGTTTCCCCTTGGGGCGCACCTGTCTTATTCGTAAAGAAGAAGATGGATCACTTAGGTTATGCATCGATTATAGGAAGCTAAACCAAGTGACAGTGAAGAACAGGTATCCCTTGCTCGCATTGATGATTTGTTTGACCAGTTGCAAGATGCATCAGTCTTTTCTAAGATTGATTTGCGATCTGGTTATCATCAGTTGAGGATTCGAGTGAGGATGTGTCCAAGATGGCATTCAGATCCCGTTATGGACATTATGAGTTTTTGGTTCTTCCTTTGGATTGACCAACCCCTGCAGCGTTCATGGATCTCATGAACAGGGTGTTTAGGCCGTATCTAGATAGCTTTGTTGTAGTGTTTATTGATGATGTGCTGGTCTACTCTCAGGACGAGGCCCACACACCGTCAGCATTTGAGGGTAGTATTAGAGGTTCTCCGTGAGCACAAGCTGTATGCTAAGTTCAGCAAGTGCGATTTCTGGTTGCGCGAGGTTCATTTCCTCGGGCATGTTATCTCCGGTGCTGGTGTTGCAGTTGATCCAGCAAAGGTCCAGGCAGTTATGGATTGGGAGAACCCCAAGACCCCTTCGGAGATTCGTAGTTTTCTGGGTTTGGCTGGTTACTATCGGCGATTCATTGAGGGATTTTCATCCATCGCCGCCCCATTGACTCAATCACCAGAAAGGGAGTGAAGTTTGTCTGGTCCGAGAAGTGTGAGAGTAGTTTTCAATTGTTGAAGACTAAGCTCACGTCAGCTCCGGTGTTAGTCTTACCGAGCGGTGTAGAGGGTTGCTATCTACACGGATGCGTCTCGGATTGGCTTAGGCTGTGTGCTAATGCAGCAAGGAAGGGTAGTGGCTTATGCTTCTCGTCAGTTGAAGGAGCATGAGAAGAACTATCCGACTCATGATTTGGAGCTCGCAGCAGTGGTTCATGCACTAAAGATGGAGGCACTATCTTTATGGTGTCAGATTTGAGGTGTTTACCCACAAGAGCTTGAAGTATCTTTTCTCCCAAAAGGAATTAAACCTGAGGCAGAGAAGATGGATTGAGTTCTTGAAGGACTATGACTTCGACCTTCAGTATCACCCTGGGAAGGCGAATGTCGTAGCGATGCCTGAGTAGGAAGAGACCATCTCTCCAGCAGGACTGGAAGATGTTGGAGGATGCGGCTTGCGCGTTGACTGAGTTAGAGCCATCGCTATGCCAGGCTTTTGTAGCTCAGTTATCCCTTAGGTCCTCGGTTTTGGATGAGGTGATCGAGCAACAGAAAGCCGACCCTAGACTCCTAGAGTTAGTGGGCAAGGCAGGCATTGCTCGTGATGAGGATGGCGTGATTAGATTCCATCACCGTGTTGTGTCCCTGATTGGTAGATGTCCGTGAGCATGTGTTAGCGGAGGCTCATAGATCGCGATTCTCTATTCATCCGGGTAACACTAAGATGTACCAGGATTTGAAGAGGTCCTTTTGGTGGTCTGGCATGAAGAGGGATGTAGCGGATTATGTATCTAGGTGTTTAGTATGTCAGCAAGTGAAGGCCGAGCGGCAGCGACCATCTGGTCTTATGCAGAAGATGGAGATCCCAGTATGGAAGTGGGAAGCTGTCACTATGGACTTTGTTTCGGGTTTGCCTCGATCTAGAAGGGGCAACACTCGATTTGGGTAGTCGTTGTAGATAGATTCTCGAAGACTGCGCATTTCTTGCCTATGAAGAAGAAGCAGTCGGTGAGAGTTTAGCTAGATTGTATGTTAGTAGTGTGGTTAGATTGCATGGTGTGCCGAAGTCGATCATTTCGGATCGAGATCCGAGATTTACTTCGAGGTGTGGAAGGTCTTCAGGATGCGTTAGGTTCGGAGCTGAAGCTCAGTTCGGCGTTTCATCCCAGACAGATGGACAGTCCGAGAGGACTATCCAGACGCTCGAGGATATGTTGAGAGCGTGTGTACTGGATTGGAAGGATGATTGGGAGCGTCATCTACCTCTAGTGGAGTTCGCATACAACAACAGCTTTCATGCGAGTATTGGTATGGCTCCATTTGAGGCGTTGTATGGAAGGCCTTGCAGATCTCCTTTATGTTGGGAGGAGACCGGTGATAGGCAGCTGATCGGTCCGGAGTTAGTTCAGGAGACTTCGGATAAGGTCCAGCTTATCAGGAAGAGGCTTGTTGCGGCGCAGGATAGGCAGAAGAGCTACGCCGACAACAGAGGAAGGATTTGGAGTTCGAGGTGGGTGATCATGTCTTCTTGAAGATATCACCTACTCGTGGTGTCGTCAGGTTTGGCAGGCATAGTAAGCTGAGCCCTAGATTCATTGGCCCGTAGATTCTCAGACGATTGGGCAGCGTGGCATATGAGCTAGCTTTACCCCCAGCTTTAGCTAGTGTTCATCCCGTCTTCCACGTTTCTATGCTCCGGAAGTATGTCCGAGATCCATCTCATGTGATTAGTCATGAGCCAGTGGAGATTCAGCCAGATTTGTCGTATGTGGAGCAACCAGTAGCTATTCTTGACCGGAAGGTTCAGCATCTCCGGAACAAGGGTATTGCGTCGGTGAAAGTTCTATGGCGGAACTTCTCGCGAGAGGAGGCTACTTGGGAGCTTGAGGATGCGATGAGGAAGAAGTATCCCCTTTTGTTTGAGTAGTGTGTTCAACTTCGAGGACGAAGTTTCTTTAAGGGGGAGAGGGTGTAAGGCCCTCGAATTTGTTTGTATTTTATTCATTTTATGTGAAATTCATGTTTGTGTGTAACTTGTATTGCATATGTACATATCTACGTACGTATTAACTAGTTATACTTATGTGTGCATGTGTATAATTAGATTATAAATATTGCTTAAATGCATGGTGATAGTGTGACATGATAGTATACATATTGCATGTATATGTATATATATATAATACATCGTATGCATGATTTCTGCATGTTTTAAGTTCTGGCCGAAGGGCCAATTGGCGTCAACAGGGTGGACGTCCATGGTGGTAAACGTCTATATCGTTGGACGCTAATACTTAAGTCAACGGCCATGGATGTGGACGTTAATATCTCTGACCTGCATGCGTTGCAGACCCCGAAATTCCGGGGGCAAGCAAGCCCAGCCATTGGGGAGATGTCCCCAACGGCTATCAGGCCTTCACATCACTCCTCCGGGATATCCCAAACCCCTTCTCCTATAAACCAAACCCCTTCTGCACCAGAAGAACTCTCTTGACTCTTTGAAAAGAGGAGAGAAACCTAGCTCTGGACTGAAGGAACCTGAACTTTGGAGCTTTGATCTGGCGACTGAAGGCTTCTCCGCGATCTACACGACTGGAGGATAGCTGGGACATAGGGGAAGGCTTCCCGATGTTGGTTGGCGTCTACATCGACCAAGAACCGGAGCAAGAAGAGTTTGGAGGCTTCTTGGGACTGCCCAAGGAGAGCTTCAACAACAACTTTGATCCCTTTGAGGTTTATTGAGAGGCAAGTAACCATTCACTTCGTCCATGTAGGTGTCTAGTAGGGTTTTACCATTTTTACAGATTTTCCTCGTGTCCTGGATCCTCACAATTCTCCTTTTGGAGCTCGGGTCTGTGTTTTGCACAGACCTGAACTTGACGGCAAGACCCCTTGCCGTTAAGATCTTCAATTAACGGCCAACGATGTTGCCGTTAAGCTCCATTAACGGACAGACTGTGCCGTTAAGTTCTTCAGGGCAGAACAGTGAGCTGTTCTCCTTGTATACGATTTATTTTCCGAAGTGTTTTCGCATGAGGATATAAAGTATTGTTGTATGTTATGTGAAATAGATACAGTGATGTGTGGGGAAATTTCTTGTGCATTTGTGGATGATAGGAGTTATTAGTTTTATTAAAATGCATGTTGGAAGAAATGGTTGTACATATCTATCTACTGTTCACATGATCCGTGAAGAATTTGAGTGCCCTAATTTTTATAAACCATGTATGTATGTGTCAGTCTATGCCCTGCAAATTTCGGAATTTTTTCTAAGAGCATGTGATTTACTGCAATTTCTGTTTTGAAAATAGAAAACCTGCGTAGGATTTGTAAAAAAAATTCAGTAAATCATGTGATGTGCTATAAATCCGGGGAAAAATTTCTGTGATAATGTGTAAGTTAGGTTCAGGGTTCTGAGCAGCCAAATCGGATATTCATGTTATGCTCCATGTTGAATTGAATTATGAATAGCATGAGATTGAACGTTTTATTTTCTGTAAATGCATGATAACTCAGAAAAATAAGGAAATTTGCATGCGTGGTCCTAAACCTGCAAACAATGTGTGGTTAAATTCTCATGTTATTTGGATGACTGTAGGGTGTATTATGAATTTTCCATATGAAAATAAGTAAATTACGCATGCTATCATGAATGGTTTGATATGTGTCCTCTCAACCTGGTTAATGTAAATTATTGGATGTCTGATTCTGTCATCAGTAGTATCGTGTTAGAAAGAACAGAACCATGTGTATAAATGAAGAATGTAAACCATGTGTAATTCATGTGTAACACGTGTGTTAAAAATCGAAATGTGTAATGTGTGTGCCATGTGTGACACTGCTTCCATAGAGGGCCGTGGAACCGTACCATGGAAAAGTCCCCATGGGAAGGTTCAATGTGTTAAGATCCTAAGGGCATTAGGATGAAATCCTGGAGGTGGACAAGTACCACTGGTTAGGGTGGAGACTTGTTCTCCCATCTGCGCAGTCCAAGAGTCGTCACTGTATTGCCTAGGTGGCGTCTATGTGTATGTGTTATGTGATGTGTCCTTCTAATGGTGGTTTGGACTATGTGTCACGGCACTAAATTGTGAAATGTGAATGTGAACATGTGTAATTGTGTAGTGTGAATATGTGAAAATGTGCAATGTGTGAAAAGTGAGCAATGTGAATGTGTAATTGTGTAAACATGTGGAACTAATATGGTAAATCATGAAATTGTGATCCATGATGTGAAGTGTTAAAATTATGTCAAAACAGCAACCTAAATGCGTGTAAAATGCCATTTCCACATGTGCAAAATTGTAGAATCCATGTTAAGAATGTTTCTTACTTATGTGTGAATAGTCCATGTTTAATCGTTATCATGTTGAAGTTGAAAATGTGAATGTAGCTCTCATGTGAATAGACAAATAGAAAGCATGTGGTAGGGACTTTAATTTGGAATGACATAAACCATGTACATGTGTTTAAATTTTATAGAAGTATCCTGATAGGTTGTTTCCTACCATGCTATATGTTTGGCTATTGGAAGTGATTATAGGCCTTATTGTGATATATGCATGTATGACGTGTATGGTGTTATTTGCTGAGTCTTTTAGACTCATTCCTTGCTTCGGCGTACAGGTTTAGTAGGTGATACACCTTTGGAGGAGACCGTAGAGAGCGACTCCGAGCGCGGGAGTAGCTTGGCGAAGTTGTAGTTGTGACATTTTGACTTCCATTGTATGTAAATTGAGGCATTGTAATAGAAACACTATGTAATTTGTGGACAACTATGTATTTGAATTTAGTACTTCATTATGTGGACTTTATTTCTTTTAAATTATCATGGGATCATGTATGTTAAATGTGGATGATGAAATGAAATGAAAGACCTTGTTCTTTTACTTCCGCTACTCTGTATTCTATATTTGTGTGTATCTCATCATGTGACAGCGTTTGGGTAAATGCCCCACTGTGATAACGTTCACTATACCGACGTGGGTTGGTATAACCGTACCGGTATAATGAGGGTCGTCATAAGACTCATGATGAAGTCCATGCCGATGCTTTCCCATTTCCATTCTGGAATATCTAGCGGTCTGAGTACACCTGCAGGGCGCAAGTGTTCGCTTTTACTTGTTGGCAAGTAAGCAGTGTGCAGCATGCTCGGGTACCTCTCTCTTCATGTTCGGCCACCAAAACGTTCTTTTCATGTCTTGATACATTTTGGTACCTCCCGGATGAATAATATACTTTGTCTTATGGGCTTCATCCATTAGCTTTCTCTTCAATTCTTCATTGTCCGGACACATGTCCTTCCTTGAAAGACAAGCCTTCCATCTTCGGTCATAGCAAAGTCCGGCCTTTCGGCTAGAGTTTCCTTGATGCGACTAGAACGGATCATTGTTTTGTTGGACTTTGATCTCTTCCAGCAGGTCGGATTGAATCTTGATATTAGCAACCAAGACTCGATCATCACTATGTTCAATGGTTTAGGTCTAACCTTGCGAATTGTTCTAGTTGTTGCATCTCGCCAATGACTAGACTTGAACAGATGCCATCGGCTTTCTACTAAGGGCATCAGCCACGGCGTTACCCTTGCCTGGATGGTATTGGATGTTGAAGTCGAAATCTTTTAGGTATTCTAGCCATCTTCTTTGTCTCATGTTGAGTTCCTTCTGAGAGAATAAATACTTCAGACTTTTATGGTCTGAGTAGACAGTGAATTGCTCGCCATATAGATAATGTCTCCAACTCTTCAAGGCGAAGACCACAGCAGCTAGCTCGAGATCATGTACAGGGTAGTTGACTTCATGTGTCTTCAGTTGTCTTGAAGAATAGGCGATGACCTTCTCCTTTTTCATGAGTACACACCCTAGCCCAATTCCTGAGGCATCGGTGTAGACAGAGAAACCTTCTCCCTCTATTGGCAGAGCGAGAACAGGTGCTGAGGTAAGACAGTCTTTGAGAGTTTGGAAACTTTTCTCACACTCTTTACTCCAGGAGTACGGATTTTCCTTTCGTGTCAGACGTGTGAGAGGAACGACGATCCTTGAGAAGTCCTTGATGAACCGCATGTAGTAGCCAGGAAGCTTCTGATCTCGGTGACGTTAGTTGGTCTCTCCCAGTTGAGTACAACTTCGACTTTGGAGGGATCAACGGAGATGCCATTCTTTGAGATGACATGGCCCAAGAAGGACACTTCTTAAAGCCAGAATTCACACTTACTAAGCTTTGCGTACAACTTGTTGTCTCGCAAACTTGTAGTGCTGTCTTCAAGTGTTCTTCATGCTCCTCCTTGGTCTTGGAGTATATGAGGATGTCGTCGATAAAGACGACCACGAACTTGTCGAGGTATGGCCGATATATGCTGTTCATGAGTTGCATAAAGGCTGCAGGAGCATTGGTTAGATCAAAAGGCATAATGACGAATTCATAATGTCCATACCTGCTCCTGAAAGCCGTTTTGAAAATATCATCATCGTTGATCCTCATTTGGTGATAGCCAGATCGAAGATCGATCTTGGAGAAATACTGCGCTCCAAAAATTTGGTCGAATAGTTCATCGACCCTAGGCAATGGGTATTTGTTCTTGACGGTAAGCTGATTGAGTTGGCAATAGTCGATGCACAACCTCATCGATCCATTTTTTATTCAGAGGGCATGGTGAAGTACTCAGGTGAAGTACTAGTCGAATGAACCCTTTTCTAGTAACTCCATCAGTTGCGCCTTCATTCCTTTAGCTCGGCAGGTGACATCCGGTACGGTGACGCGATACCGGTGCGGCTCCAGGAATCAGCTCAATGGCGAAGTTGACATCTCGTTCGGGGAACCCTGCAGGTCTTCGGGGAATACATCTGGTAGTCCTGTACTATATGTATATCTTCTATCTTGGAACCCTTCTTTTCCACTACTACGGCGGCTAGGAAAGCAATACAACCTTTCCTCATCATGTTGTGGGCTTTTATAGCGGAGACTAGTGACATCCGTTATTATGTCTAATCTCAGAGAATGCCAATTTAGGAAAGTCACTAAATGTAACCTTCCCTTTCTTACAGTCGACACTTGCCCCATATGCGGACAACTAGTCGGCTCCCAAAATTACATCATAGCCTTCCATGGACATACACACCAGGTTGGCTTTTAGTTATGGTCTCCGATCATTACATCGATAGATGGGAAATATTTGTTCAGTTTCTCCTTTTCCCCTAGTGGCGTTGTGACAGAGAACTCACAACCATGTATATAGGTTTAGCATTCACAGTATCAGCAAAGTTTGAGATATAAATGAATGGGTTGCTCCAGTATCAAATAAAACGAATGCTGATAGAGAGAAAACTTGAAGGGTACCTTCTACGATTCCACCCTCCTCTTGGGCTCCACTTCCTGCAGCTTGCAGTCGGCCAGGCTTCTTTTGCTTAGGGCGTTTCTCTTCTCCTGCTCCTTCAGCACAGGGCACTCGAAATGCGATGATTGCGATTCCCACAGCATAGGCCAGCGCCTGCTTTTCTCCAGCACTCAGCAGCAGTATGGCCAGGTTTGTCACAATGCTCGCACTTGGTCTTGTTGGTGTTTTGGGGTAGTAGGTATCTTGAGCTTCCTTTCTTGATTCGGCCCTCCCGTGATGTTGAACGGCCATTTTTTGTCATTTGTGGGCTTGCTTGAGGACCCGATGCTGGTTCCTTCTTGACCAGTCTACCCTTAATGCGATCGGTAAGGTCGGTTGCATCCTCCAACAGCTTGCTTCTTTACCATCTCGGCATAGTCTGGATGTCGAGTGGAGCAAGTTGTGTAATATGAAGGCTTGAGTCCTTAATAAATCTCCTCGCCTTCATCTTTTCTGTGTTGACCAGATGATTGGCATAATGCGCCAATCGGAGAATTGCGCTTCATACTCCGCGATCGTAAGATGCCTCTGTTTCAGTGCAGCAAACTCGGAGGCCTTCCTCTCCGGATCCTTTCAGAGAAGTATTTGGAGTTAAAATGCTCCTTGAATTCTGCCCAGGTGAACTGTGCATCGGCCCTGGGCCTCCACAACTCCCACCATGCCGGGCGTCCCTTTCTAATTGAAAAGTTGCTAGTAGTAACTTATCACCATCCGCGCATTGCATGACACGGAAGATGCATTCTACCTCCTTCATCCAGTTTTTCTACCTCGTCGGGATCAGTAGTCCCACTAAAACGGGGCGGGTTCAAGTTGCGGAAATTCCTATGCAGATCTCCGGCTCCTTGGTTTCCACGAGCTCCAGCAGCCTGAAGTAGAGCTTGAGTGAGCTACTGGATAGTTTGTTGATGTCACAGAGTTGTGCATGCTCTGCTGCCATTGCTATGTTTTAAGTTCCTTCAAAGAGAAAATTTAATGTAAGATATCATGATTGCACTAAGTTGGTGTGTGTGTGAGTTTATTTTAGCTAGATACCCTTGGCTCTAACCTCAACTCACATAGGTGGATAATTGACTCTAGTCGAGGCAGGTTAACCTAGATCATCCTATACTTAAGAATAACCTAGGCTCTGATACCACAAAACTATCACGCCCTGATGCGGAATATCGGAACGCGAGGCAGTTGCAAGTAAAGGGTATAGAGCGAATACTAGACATCAAACCATTTCGAAATGGATAATACTAAAGAAATCTTTCTCATTAATAACTTTTCAAATGTCTAATTACAACCACTAATATCAGAGCCAATCTATAGGGCCCAATTACATTGAAATAAAGCAAAAGACTAAACTTCAAATTTAACTACTACACGCTAATCATAGTGCTAGGATGCTAGGGTACTCATGACATCACTCCAGGTCGTTCCCGTCCTCTTGAGTGTATGGTTCATCCTCGGTCTCATCTGAGAACACAATGACAAATAACGCAGGGTGAGCGATAACGCCCAGTAGGACTTAAATCTCAAGATCAAGCATGCTTTAAGTGATTAATGTCTTAAAGCAGGATAACTAGAGAGAGTAACGAGAAACGTATAGAAAGTACTGGTACACGATAACGAGGGACAATAGCACAATGCACTAGAATATAACACGACAAGTTTTGATATCGGATGGCTGTATAACAAGATAACAAGTAAAGTTGCACAACGGTGCACAAGTTACGATAGCAAGTGTTGGTCGATATTCTTTCAACCATGAGTTCAAGTAAACCAATAATTGACTGTTTGATTAATTGATTGCCATAGATCAATCTTGCGTGTTCATGTGTTAGTGTATGCCATCACCTAGATCATTAGACCCTCGCGAGTTATAGCCTTTCGGTGCTCCTCCCAAGACCAGACTGGGCCCTTATAATGTTGCCTAGCATAGTCATGTTTTTATCGTAAAACAATCAATTTAATGGCCAAATAGAGTACCAAGAAATAGATGAGAGTACTAGATGAATAGACGAGATAGTAGAGTGAACGTGAATAGATGAGCGAGTAGAGTATAGATGAGGGCTAAGGGACAATGCACGTAACCTTCCGAGTAACAGGTGATAGTAACAGTTGCACAACATGCGTACATGGTGTTGGCAGTCAGGTGGAACTCACGACCCTACCATGGGCCATGTTAAGCACAGGTCCAGAGGTCCGGCGTGATTCGAGATGAGAGCGAACTTCTAATAGCCGTTTGGACCATATTGATCCTAAAGGGTGTAATAGGTGTTAGGGTACAACCGGCTCGTCGACCATGTGGGAATCCATGATCAGAGGAGACTTACGGAGGCCTTGAACACAGACTCACTAGTCCGGCAGAAGGAGTATCTGATGGAGAGTTCGTCCAAGCCAAGAAAGTGTGTATATAGAAACTAGTGCTTGACGTTCTAGAGGAATTCCAAAACAGTGGAGCGTCGATATCGGTATATAAGCAACGCAAGAAACGAATACAAGTCCTTTAAATAGGGCAATTAATATACTTTATTGCAATAAATTACCAGATACATTATAGAATATTTTATGCCAGATTTCCACCATATATGGATGGTTCAGTGTGTGCATGTGTAAGAGAAATCATAGACAAAAAAGAAGTCGTGAATATGTATTTTAAAGCATTCAATATAGCTCCTTTTAAAACATGGTTTTTTTTACTACGTGTATGACTGTTAAAAAGGCGTAAGAATATTTTTGAAAGTGAGAGTAACAATTTTATGGTTTTCATGCAAAATCCTGTGACTGCGACGTAGGCCAGTAAGGGTAGCGACAGGGTCAGGGCAGTCGCGACAAGGCCTGAAAAGGGTCCGCGACAGGCTGCTAGGACAGAAGACCAAACGTGAAAAATTAAGAAGTTAGGAACTGAAATATGTTGGATACCACACTCTTTGAGCTCCAGCGAACCTTCCATTCCAATCTTCTTCCTATGCTACGTGAAAAGCCTATTGAAGAAAATAATACTAGGAGAAGGAAGTGCAATTTGATTAGCCATGTCTGTGAAGCTCACACTTTACTCCTCTTGCTGAACATTGAAGGTCCAATTACATCGAGCTTCCTACTACCTTTTGTTTGTAGTTATTAGGACATTCATTGTGCTTATTTGTGTGCCACTCCATCTAAGCTTGTAGACATTACTTTTGGCACTTGTCTCTTCGCGATAGAGTATCTCCTTTGGCATGAGGAGAAGATTGAATGGAAGGTTAGGGATCTTTTGACCCCGAAATTTTTATTGTAAATACTTGATCTTGTTAGGGATCTTTTGACCCCGAAAGCCCTAATTTCTGTTGAGCATGTTACTCGAATTAATCCATCTTGCTCCCTGTGTCATGTTCTATGTTACTCATTTCTTGTTCGTTCTCAATCCATGTTCAAACCATGCTCTCTCTCGAATTCCTAATTACTGGAAGTACTCTCGCATGCTCGTTCCATTTTCCACTGATTTCGTGATTTTTCATCATGTATATAATTAGTATGAATTTCTAAATGACCCTGTATCAAAATTTGAATGTTCTGGTCCACAATCCAATGTCTGGTCTGACTCCTGTCAGAGTCAGGCGCAGACCACTAGATTGCGACTGCCCGATATGTCGCCTTCTGGAGTCCAATTGCGACAGCCTACCCGTCGCGACCAAGAAGGCGACAGGTAAGCCGTCGCGTTTCTAGTACCTGATTCGCTAGCCCTGTCGCAATCCTTACATGCTCCTGTCGCGATCTGCCTAGTACCTGTCGCGACCCTCATTGGCCTATGTCGCATTCACAGGTTTTTGATGAAACCCATAAAAATTATTCTGTCGCTTTTAAATAATTCTTAAACCTTTTTACAGTTATACCCCCAGTAAAAAACTTGTTTTAAAATGGAGCTACATTGAATGATTAAAAATACATATTCACCGACTTATTTTAGCTATGATTCTCTTTACACATGCACACACATGAACCATCCATATATGGCTGAAATTTGGCAGAAAATATCTCATAATGTATCTGGTTATTTATTGCAATAAAAATATATTATTGCCCTATTTTAAAGGACTTGTATCGTTTCTTGCGTTTTATATACCGATATCGACGCTCCACTGTTCTAGAATTCCTCTAGAACGTCGAGTACCTGTTTTATATACACACTTTACGGCTTGTGGTGAACTCTCCGTCGGATATTCCTTTCGCCGGACTAGGAAACCTTGCACAGGCCTCCGTAAGTCTCCACTGATCATGGATTCCCACATGGTCGACGAGCCGGTTCTACCCTACACCCATTACATCCTAGGGATCGATATGATCCGAACGGCTATTAGAAGTTCGCTCTTCCTTGAATCACGCCGGACCTCTGGACCTGTGCTTCACATGGCCATTGGTAGGGTCGTGAGTTCCACCTGACTGCCAACACCAAGTGCGCGTGTTGTGCAACTGTTACTATCGCCTGTTTACTCGTCGCATTACATGCAATGTCCACTAGCTCTCATCTGTACTCTACACGCTCATCCATTCACGTCACTCTACTATCTCATCTGTTCATCTAGCGCTTCATCTACTTCTTGGTACTCTATATGGCCATTGACTGATTGTCTAAAGACACAATATAACCAATGCCTGGCAATATATAAAGGGCCCGATCTGGTCCTGGGATGTGCGCCCGAAAGTGCTAGTGCCCATGGGAGTTAAATGATCAGAGTGTTTGGCAATACACTCAAGTGCTATCTATCTCAACTATCTATATGACAATCAAAACACAAAACGTGCTATACTCTCTTGATGTCTAGAATGACAAACAAGTGCTATACTCGTCGTGCTATTATTATACTTGTGCTAGTTGTGCTATGGCCATCCTGCTATTCGTGTGCTATCTCGACTTGTGCTATTTTTGGAAACTATACTCGATCTCATGCTATTGTGCTATCCTGTTACCTGTTGTGCTATCCCTTGCTATATTTTGACTCTCCTGTACCTGCTATCTTTAGATACTCTGCCATTAAATGCGTTAATTATTTTAAGCCTGCTTGAGCCTGAGATTTAAGTCCTATTGGGCGTTATCGCTCACCCTACTTTATTTGATGTTGTGTTCTCAGGTGAGACCGAGGATGACACATACACTCACGAGGAAGGGAATGACCAAGAGTGAAGCCAGGAGTACCCTCGAGTCATTATGTTATCTTAGAGTTGTAGTTAGTTATTTCTTTTTATTGCAATGTAATTGGGCCCTATAGAATGGCTCTGACATTAGTGGTTATAACTAGACATTTGCAAAGTTATTAATGAGAAAGATTTCTTTAGTGTTATTCAAGGTGCAATGGTTTGATGTCTAGTACTCACTCTATACCCTTTTCTTGCAACTGCCTTCGCGCTCCGATATTCCGCGTCGGGGTGTGACACGCAACTTGAAAGAAAATATTTAAGATATAGAAAGCACTAGTGGTGAAGGTCAATTCATTAACCGACCTCCTCTCTTTTATGGTATAGACTTTGTCTATTGGAAAACAAGTATATAAGTGTTTCTCAAAAGTCAAAGCTACGATCTTTGGAGTGCAATCGAAATTAAGACCAAGAGGTCACTCTTAAAGAAGGTGCATCTGAGCTTTCTAAGGAAGATAAAGAAAAAATATCTTTGAATGTCAAGGAAAGAAACATTCTCTAGTGTGCAATTTCAAGAAAGGAGTTCAATCGCGTCTCTGCATGCAATTCTGCTAAGTAGATATGGAACAAACTCTCACTCACCTATGAAGGCACAAACAAGCTGAAGGAAATAAAAGTCGACATCTTGATAGCCAAGTATGAGAAGTTCAAAATGATATCCGGAGAATCTATCTTAGAGATGTATGGAAGATTCACAGACATCACCAATGGATTGGTGACACTATGTAAGATTTTTCCACTCATAATATGATAAGGAAAATTCTTCGTTCCCTTCTAGGTGACTGGACAACAAGGTCATGACTATTGAAGAGGCCAACGACCTAAAGAAGTTAACTATAATTGGTTCATTAATGGCCCACGATCACCACATGCATCAACAAGATGAAAGTAATTCAAAGAAGAAACTAAATGCACTAAAAGCCAGACAAGGAGATAGTTCCTTGGAAGAAAAAGAACCAAGTGAAGCATCTCCTAATGAAGAAGATGAAATGGTGATGCTTTCTAGGAGATTTCAGAGATTCCAACAGAAAAAGAAAGGAAAGTTCCCTATGTCATATTCGGCAAGACAAAGAAGATTCAAACAACATGTTATGAGTACAAATAACCTGGGCATTCAGGGTTAACTATCCTAAACTCAAAAGGAGAGAAAATCAAGATAAGGATAGAAAAAGGAATACCAGCCATAAGTACAAAAAGTATTCAAGGAAAACAATAATGGTTGCATGGAAGGATGAAAACACTGAGTTATCCTCATGCATCGAGTCAGAGAAGGAAGAAGATAAGGAAAATCTTGCCTTAATGGCTGATTATGGCTAGGTACTATCCGACTCCTCTTATGATTCTTTTGCTGAAAATGGTGATGATTATACTATAGAAGATGCCTTCAAATAGTTATTTGCAAACTTTTAAAAAACTCATAAAGAAATAAAGGAGCTAAAATATGAACATGCTAAGATGCAGGGAGCAAATAATTGGTTAGTTGATGAAGTTGAAAGATTAACTGAAGAAAATTATCAGTTGAAACTCGAGGTTAGTAAACCTACAAAAAAGAGTGAACACATAACTATAAAAGAGATTGGTGAATCTTTTAGGACTAAAAGAAATCAGGATCCAATAACTAATAATCAAATAGTAAATAATAACTCCACAATTAATCAATTAAGGTAAAAAATAATCAATTAAAAACTACTGTAGAGAAATTTGTTAAAGGAAGAAAAATATTAAGAATGATTCTTGATAGTTGAACCCATAACCAAAAGAAAAAGGAATTAAGATATATTGCACCTGAAAATGAAGATACAACAATATATCCACCTGTTTATTCTATACTAAAGTTTGTTAAAGAACAAGTTAAAATTGATGGTGCCTGACATAATTATGGAAAACTTGGTCACAACCAATCGAATTCTCCTAAAATGTTTAAGAAATGGGTTGTAAAGGGAAAAAAAATACTGACCCTAGAGGACCTAAGACAAGTTGGGTATCTAAAACATCCAAGTAAATGTAGTTGTAGGTCGATGCCAGAGCATCCAGAAACAAATGACACCTAAATAGTGGCTACTCTAAGCACATGTCAAGAGACCATCAAACGTTCATCTCATTGACACATAAAGAAGGCGGCACAGTAACCTATGGGGACAATGGTAAAGGCAAGGTATCTAGTCTCGGCTCAATTGGAACAAAAGAAACAAGCTTCATTGACAAGGTGTTGTATGTAGAAGGACACAAACACAATTTAATCAACATTAACCAACTATGAGACAAGGGTCATGACATATAATTCAAATCAAAGGAATGAATTATTACATATCCTGGCTCAAAGGAAATAATGTTCACAGCAAGAAGAGCATATGTACGTGGTTCATTTAGATGAGTTGAAGAAACAAAATATCTACTTAGCAATCCAAAAGGAAGAAGAAGCTGAATTGTGGAACATGAGACTTAGCCATGCCAGCCAAGACATTCTATAGAAACTTTAGAAACATCAACTTGTGGAAGGACTACCAAAGCTTAAGTTCAGAGATAATTATGTATGCAATCCCTGTACTATGCGTAAGCAAGTCAAAAGTTACTTCTAAAGCAAGAATATTGTATCTATTGACCAGGTTGCAAGCCCCCGGGGGGGGGGGGGTGAATGGATTGCTAAAATTTTTTGCTTAGAATATTCCTGTAAAAAAAACACTTTGACAGAAGATATTAAATTCGATGGTTAGAATTAGTATAAAACAAAGACACAATAAGATCAATCACACGGACAATAGAAATTTTATCCTGGTTCAGATCTCCTATCACAAGGAGTCCTACGTCCAACCCTAAGCAATAATTTGGGATTTCACTAACTAAGGGTACAGTCCCTCTTAAGGACACTTACACATCCAGCCGCAGCTGGCCTTCTCTTCACTACAAGAAGAGGCACAATACCACCTGATACATAGGTCTTCCTTCATACCAAAGGGAACAACCACCCACTCCACAGCAAGTCTTCTCTTCACAGATGAAGAGAATCACTCAAGAATGAGTAAAGGAGGATGGCCCCTTGACCAAGCTTATAGCAAATGCTTGATCTGAGGCGGACACAGAGAGACAAAAGAATATCACAGGAAGAAGGTCTCTCAGATCTAAGCAAGCTCTCAAAAACTAGAACAGGTTGCTATGAAGAGCTAAGAGCAGAAAGACTATTTTAAATGATCGAACGAGCTCTTCTTTCTCTTTCTTCAAGGTGTCAAGCATATGTCTTCATGCAGTCCTCATTCTTCTATTTATCTTCTTTTTGAAGAGGTATCCGTTGAAGTATCCGTTGTCTCTCATCTTCAAGCACGTTAGATGTGTCTGGTCCGATGTAGGAATCAAGAAAACCTGTAGCCATTAAATGCTGGGATGGACACATACAGAGAGAAAGATTATCTGAATCTCTTCTTGCTTCTGTCAGGGTGACAGGTCCAATCGTTACAACGTGTGAGACCACCAGAAACCTGCACACAATTAATGCTGAAGCATAGACAACATAAATGTGTCTAAACTGTCAGTCAACGTTAGTAGTCGTGCTTTAGGAAGATATACTAAAGAGGAGGTTCCATTCTGTCATCCCTTAAAGTTCTACTTTACGTGACATGAATATGGTAACTTGAAGATATGTCGTGCAGAGATATTGTACTAGATACAATAAATGTTTGAGTGCACATGATACAACATGGTTCACGGGAAAGTTTGAAATTCACAGTGATTTGAATCTATTGAATATTATGAAGGATGGAATATATTCAAGACTATCTAGAATGATTATAATAATACCCATCAGCTGTCTAAAATATAATCGTTATAAAAAGAAAGTCGATGTTTAGAGACAGTCTATGCAAAAGGCAGTCGATGTACAAACACAACTGATGTTCAAGAGAAGTCGTTGTGAGTGTAATCATTGTTGGAATAAAATTGATGTTTAAATATAATTATAGTCTATGTGGAGATGTAATCCATGTTGACATGAAGTCGATGTGAGCATAATGGATGTTAAAGCAAAATCGATGTTGTAGTGAAATCGATGTTCTGGAAGAAATCGTTGTTGAACTGAAATCGATGTTTAACTGAAGTCGATGTTCAGGTGAAATCGATGTTCTAAGTGTAATCGTTGTTGTACTGAAATCAATGATTGATTGAAGTCGATATTCTAAGTGAAATCGTTGTTATATTGAAATCGATGTTTAAGTGAAGTTAATGTTCCATATGAAATCGATGGTCAAGTAAAATCGATGTTCTATATGAAATCGGTGTTTAAGTGAAATTGATGTAGAAATAAAATCGATGTTTGAACCGAAGTCGATATTTTGATATGGAGTCGATGTAGAACCGAAATCGATGTTCTAATATGAAGTCGATGTAGAACCGAAATCGATGTTCTAATATGAAGTCGATGTAGAACCGAAATCGATGTTCTAATATGAAGTCGATGTAGAACCAAAATCGATGTTCTAATATGAAGTTGATGTAGAACCGAAATCGATGTTCTAATATGAAGTCGATGTAGAAACGAAATCGATGTTCTAATATGAAGTCAATACTTAAGTGAAATCGATGTTCTTTCTGAAATCGATGTTTAACTGTGAAGTCGTTGTTTAAGTGAAATCGATGTAGTAATGAAACAGTAATCATTGTGAGCTTTTAATAGAAGTCGATGTATACTTAGATAAATCATATGCAATAAACTTCAAAAATCATGAGTGTAGATAACTTACTGAGTTGATTTATTTGGTACCTGTTGACAAACTTTAGAAAATAATGTTAGTCAATAATTTCCATAGGTTTGTTAATCACCAAAAGTACATATAATAAATAACAAATTATATGGAGATGGACTGATCATTAGTATCAACTCAGCAACCATTAAAGCTATTACACATGGATTTATTTGGTCATATAAGATTAACAAGTCTCAGTGGCAAAAACTATGGATATGTCATCGTTGATGATTACTTAAGATTTACATGAGTACATTTCTTTGAAAACAAATCTGAGATGTTTGAAGTGTTTGTCATTTTCAGAAAGAAAGTACAAAGAGATGAAAAATTTAAAATCATCAGCATTAGAAGCAACAATGGTGGTGAATTTGAAAACTATGAGTTTAGAAATTTCTATGAAGAGGAAGGAACTAATCATAGTTTCTTAGCACCAAGAATCCCTCATAAAAATAGAGTGTTGAGAGAAAGAACTGGACACTACTGGATATGGAAAGGATGATGTTTTTTGAGTACTCATTGCCAAGATACTTTTGGGCAGAGGAATACAGCTTGCTATATAATCAATCGAGCTATGATAAGGCTCATCTTAAAGAAGACACCTTATGAGCTCTATAGGGACAAGAAGCCTAAATTTAGTCACTTAAAGTCATTTAGATGCAAATACTTTATTCTAAATAACAGAAAAGATGACTTGGGCAAACTTGATCCTAAGAGTGATGAAAATATATTTCTCGAGTATGTTTCTAGACTCAAAGGATATCGGGTTTTTAATAAAAGAACTCTATTAATAGAAAAAATAGTACAGTACATGTTTTATTTTATGAAGTTAACCCCTCAATAAAGAAAAAAGTTTTTTATTAAGATGATCTTGCAGGTGACCTGATGATCGATGAAAATTCAACCGAGCAAGGAAATAACAAGGAAGATCCTCCAATCAAAGAACTACAAATATAGCCTATGCAAGATCCTAATATGTAAAAGGAGCTAAGATTTACTAAAGATCATCCCAAGGAGAATATCATTGGTGATCCCATTGACAAAGTACTTACAAGAAGTAAAATTGTTCAATGTGATTATTTAGCTTTTGTTTCTCAGTTAGAACCAAGTAGGTCAGTGATGCCTTAAAGAATGAATCCTAGATATTAGTTATGCAAGAGGAACTTAACCATCTCCAAAAGAGTAAAATTGTTCAATGTGATTATTTAGTTTTCATTTCTCAGTTAGAACCAAAGTCGGCCAATGATGCCTTAAAGGATGAATCCTAGATATTAGTTATGCAAGAGAAACTTAACTAGCTTCAAAGGAGCCAACTATGGGAACTTGTACCTAGACCCAATGACCATCCTATTATAGGCACCAAATAAGTGTTTAAAAATAAAATGGATGAATAAGGAAATATCACTAGGAACAAGGCCCATTTGGTTGCTAAAGGCTATTTGTAAGGCCATGGGCCTTATTGGACCATTAAAGGGGCTTTTCTGAAATAGTGGTTGGTTGACGTCAACATGGTGTTGACAGCAGCGTTGTGTATAACAACCCTGAGAACCCGAGGCCGAGGACCTGATTTTCGCGGTCGCCGCCCACGGATCCGGAGGACCCAGAAGGGCTATAAACACGTATAACATGATATGTAAAGGAAATAAATGTCAATTACTGAACTAGAAGCACATGTGGAAGTGAGAAAGAAAAGAACGAAAGTACTACGTATCGCTCTAGGTACAGTCTAAACGCACAACAAGTACAATTAAGCAAGGGGAAGAATAGGGCCCTTAGGGGCATACCCCAAGGGTGAAGTACAACTAGAAGTAAAGGGGAGCCCACTGCTAGCTACGGGGACGACAACGACTGCCCCGCCTACTCTGCCCGATGTGCACCCGGCCGCTGCTAAGAAGTCTCACCTAGAAAAAGGAGGGATGAGCTTCAAACAAAAGCTCAGTAGGGACTACCAATCACCTAATGGCTCTAACAGGAAGGATAGCAACTATAATTAAAGTAAATGACAACATTTATATAGTCTACTCTAGCGCAGGAAAGTGCGGAAGGAGAGCTAACTAACTAGCAACAGTATGAGAAACTGTAACGCGGTTAGAAACACCGTACGACCTGTACATCGTGACCACCACACGGCTGTAACACAGACAGAGAGAACCCTGCCTGGACAAATGACACTAGCTATGGAAGAAACTACCACTAGTCGACCGGTCAGGTGCGTCCACTGACGTTTTATCCTCGACCGTAAATCTGGCCTCCACGTCTTGTCAGAGTGGAGCCGAGGAACACAAAGTAACCACACAGTAACCGTCATAGTCTGGCCGAACTATAGTCCCATGCCTGGCCTCTCTAGGTGGTTCCGGGGCCACAAAGAGCGAGGCAGTGAGAAAAGGACTAGCTGGCTTGCATCGGGAAGAACTCTGAACGACCTTGGCGTCCCAGACCAACTACGAGAGCACTGCAAATGACTCGACGCTGCTGTCCTACCACTGTTTTCCCCTCCTCTCTAGAGTCTGCGACCCGAGCACCCCCGTCGCCTAGAACACTCCCTCAATAGGCGCACGGGGATGGGGATCCCAGGTAAACAATAACAACCTCTCACGGGACAAGCTCTCAGGTGCCGAGAACCGGTGAACGACTAGTGTTGTACCGTACTAGGAAACTAGCACTAGTGCCACAGGTATAGAAGAAACCAAGAACAGGCGAAGTCTCGATGAGAAACGGACTCCGCGTGAAACTCACCTGTGTTTGTCCTTGTCGTGACGCTCAAGGCCGTCATGACAATGTTGCGATGCCCAAACCCCGACGCGACCATGTCGTGGCATCCTAAGCTATCACGACGCCCATGCCCGCCGCGACAACACAAAGCCTGTCGTAGTCGGCGCATGCATTGCGACATCATCGCGACCCTTAGACCCATCATGACACCAGACAGAGGGGGTTCCAGGACAGTCCTCCCAAGGATTACCCCAAAACACCCAAAAACCTGTCCAACCGGGGGAGGGGAGCATGGTAGACTCTAGGAAAGCTTGTAAATAGACAAACCACCCTCAAACCCCACTAATCATGCATTAAACAAGGAGTTCTACTATAACACCCTCCTTCGACCCACACACACATATACATATCACATAACTTTTGATCGGAAGAGGGGTTACGCTGACAAATTTGTTATGGGCAGACAAATCCGTGTAATGCACAAGACCGGCAAACCATTCCACAAAGTCATCTTTGAAAGTACTATACATTAGCAGAGTAACTAGGTACTATCACCAATTAATTACATTAAGTCAAGCTTCCTCTTTCTAGACTTTTAACAATACAACAAAGTCTCAAAAAGAAACTACTAAAACTATGCTATTCTTCTTCATGCCTTCTTCATCAGTAGCGGAATTGTAATTCATCTGTAGCTGAGATTGCACTCACCTTCAATCTGAAAGGAGGAGGTGGAGGAAATAAAGGCATGAGTCAGAGGACTCAGTAGGTGAAAGTAAGCATAAAGATAGGAGTTTCAATTGCAGAACTAAGTGAATATTCAGAAAGTGTGTATATTGATCAAAACATACTTGCTCATGAACTTCATACTTAACATAAACATATAGCCCAAGTTGGTTTCATAACGGGCTCAAACGAATCTCAGAACAAAAGTCACATATGTCTTACAAAAATTTAGATCATAACTTGATTCGGAAACAAATTCGACAGACATCATACTGCTCTCAAGAGGTTACTAAATAACGTAAATACATCCTCAATGCCTAGGCAATTCCAGCATCTTGGATCTTGTTCATTGCGCAAGAACGGGGTTTATTACCCACGATCATCAGTTCATTGACTTGGATTTACCTACAAACTGTCGCCCACAGCTGATCACAAGTGACTGGTGCTACCGCAAGTGATCCTAAACCCTATTTGAAGAGAGCA
The DNA here is from genome assembly GCA_014218235.1 of Colocasia esculenta. Lineage (NCBI taxonomy): Eukaryota > Viridiplantae > Streptophyta > Magnoliopsida > Alismatales > Araceae > Colocasia > Colocasia esculenta. The sequence continues at coordinate 41,646,949 of CM024754.1, forward strand.
CTGTCTTCAGATCATAAGTTATATTTCATGAGCACAATAGGGATAGAATTTCAAAAGATATTTTGTTGAATGAGTAATCAAATCATCTTGGTCATAGAGTAGTTTAAAATCCAAGGAAATGAGGTAAACAACTCATAGGGTCAATAGTATAGTGATTCTTCAGGGGATAGGACAAGAATTGGTGCTGAACACACAACAAGACAGCATGTGTCGACAGCCAGAAGGTAGCTGTCGACAGGTACTGCTTTCCAGAACCATGTTTCTGGGTTTTGGACTGTGCCTGTCAACATGCAAGGGTCATCTGTCGACAGGTCAGGGTCATCTGTCGACAGATGAGAGCTATCTGTCGACAGCTACTGATTTTTCAGAAGTTCTGGGTTCTGTGAACTTGAGGCCTGTCGACAGGTACTTCCTGTCTGTCGACAGCCGGTGGTTCCACTTCCAAAAATGGTGTAACTACAGTTCTAAGGGACTTATCTATGAAACCAATGGACCTATACATGAATCATGTCAAATAGTAGGACCTATTACTAGCCTTCACTACTGATTTACAAGTTGAGCAAGATGACACGAGACTACAACCTACACATGTTTGGATAGGACTCAACATGACATGATATTGGGAGAACAACTCCTACAACAACAGCTATAAAGGAGGATTCCTACATGATAGTAACATAATACCAGAGGTATTTAAAGAGTCAAACAAAAGCTTGTAGGTACAAACATGTATACAGAAGATGTACACACTAATCCAAGATAGGTTGACAAGTTCAAAGGCTACATGTGTGTAGTTATGAGCTTTCTAGTAGGGGTAGAAGATTAAGGTATGAAGAGAGGATAGAATCCTACAGACATATACATTCTAAAACATGATTACAAGAGATGAACTCATAATTCTTAAGATGTCTTACAAGGTTGGAAAACAAGTATATATGTGGACATGAACTTTTCGCAAAGGTAGGAGACAAAGATTGAGAAACGAAAAGAGAATCCTACCTGACTGGTTAGAGTAAGGGTGAAGTTCTTCTCTTCTCCTCAACGAAGGAGTCAACAGAAGCAAGGAGAGGGAAACTTGTAGAGGCAGTCACAACAGCTTCAATTGGAGCAGCTCCAGGAACTCAGCAGTAGGCTCAACACCTCCAGGAACTCAGCAGCAGCAACTACGACCAAGCAGCAACAGTGGCAACAACAAGAACAACCATAGTAGCAACAGGAGCAAGAGCAGTAGAAGCAGTAGCTCCAGTAGCAATGACAAAAACAACAAGAAGGGAGCAACATGAGCAAGAGCAGGATTGGGCCAGAGGTGGGGAAAGCTCCCACGAGGGGTCGAAGGAGAGGTTTTATATCCCCCAACTTCTTATGCATGCACGACACGTCGGCTGTACAGGTGTGAAGATAGGAACCTCCTTAACCCATCCAAGGCCACGTTTACCATGCAAACTTCTCATGGTTACACCTGTGGTGAAACATGTAAGACTCCTACTTAAGTGAGGTGGCTTCCCCAGCTCCTCACACGTAGGCAACTTAATTCCCAGAAAAATCCTTACCATAATTAGCCCATAAATCAGCTGATCCAAAGATCCTCATGAAAACATATTCAAATGATGTCCATTTGTGTTGAAATTTCAGCCATAGGCTAATGTAATGGTTTTACAAATTATGGTGATTTTAGTTTAATTTTTAGAATTTATTTTGCACTAGGTGAAAAATCGCCTAGAAAATAGTTGCATCGACTTAATCTCGAAATCCGCACGTCAAAAAATTCAGATATTTATATTTCTGATATCACCATATTTTTCTGGAAATTATGGTGTTTTGGATTTCATTTTCGTTACAGAATTTCGGTGTCACCCTGTCGGAGCGCGCACCTCTAAGTACGTTACTGAATAACATTTATTATCACCAATTAATCTTAAATTAAAGTTAACTACAACCCATGAAAATAATTTTATTTAACAATCCAATTATTCACAGTTTTCTAGTAAATAGAATTTTTGGGGTGTTACATCTACACTCAAGGAAAACCTCTCAACGACGGAGCTTGGTTCTCTCACCCCCAAACCCCAAACACCAAGGAAAACACGAGAATCTCAAGGGGAGGGGAGCATGGTAGAACTAGAAGGAGAAGAGGAGTCCTTACCACAAAGAGTAGAGCCAATCCATTGGGGCCTTCTCGTAGGAATGACCGCCACCTCCTTGCTCCAAGCATCACACGGACGCTCTACACGAAGAGTGCGTCACAACCATGCCAAGAACACCCAAAGATCACCATAGAAGCACAAGGGGCTCGGAGGAGGAAGAAGAAGGAAAGAAGAAAGAGGAAGGAGAGGAGGAAATAGGGCGTCTGCTCGGTTTTGAACTGACGGCCCTGAAATGCGACGGGTCGGCCCGTCGTGACACTAACGCTGTCACGACGGCTAGGCCGGTCACGACACCATGTCACAGCCGCCAACCACGGTGTGACCCCAAAAGTGGGTCAAACCTCGAAGATCGGGCAACCTAGAACACGACGGCTAACCTCGTCGCATCAACAGCCGTACGTGCCCTGATACCCGACAAGACCAGACCATTCTGACATGAAAGGACGGTATTAGAATGGTCGAAAGCTAGAGTCGCGTCGCCTCCAGACGGCGCGACCCAAACGCGATGCCTCCCTTTGGCACGTCAAGAACGCGACGCCCAATGGTGGCGCGACAAGAAGCATGTCACGACCGACCCTGCTGTCGCGACACTGTCGTGACCAGCAGTTTCGCCATGACCCTGAGGATGGGACCAAGGCCCAAGGGAGCTGGATCTTACATCCTTCCCCCCTTAAGAAAATTTTTCCTCGAAATCGAAGAAACCCGGTTCCAAAAAAGAAGAAGACTATAAGGTAAAACAACATACCAATTGCGACGACCCTCCTTATACCGGTACGATTATACCAATCCACGTCGGTATAGTGAGTCTCGTCACAGTGGGACATTTACCCAAGCACTAACACACATGATTGAGATGTACACAAATATGAATATAGAGTAGCGGAAGTAAAAGAACTACTGTCTTTTCATTTCATCATCCACATTAAACATACATTATCCATATAGCAATTTAAGGAACTAAGTCCACATAATGAAATACAAAATTCAAATTACATTGCTCGTCCACAAATTTACATAAGCTTCAATTTCATGAGTCTCAATTACATACTATGAAAGTAAGGTACAACAACAGTGACTCCACAACACTCTATTCTCCTCGCTCGGAGTCGCTCTCAACGGTCTCCTCCAAGGAAGTAGGGTCACCTGCTAAACTTGTACGCTGAAGCAAGAGTGAGTCTAAAAGACTCAACAAGTAAACTCCATACACATCATACATGCATACATCACAAGTAGGCCATTCGTTCAATTTTATTAATCAAAACATGTAGCATGGTTGTACAATAATAGGAAACTACCTATCATGATATTTCTACTAATTTCACTATGCATGATACATGGTTATATCAATCCAAAATGAAATACCTACCACATGCTTTCTACGCATTTATTCACATGAGAACTACACTTACATTTAACTACAACATGATAGCAAATTTAGCATAGGATTTTCACACATAAGAAGGAAATATCCCTAACATGGATTCTACACACTTTTGAACATATAAAACACCATTATAAACACATTAAGGTTGCTGTTTTGACATGAATCTAACATTTTCCTAACATAAATCACAAGTTCGCATTTTTAACACATTGGATTCACATGTTTACACATTTACACATTTCACATTCACATGTTCACACTACACAATTTGCACATATACACATTCACATTTTCACATTTAAATGCCGTGACACATAGTCCAAACCACCACTAGAAGGACACATTCACATCACATAACACATAGACGCCACCTAGGCAACACAGTGACGGCTCTTGGTACTGCGCAGACCGAGAGAAGTACTCTCCACCCTAACCAGTGGTACTTGTCCACCTCCAGGATTTCATCCTAATGCCCATAGGATTTTAAACACATTGAACCTTCCCGTGGGGACTTTTTCACGGTACGGTTCCACAGCCCTCTATGGAAGCAGTGTCACACACGACACATTTTACACATTTCGTTTTAACACACATTTCACACAATTTAATACATGGCTTCCATTTTCATCCTTATGCACATGGTTTAGTTTTCCCCTTAACATGACGCTACTATTAACAGGGTTTAACACTCAGGGATCTACACTAATCATGTTAGAAATTCATTAACAATCATAATCACAACAAGTATGCTTTAATAACTAAATTTCACATGAAAAATTCACAACATCATCTACTGTTGCCCAAATCACAGGAGATTTTAACCACATGCTGTTTACAGGTTTCAGATCACACATGCAAATTCTCATATTTTTTCCGAGCTATATTAATTTACAGAAATACAACACTCATTCACATGCCATTCATAAATCAGTTATCATGGAAGCATAATGTCAAGGTCGGATTTAACAGTTCACTAACCTGCATCTAACATTCATACCATCACAGAAATTTTCCCCGAATTTATTACACATCATTCAATTTACTGAGATTTTTAGAATAACCTACACATGCTCCCTATTTTCAATACAGGAATTATATCAAATTGCATGATCATGGGAAAATTCCCAGATCTTCAGAACCAGGGCTGACATACATACACATCACCCAAAAATTTTATGGCGCTGAAATTTCGCATAAATCATATGGACAGAAATCTATCACATTCAAGTCCTCATCCAACGTGCCTTTCACATAAATCTAACAATTTATACTAATTACAGAAATGCATAAAAATCTCACAACACATTCCATTATCTATTTTACATAACATATAAAGTTTACAATATATCCTCATGCGAAGGAAATCCAGAAAATAATCATATAGAAGGGAGAACAGCTCACTGTTCTGTCCTGAAGAACTAAACGGCAAAGGCTGGCCATTCACAGAGGTTAACGGTAGCATCGTCTGTCGCCAAATGAAGAGCTTAACGGCAAGAGATCATGCCGTTAAGTTCCTGTCTATGCAGAAACACAGACCGAACTCCAAAGATGGGTGAATGTAGGGGTTCCAGGACACGAAATAAATCTCAAAAAATACCTAAGACCTACTAGACATACACATGGACAACGGGTAAGGGTTACTTGCCTCAGCGAAAATCACCAAGGGGATCTAAATGGCTGAGGAAGCTCTCCTTGGGCAGTGCCAAGAAGCCTCCACAAACTCCTTCCTCTGGGTTCTAGGTTGATGTAAGCTGCAACCAGTCGTTGGAGAAGCCTTCCTCTATGTTCAGACTTCCTCCTGGTCGTGGTAGAACACTGGAAGAAGCCTCCAATCGCCGGATCAAAGCCCACAAAGATCAGGTTTTCTCTTGTTCTCTCACAGTTAGGGTTTCTTTCTTTGCAAAGAGCCAAGAGAGCTCCTACAGGTTGCAAGGGTAATGTTTTTATAAGGTGGGGCTTGGGATCTCATGCAGGGCTTGATGGGAGAGGTGAGAGCTGTTGGGGACATCTCCCCAATCGATGAGCAAGCCCAACTCAGAATTTCGGGGTCTGCTACGCACAGAAAATCAGAGAAGTAGACGTCCACATCCATGGCCGTTTACCTCATAGCTGGCGTCCATCGACATGGACGTTTACTCAACATGGACGTCCATCCATGTTGACGCCAATTTGCTCTTCGGCCAGAGCATTAAACCATGCAGGAAACCATATATATACGCTATATATATACATGCAATATATGCAGTATAATGTACACACTACTACACCATGCAACCAAATAATAATTACATCTAAACATACACATGCACACATAAGTACACCTAGCTAATATGTATGTAGATATCTACATATGCATACATAATATTTACACACAAACATGAATCTACACACACAGCAAAATAAAAGGACAAATTTGAGGGCCTTACATCCTCTCCCCTTAAGGAAACTTCGTCCTCGAAGTTTAAACAACACTACTCGAACAAATGAGGATACTTCTTCCTCATCGCATCCTCAAGCTCCCAAGTAGCCTCCTCCCGCGAGAAGTTCCGCCATAGAACCTTCATCGACGTAATACTCTTGTTCTAGAGATGCTGGACCTTCCGGTCAAGAATAGCTACTGGTTGCTCGACATACGACAGATCTGGCTGGATCTCCACTGGCTCGTGACTAATAACATGTGACGGATCTCGAACATACTTCCTGAGCATAGATACGTGGAAAATGAGATGAACACTAGCTAAAGTCGGAGGCAAAGCTAGCTCGTAAGCCACGCTACCTAAACGCCTGAGAATCTCATACGGGCCAATGAATCTAGGACTTAATTTGCTACGCCTTCCAAACATGACGACACCTCGAGTAGGTGAAATCTTCAAAAAGACATGCTCACCCACCTCGAACTCCAAATCCTTCCTCCTGTTGTCGGCGTAGCTCTTCTGCCTATCTTGTGCCGCAACAAGCCTCTCCTGATAAGCTGAATCTTATCAGAAGTCTCCTGAACTAACTTCGGACCGATCAACTGCCTATCACCGGTCTCCTCCCAACATAAAGGAGATCTGCAAGGCCTCCCATACAATGCCTCAAATGGAGCCATACCAATGCTCGCATGAAACTGTTGTTATATGCGAACTCCACTAGAGGTAAATGGCACTCCCAATCATCCTTCCAATCCAGCACACACGCCCTCAACATATCCTCGAGCGTCTGGATAGTCCTCTCAGACTGTCCATCTGTCTGGGGATAAAATGCCGAACTGAGCTTCAGCTCCGAACCCAAAGCATCCTGAAGACCCTTCCACAACCTCGAAGTAAATCTCGGATCTCGATCCGAAATGATCGACTTCGGCACACCATGCAATCTAATAATGCTACTGACATACAATCTAGCCAAGCTCTCTACTGACTGCTTCTTCTTCATAGGCAAGAAGTGTGCAGTCTTCGAGAATCTATCTACGACTACCCAAATCGAGTCATTACCCCGTCTGAATCGAGGCAAACCCGGAACAAAATCCATAGTGACAGCTTCCCACTTCCATACTGGGATCTCCATCTTCTGCATAAGACCAGATGGTCGCTGCTGCTCGGCCTTCACTTGCTGACATAGTAAACACCTAGATACATAATCCGCTACATCTCTCTTCATGCCAGACCACCAAAAAGACCTCTTCAAATCCTGGTACATCTTGGTGTTACCCGTTGAATAGAGAATCTTGACCTATGAGCTTCTACTAAAACATGCTCACGGACATCTACCATGTCAGGAACACATACTCGGTGATGGAATCTAATCACGCCATCCTCATCACGAGCAATGCCTGCCTTGCCCACTAACTCTTGGAGTCTAGGGTCAGCTTTTTGTTGCTCAATCACCTCATCCAACACCGAAGACCTAAGGGACAACTGAGCCACAAAAGCTTGACATAAGGGCTCTAACTCAGTCATCGAACATGCCACATCCTCCACATCTTCCAATCCTGCTGGAGCGAAGACCTCCTCCTGCTAAGAGCATCCGCTACGACATTCACCTTCCCTGGATGATATTGAAGGTCGAAGTCATAGTCCTTGAGGAACTCAATCCATCTCCTCTGCCGTAGGTTTAGTTCCTTCTGGGAGAAGAGATACTTCAAGCTCTTATGGTCAGTAAACACCTCAATCTGACACCATAAAGATAGTGTCTCCAGATCTTTAGTGCATGAACCCCTGCCGCAAGCTCCAAATCATGAGTCAGATAGTTACGCTCATGCTCCTTCAATTGGCGAGAAGCATAAGCCACTACCATTCCTTGCTGCATTAGCACCAGCTGTATCATGAGATTGTGCTCCCTAAAATAAGTGTAAATGCGTATGAGAGTAAAGGAAGGGAAAGTACCGTGATCGCCACCAAGTAGTCGCCCAAAGATGTGCAGAGTCGAGGACGGCTGACTACGCTGGAAGAGGAAGATTGAAGAGAAGACGTACCTGGTAATGAGACGAAGGTGGCATCGCTATGCTTTGAACTGAACGCGACGTAGGGCCTGGCGCTTTCTGAATCGCGACAGAAGCAGTGTCGCCTTCTTCTTCTCTGGATGGAAGTTGGGGTTCTTGTCTTCCTGCTCCTCAGCTGGCCGAGGGGCAAGAGCCTCACGTTGCTCTGGTCTTCAAACACCTGCCAAAGTTAATCAAACAAGGAAAACACCCATTAGAATTCGTGCATAGAGATCTATTCAATGAAAAGCATGAAAACATGAACTATAATGGAGGGAACTCACGAGATTGGGGCTTTTAACCCCTGTGGGTGTTAAGTATGAGTGTGTGTGTCATGATCTAATGTATTCTATGAAGAAAACAAGACTATGCATGCAAGAATGAATGAAATAAAGAGAAGAAGGGAGAAGAATTGTGTAGCCGATGGGAAACGCCCTGGGGGGCTCTTCTGAGTCGTCTGGGAAGAAACGCTCTTCTTGGAAGATGAAGTTCTCTTGCTCAGCCAACTAATGAATCCGGCCTTGCCCAAAAAGATGCAGAGACGAGGTACTTATGGGTGATTATTCCCAACTCGGGTCTGAGAGGAATAATGGGAAGGAGTCCGATTCTGGTTAAGTATGGCTGCATATGGGCAATTGGAACTTGGAAAGGGACATGTTAGGAAGGTCTCCTTCGAATTTGAAAGGATTTGGACGTGATTTGGACGTCCAAATGAAGCAATTACCATCTTTGGCATGTGTCCAAGTTGGCTTCGGAAAGGGTTTCCTGTTTAAGGTCCTGAACGCGACAGCCTTCTGGCCGCCTTCCTGAATGTGACGCCTCGATACGTCGCCTTCCTCATAAGGAAGGTGACTTCAAGTCATTTTGTGATTTTTCAAGGATTTAAAATGTGGATTTATGATCGCGACATAGGGGCTGTCGTTTTCCGGAACGCGACCTAGGGCCGGTCGCCTTCATGACTTTTCTGCATTTTGGCCATGCAATGTGTCCAATCTCCATGTGCAGCGTGCGGATTAAAACATCGGACTCCTGACTCAGAGAGCTATAGTGAGAGAGATTGATTTGACCAGGAAGGGTCCTCCAGGGCGATGAACTAATGGAAATGATGTCATGATCGGAGAAAGCCAGCTTGACGATGATGAACCAACATGGGGCATCAATGATACGACAAGGGATTTTTGCTCGACTTATGGGTCAGAAATTGGTGTCTACAGATTGCCCCTCCTTGATGCCTGCTTTGCAAGGGAGTGGAGCGGTGATGGAGCAAAAATGGCGTGAAATGGCGATGTAGCGAATGTAACGGAATGAGCTGAAAAGCGGGCATCAAGGTAAAGAGACACCCATTCTGGACAAATAAGCAGCGAGAATTATCCGGCTAACTTCGAACATGGCTGGGAACAGAATGCGAGGATGGTTCCTACTTGGGACGAATAAAATCAAAAGAAAAGAAATGATCAACCTCCTAATTCAAGAGGTACCCTGGCTATCTTTAGTGTGTAGGTTTCGTTCATTAGGGGATTGGTGCTACCCGGCGGGTCGATTCGACTCTGGCCTTTGAGCGGTTCACGACTAATGAGCGGATCAGAGATGAAGGAATGATTGTTTTAATGAATGGGGATGAGGGGAATCCTTCATAGGAACCATACTGGCAAACTGGACCGAGCTGCAAGCTCGAGGAAAACTTTCAAATTCGGAGTGGAATCCTTGTCTGAAAATGAGGATTTGGGTTGGGACATCATTGGGAAGCTGACTTTGACGAATCATGATTCATGAAGCTCAAAATTCCTACATGATGCATGCTGGGCTAATGGAAAAGAAACCATAAAACGAATGCAAAGAAAGGGAGAAGATAACAAATATCCAAGGATAATATTGCTAGACATATAGGCAAGGGTCAAGACACTTCGCATCCCCGATGTGCGATAGAATCCGTCGTCCCGAGTTACATCATTCAACGGCCTATCCAGCGATTAGCAGTGTGCACCTAGATCATCCTTGTTTTTGATGAAGGGGAACTCAGATCTTGGAACACACTGGGAACCAGCCGGTCCTTGAGCTATATAGTAGCGTAGATATCATATAGTAATGCGGAGGGATTAGAGTTAGAGATACTTACCTGACTTACCTGACGGACGTCGCTTTTGATTTTCTGAATTTTCTGATTTTTTGGATTTCCTGCATTTTTTGATTTTTATAGATTTTCTGTAATCAAAGCAATAAAGATACAATGTACAATGCACCGAATAATGGACATGAAGACATATGTGCAAACATTCTGAGCAATCACAGAGAAATAAGCATGACAGTGTAAATTGATCAGAAGGCGACATAGGGCATGTCGCGACCCTTGACTGAAGAAGGTGACGTAAGACTTGTCGTCACCTTGAAGGCGACGGGTCGATATGTCGCTTTCACAGGTTTCTCAGCCGAGCTCAAAGCTTTCAGCCCCAAGCTTGAGTTTGACTCCCATTTGGATTCCAATGGCTCTCCACTCAAAGTCCCACTCCTAATGGGTCTTCTCTACCCTTCCCTAGCAGGAATAGGAGTGCCATGGCTCTATAAATAAGGGGGATGAGAAGCCAAATTTGTAGCTCTCTCCTCTCTCTTCTTTTCTTCAAGTTTTGCAAGCTCTCATGGCCATGAAGAGAGCTCCTCTTGCTTCCATGGATGGGGAGGCGGCTTATGAAGGTCGAAGCTTGCTCGGGCGACCTACGAGGCTCTCATGAGGTTGACGGACGTTCCCAACCACTTGAGCCGGAGCAAGGAAGTGAGAGAGGTAAGTTTTTGGTGTTTTCAATGAATTTTTGCTACGAATTTCTTCATTAATTTTATTCTTCTTCTTCCTCCCTTCTCTCTTCTTTTTCTCTTCTTCTAGCTATTCCCGGGCTCCTGCCGCTATTCTAAGCTTACATGGATCACCCCCATGATCAAAGCCTTACCTATGTTTGTTATCCGATTTTTGAGAGAGTGGCGTTTAGGTGGGGTTTTGATAGCGGCCCATAACTACCATAAGATCTCATTTGATTGGCATAGCATCTCAGCCCTCATAGAATTATGGGACCCACAAACTCATACTTTCATTTTTCCCAAGTTCGAGGCGACCGTCCTTCTAGAGGAGGTCGAGGCCTTCCTAGCTCTTCCTAAACCAAGCCGGGGGATGAGCAAAGCATAAGCTATACTGTTGAGCCCATTAACCTGAAACTTATTCTAGGGGAGTTCATGACCGATCCGGGGATGTATACACCATGATTAGCCCACAATTCATCCATTTAGTTCCGTTGTCTAAGTGGGTCATCTCCCAATGTAAAAACAAGAGCACATACCACCGGGAGATAGCAAAGGCCGTGGCCATATGTTTGTGTGGGGTGGTCCTCTTCCCGTCCGGGATCACCTCATAGACTACGCGAGCCTTAGTGCTATTAGTGGGGTATGGCGGGGACTTTCACTTTCACACGCCGTCTTGGCATATCTTTACTCGGCCTTACCTCGGCTTCCACGGGGGGCTTCCTTTATGGCTCCATGATCCTATTTGAGTGTTGGTTGGGTGTGAGGATAAAATTTAAGTCTGTTGACAATCCTACCACCGACAGTCGGATCTTCGGGTGCCATCCATTGAACTTTATTGGCGGGGCGGCCAATTTCCACAAGGTTTTTATGCAGGACGGCGGACAAGAAAACGAGGGTGCATGGCGCCTCTACTTCAGTACCCTACCGGTGGAGCACTTCGCTTTGGGCGTAGTGGCACTTCGCGGAGCGGAGATCCGGCTACCACTTGGACGCGGACTGGATTTGCAATTGATAGGGAATATGGCGACCGTACTCTACAACTCGCAGCGGTGCTACCTACAGATCGGAAGCCGAGGATGAGAGTGCCCTCGCCGTCTCATTTGCCACCCGTGATGAAGCGGCGCTTGGGAATCCGGAGCACGAGCAGGCCGTACGGAGCGCATTGGCTTATGAAGGCGTGTGCCACCCAGGCACTCCCGCCGAGACTGGATGAGGACGGGAGACGTACCAGGCGTACCTCCGAGAGCACGAGAAGCTTCGGCCACTTGGGGACCATGAGCAAGAGGGAGAGTTGATTGTACTTTTTGAGCTTTGAGAGACTTGACGTGGCTTGATGTAATGGGAGACATGTTGATTTTCTTGTTTTTCATGACTTTATTTGATGTGAGCATGGAGTTATTTGCAATGGGAATTGATTTTTGGAGGCTTTTATGCTGGGTTGAGAAGGTGACATAGGGTGCGTCGCTACCCTGAAGGCGACTGGTCAACGATCGCGACCAGCAAAGTGAAGGCGACATTAGCCATGTCGTGACCGAGCAGAAGGCGACACAGCCATTGTCGCGTTCACAGGTCCCGAGGCAATTTGAATTCGGGCCGAGCGCCCCCCTTTCCTCCTTCCTTCCTTTCCCTCCCCTCCGGCACTCCGGGCGATTCTTCCTCTCCCTCTTTCTGGTCTTCCTCTTCTCCGGCGAACCCCCCTTTTTCACCGACGGTCGCCGGTGATGACTCCCCCCTCTTTCTCTTCTTCCTCTTCCTCTCTTTCTTCCCCTCTTCCCTTTCTCCCCTTGAAGCCCGACGATGGAGGGCGAAAGTGGAGAGGGCCAAGGCGGTGACGGCGGCGGTCGGCGGCGCAAGAAGACGATCCGGCGATGACAACCGGGCGAGGGACCATCCACGGCGGCCCCTGAGCTCCCTCCGGTCACGCCGATGGAGGAGGAGATCGCGCCAGTGGTGGGGGACGACGACGAGCCCGTCGGGCCCAAGAAGGTAGGTCCCCGGATCCTAAACCCTGAATGCATGGGATGGGGGTGCACAGCACCCCATTGTAGGGCGATTTGCCCCAATGGGAAATGGCCGGGAACGGGATAATCCCGTTTCGGGTGACCCTGGTAATGCGACAGGGGTCCTGTTGTTTTACCAGAGGGAAGGCGGCGAGGGCCTGTCACCTTTTAGAAGGCGACAGGATGCCTGTCGCGACCTTGTTATGAATGCGACATAGACCATGTCGCCTTAAGAAGGCGACAGACCCCTTGTCGCCTTATCAGGACAGAGAGTGGTTTTGGCATTTCTGATCTTTTCTGATGTTTACTTTGCAGAGTGAGCTGAGGTCCCGACTGGGATGGGCTGTCGTCTGGCGATCTATGACGGCTTGCCGGACTTCCGAGGCGCCGCTTGGAGGGCATGGGGTTCAGACCCTTCCTCGGTTGGAGGAGCTGGCGCCGATGTGGCACTTATCCAGGCGCTGAAGGAGAGGTGGGACCCGGAGTGCCACACGTTCCTCTCCCGTGGGGACACATGATCCCCACGCTAGAGGACGTGGTACGGATCACCGTCTTGCGCGTGGACGACCAGGCGTGACCGGGGTTACCTATACCAGTTATCAGGAGCCGGTAGAGAGATTGCTCGGGTTGGAAGTGAGGGAGAGAGATCTTCTCTGGTGCAAGGACAGCGTTGCAGGCGAGCCTAGGGGTGGCGAACGCACGCCATCGGACGGGAGAGAGCTAGGCAGAGTACATGGCTCGTTGACGGAGGATGCCAGAGCGGTGCTGGCGGAGAGGAGGGCGAGGCAGCAGACAGAGATTTGCGGCGTTTCCTGACCCTCGTGATCGGGAAACTGATCCTGGGGACCATAGGGGACCCAGTTGGCTGCCGATGCTTGCCCCTGCTGGAGGATCTGCCCAGCATGGGCAGCTATGCATGGGGTGCGGCCCTCCTGGCCCACCCCTTTGACAGTCTGGGCACCTCCAGCCGGGACAGGTGTGGCCGAATTCTTCCCACTTCTGCAGGTACGTTTCTATCCTTACCCTTTGCTGCTTTTCATGTTTATTATTATGAACTGTGACACTGACTTGTGTTGCTCTTGCAGGTGTGGGCATACTACCACCTCCCCTCCCTGGGTCGCGGGGTGGCGAGGCGACGCGGCGCTGTACCTCTCCTGCAGCGCTGGCGATTTTTCCGTGATGAGCGTTCCCTGCGGCGGCAGGTGACGCTGATCCATGACATTTTGGACACCGTTCCTTTTGGTCATGTGAGTGCTTCTATCCCTACCCTTTCCTTTGCTTTGCTTTTTTGACAGTTGACTGATAGGTCCTTGCTTGTGGTGTGCAGGTACGGTGGACTCCCTATGTCGGGGAGAACGACGCCGCCCAGCCGTGGGTGGAGCGGGGCCGTCCCTACTTCGGTAGGGACATTTGGCTTCATTGTTTCAACACGGTGATCCCGCTCCACCACCGGCTAGTGGCGCGTACTCTGGGACTCCACCAGGCGGTGGTGGAGTTCCCGACCCGACAGAGGCCGTGGGAGAGACCAGGCCGGAGCTTCCAGGGAATCCAGCAGGTCACGGACTGGACGGTCCGGGTCCGGGAGCAGCTGGACGACTGGGAGCAGCGGGGCAAGGAGGTGGTCTCTGAGGCCACGAGCGACGAGGATTACTTCCGAGCCTACGCTCGGAGGTACGGGGCCCAGGTATACAAGGGGACCCGGCGACCGGTACGTATTTTACTGCTTTCAGTCTCTTTTGAGTTTTTAATTAATTGTGTGATTGACTTGGCTTGTGCTTGCAGCTTGACCCTGAGGGGCGGATCTCCTCGCTCGAGGGTATCCTCCATTCCACCATCCAGCAACGAGATGATCTTCAGGGGGTGTGGACTAGCTGGTGAGTATTTTGCACCCTACCCTTCTATTTCTAGTTTCGGTTGACTGACCCCTGTTGTTTCTTTTGCAGCGGGCAGAGTTGGACAGGGCCCAGCAGATAGTGGGAGGTGCCTTCTCTTCCCGAGAGGATCCTGGCTGCTCCGTTTTGGAGGGCCAGCTAGCGTCGGCGGCGGCCCGAGCAGAGGACGCCCTCGCTCAGCTGCAGGAGTGGGTAAGTTGCTTGCTTAGATGCCTCTAGGCTTTGTTTCTTTTGTGAGTTCTGACAAGATGTTTGGATATTGCAGGAGAAGGAGCTGAGGACCGCCCTGGCGCAGACGACCACGCTGGAGGCGGAGATGGCGGAGCTACGCCTACGCCCCGAGGCAGCGGAGGTGGCGCGAGGCAGCGGGGGAGGCGTCGCGGTGGCGCCAGGAGGCAGAGGCGGCGGCACGCTGGCAGCAGGAGGCGGAGGAGGCGGCGCGACTGCGGACCGAGGCCGGAGACCTCCGCACCCAGCTGGGAGAGGAGAGACACCGCTACGACATGCTGCGTTCCGAGATGAAGGGCCTGGAGAGGGCCCTAGCCTTGGTCGGACGCAGCCGTTCGGCAGCCAGTAGGAGCGGTATCCCGAGCGGGTCCGCTGGACACTATTTGACTGGTTCCTCCGGACGGCGGAGGAACGAGGAGGAGGCACGGCGGCAGGAGAGAGCCAGAGGGTAGTGAGACAGGCCGAGGGCGATGGCCCCTCTGTCTCCCCGCCCGCCTGAGGGTACGGGGAGAGCGGTTGAGGCTTGTACTTTTTGTTTGCCCCTTTTGTTATGACGATGTATATGATATGAATGGAATGGAATGGACCCTTTTTATCTTATGGTTTGCGACTGAGTGACGGGTGAGATGTGAGTGCCGCCTTCTTTCTTTCGCGTCCTGCACACTTAGACAACCATAAGACAAGTTAGATCTGTTCTTAGGCTTAGCCCCTTGCTTTAAAATGCGACGAGTGACCGACCTTGATAATTAGTCAAGGGGCTAAGCCTTATTAAATAGGCAAAAGATGCAAATAAACAAATGAGATGCATGGATGCAAACGGCTTGGAATTATAAAAACATTTTTTTTGAATTTTGAATTATTTGATGTTTTTGAGGTTTTTTTGAAATATTTGATGTTTTGGAGTTTTAAGAATATTTGATTTTTTTAGTTTTGAAAATATTTGATTTTTTTGAGTTTTGAAAATATTTGATTTTTTGAGTTTTGAAAATATTTGATTTTTTGGAGTTTTGAAAATATTTGATTTTTTGAGTTTTGAAAATATTGATTTTTTTGGAGTTTTGAAAATATTTGATTTTTTTGGAGTTTTGAAAATATTTAATTTTTTTTAGTTTTGAAAATATTTGATTTTTTTGGAGTTTTTGGTGAGCGCCTAAAGCCGACGTTAGCCCTTCCTAAAATAAGACGCGCGAGACGGAAGGTACTCGCACCTTCGGGCCACAACACTTAAACCGGTTCGAGCCACTGGTTTAGAGCCTTGATCACCTCGATTTTCGCTACAGACCTCACTAGGCTAGGATGTGCGTTGAGAGGTGACAATGCCTGGGAAACTACCCTTAGTTGATGCTGCGACTAGTTAAGCCGTACCCGAGAGGTGACTCAGCCTTATAGGGAGAAACGAAAGATTATTTAAGGAAAGTCTTGCGTGGGTTTAGGGATGTTGGGTTCGACTACTTCCTACAGCATACCCTTCAAAGATTAGGCCTGTTGTGGAGGGACTTTATGGTCTTTTGCTATGGACTTGCACTATTTGGGGCATGCGTACGACCGGGCTCATGAGCGTCCCGCGGGGACTTTGCCACTCTTTGCCATGCCCCTGTTGTACTATGGATTTTTCTTTTCTTTTCGTTTCTTTGCTTCTTTGCCCTTTGTTATTTTGACCGTCCCTGTTTGAGACTTCCTCTCGTCGGGGTATGCTGTAGGTTGACGACCTCACCCTTACAACCCCTTTGCCCCTACACTTCGACCGATTAGGAGAGAATGACCGATGCATCGCTAGAGTAGAGCCCGCACAGTTGCAGCATCTACCAAGTGCAGTTATCCGGGCTTGCCGTGGGTGTGTGTTAATCCTAACTTAGAGCGATCCTTGACGATTAGGGAGGGATTTTAGACTTTCAACACGGGGTTATTCCCCGATCTAGGTGTTGTGGCCTCACACCTATAGGCCTAAGGATAGAAACGTTTGAGGTATAACCCGTTCCATGGATGCGACAATTCGACGCCCTCAGCATTGACTAAGCGGTAAGCATTTCCAGGGTAGACTTCCCTCACAACGTACGGACCCTCCCAGTTAGGTTGCAGTTTGGACCTAGGACCTCCGGGTTTGATGAAAATGCGTTTCAAGACCATATCACCCTCTTGGAATTTACGCTCAATTACCTTCTTTTCGAAAGACCTTGAGATTCGCCTTTGATATGAAAGCACATGGTCGGCTGCCATAAGCCGCCTTTCATCTAAGAGCTCCAATTGGACTAGCAACGCCTCTCGACGTTCGTCAAGATTAAGTTCTTTGTCTAATTGGACTCTTAGTGACGGGATTAGGATCTCGTATGGAACTACCGCCTCCATCCCATAAGTGAGAGCGTACGGGGTTTGCCCCGTGGGAGTGCGGACGGAGGTACGGTAGGCCCATAGAGCCTCTATTAGCTTTTCTGGCCAGTCGGCGAATTTATGCGACTCACAGGTCTTTTTTAAGATTTTAAGAAGGGTTTTGTTAGTTGCTTCAGCCTGGCCATTGCCTTGTGGGTAATACGGTGATGAATGATGCAGCGTGATGTTGTATTTCTTACAGAGGTCCTGGAGCTCTTGCGAGATGAACTGTGGCCCGTTATCCGTGACGATGCTGCTTGGCACTCCGAACCGCGAAATGATGTTCCTCATGATGAAGCGGCACACTGTGGATGCTTTGATTTCTGTGAAAGCTTCGGCTTCTGCCCACTTGGTGTAATACTCAGTCGCTGTTAGGATAAATGATTTCTGTTTGGTTTGAGCATTAGAGTCACCAAGAGGGCCAACAATGTCGAAAGCCCACATGGAGAATGGCCAAGGTGTGGAGAGTGGATGCAGTGAAGAGGAAGGGGCATGGATTTTATCAGCATGGAGTTGACACTTGACACACCTACGGACGTAGATGGTACAGTCTTCCTCTAGGGTCGGCCAGTAATAGCCCTGCCTAATAATCTTCTTTGCGAGCATTTGACTGTTAACGTGCCCTCCGCATTCACTAGCATGGGCCCCTTCCACCACTTTCCAAGCCTCGTCATCGGTAAGGCATCTTAAAAGGACTCCATTAAGGGCTCGCCTGTACAGAACTTCTCCGACAACTGTGTACCTTAAGGCGGCTCTTCTGATGGCCCTGCGGTCTTCTGCACTTGCCCCTTCAGGATATGTTCCATCCCTGCAGTATTGCTCTATCTCAAAGTACCATGGCAGTTCCTCTTCATTCAGGATCTCCTCGAGCTCAGTTAACATGACTTGCTGCGCTCCTCTCTTCCTAGCCCTCTCTTCTAAGGTTGCCCTAAGGTCGCTATACCAAGGGTCCTGGGTAGATGGAACATCGAGACGCTGGACGACGATTGTCTCAGTCCGGCGACTCAGAGGGAAGGATAGGGATGAGGCTAGCGACGCCAGAGCGTCGGCCATATTTTGGGAACGAGGAGTATGGATGTAGATGAGCTTGCGGAACTGCCTTGCCAACAGCGTGACCAGGTCTTGGTATGGCTTGAGCTTCGGGTCACGAGTGCGGTAAGTTGAGAGCACCTGCCGCAAAACGAGCTGAGAGTCCCCTATGATTCTGAGGTGTGATGCCCCCAGCAAGTAAGCATGTTTGAGGCCAGCAAGGAGAGCTTCATACTCAGACATGTTGTTGGTGGCGGGGAAGGTGAGTTGGTATGCAAAGGGGATGGTAATACCTTCCGGGGTAAGCAGCACGGCTCCAATGCCCCGTCCCTGAGAGTTGAGTGCACCATCGAAATGAAGGGACCAGAAGGGGTCTTTGATTATGGCTGAGAGTTCCTCATCGGGGAATTCCTCTCGGAGGGAGTCACTGTGAGGGAGTGGAAGATGGGCTAGATGCTCGGCGATGGCATAACCCTTGACGGCCTTTTGGACCACAAAGGAGATGTCAAACTGAGAGAGGAAGCTCTGCCAGCGTGCCAGCCGATCAGAGAGGACGGGCTTTTCGAGAAGATATCGGAGTGGATCCATTCTCGAGATCAGCTTGACCTCGTGGGCAAGGAAATAGTGCTTGAGCTTTTGGACCACCCACACGAGTGCGGCACAAGTTTTGTCCGCGGTGGTGAACTTGGATTCGGCGGTGTTGAAGAGCCTAGAGAGGTAGTATGCTGCCCTTTCTTTCCCAGATTCATCATGTTGTGCCAGGACAGCTCCTAGGGAGTCCTCAATGACTGAGAGATATAGGATTAGCGGCTTTCCGGGTACAGGAGGCTGTAAGACTGGGGGATTCATGAGATAACTTTTCAGCTCATCGAAGGCTGCTTGGCATTTGTCATTCCATTCGAATTTTGCCCCTCCTTTTAAGAGATCATAAAATGGGCGACATCTTTGCGAATGCTGAGAGATAAATCTTCTGATGAATTGCAAACGCCCGATTAGCCCTCTTAATTGCGAGATGTTCTTTGGAGGAGGCATTTCTGCTATAGCCTTGGCCTTATTTGGATCGATCTCAATGCCCCGCTTGCTAACTATGAAACCTAGCAGCTTTCCTGATGATACCCCGAACACGCATTTCTTCGGATTCATTCTCAGCTGATATTCTCTCGACCTCTGCAACACCTTGGCTAGGATTTCGGGGTGTTCTCTCCTGGTTCTCGACTTCACCAAGATGTCATCCACGTATACTTCTACATAAACGTGTATCATGTCGTGGAAGATGGCCATCATCGCCCTTTGATAAGTAGCCCCAGCATTCTTCAGCCCGAAGGGCATGACTACATAGCAGTATGTTCCCCAGGGCGTGGTGAAGGATGTTTTCTCTTGATCCTCAGGAGATAGACGGATTTGGTTGTATCCTGAATATCCATCCATGAATGAGAGGGTTTCATACCCAGCAGTATTGTCGATCAGCACATCAATGTGAGGAAGCGGGAAGTCGTCTTTCGGACATGCCTTATTCAAGTCCCTGAAGTCGATGCAGATTCTGACTTTGCCGTCTTTCTTCATGACAGGGACTATATTGGCCACCCAGTTCGGATAGAGCACTACCCTGATGAATCTAGCCTTATGGAGTTTATCTACTTCGTCCTTCATCTTCAGGGCCATGAGTGGGTGGAACCTTCTGAGTTTCTGCTTGATTGCCTTTGCCCCTTCTTTCAGTACCAGTCGGTGCTCCACTAGTGAGGGGTCTAGACCGGGCATGTCCTCGTAAGACCAGGCGAATGTGTCCTTGTACTCCCTCAGGATTTGCACCAGTTCCTCTTCTTCATCAGGAGGGAGATTTGCTGAGATAATCACAATCCTGGGATCTTCTTCTGTTCCAAGGTTGACTTCCTTAGTAGGTTCATCCACTGCCGTTGTGGGTTCATCAAATCTTCTTACTCCACTGGCATATTTTTCGGCAGCGTCATCTACTTCGCTATCCTCTTCATCGACTGGGTCCTCATCATTCATTATCTCGTAGACGCCGAATCCGTCGTCTAAGAACACCCCATCCTGCTCGAAAACTTCTTCAAACACCAGCGCTTCCCTTGTGAACTCCTCTATCAATAGCAGCGCTTGACACCGCCGAGCTAGCTCTTGAAGATATCTCCGGGGAATAGCTTTTCCCCGCTGCTTCCTAGGACGCTGCTTGGTTTTGGTGGATACCGGGCTGACCTGACTCTCTACCCTAGGCCTATCTATCCTAATGCTAGACTCACCTACCCTAGACTCTCCTAGACTAGATGACTCTACAGGACTGGGGGAGGACATGGTGTCCCCGAAGAGATGGCTCCTAGTGAAGGAGCAGGAGGGGAACCCCCAGTCGAGGGGTGCCCCTGATCAGGAGAGTGAAGGAGGAATGCCGGCTCCTCGACCTCAACGTGCATTTGAAAATGGGCGTTTTTTTTTGGAGATCGGTGGAGAGCATGCAACAGGAGAGGGCGACCTCGTGGTCACCTGGATTGGACTGCAGGGCAGTGAGGATTGCAGGTGGGAGGTCAGGTGTGAGGAGGCTGTGTGCTGCCGTCAGGAGCTGAGGGGTCAGTTGAATGAGCAGGGAGGAGAACGGGACGAGCTGGGAAGGAGGGAATCCAGAAGGAATGGGTGGATGGCTAAGCAGGTGCCCCTCCAGAGTTCATCTATGGTTTTCCCCTCTTCATAGGGAATGTCTGGCTCTCCTATGTCTGAGGCATCGCTCATGAGCTGCCTTTTAGATGTGATGGCGGTGGGTGGATCTAACAGCTCTGCCGCAGCTGGCGGCCATGTCCTTTCTTCCTCCCAGAACAGTCGGCTGAAGGCAATGGTGATGTCTTCTATGTCAAACCATCTGTACCACTCAGCTTCTGGGTCCCCTGTCTTTCTCCTCCTGGTTGGACGGAGGGCTTCTAGGGCTCTATAGGTCAGCAACGGGGCCATGTGCCGAGAGAAGTTCGGCCATGCACCTCGTGCTGTGAGAGTTCCGCCTCGACTACCACGGTATTGTATCCCGGTTGGGTAGGCCCCCTGATAAAGTGACACCAGAGTGTCCAGGTGAGTGGTTCTCGGTCGGCCTTAAGAGTGGATGTGCTGGATGACCATGGTTTGGATTTCTCTCTGTACCCTAAGCCCCATCGGCTTTTCGTGACAATGTCAGGGATGGGTTTGACTATGCCCTGTAGCTCTGCCCCTAGGCCCTTGCCTTCTTCATATCCTAGCTTCATCATGATTTGCCACCCCTTCGTGCTTAGTGGCTCTTTTCTCTTGACTGCATTGACTTGTGCCAGATTGGTCTCTCTCTTGGACTGGAACGTGTAGCTCCATGGGTAGTTGATATCTAGCACCGAAACTACGGGTTTGTTGGCTGGCCACACGGCTGGTAGGTGGGTATCGTGGAGGGCATCTACTGAGTGGGTAGTGGCTATACTCTTGACTTTGATGATCCGTCCTTGAAAAGGGAACTTCAGACATTGGTGTGCAGTGGACGGTACAGCCCCGAGCGCTTCCAACCACGGACGCCCTAGAATAGCTTTGAACATGGGATCGATATCGAGGACGTAGAAGTCCACTGTGACAGAGAGGGGTCCCAGTTCGGCTTGCACAGTCACCATGCCATGACAAGATCTTCTAGAGTTGTCATATGCGGCGATGGTGGTGGGTGTCGGCCTTAGCATCCCTTCCGATAGGTCGCAGGCTCTCAAGGTACTCAGCGGGCAGACGTTTATGGATGCCCCCGTGTCGACCAGTGCCGCTCCCACTGCTACATGATTGATGACCAGAGTGACGCAGAGGGGGAGCCTCCTGGCTTCCGGGGGTGCTAGTTCGCTTTCCGCAAATGTGATCGCCGGCCCGCGAGTCACCATGGCCAGGGCACTAGGTAGCTTGTCAGCCAGCATGTCTTCATTCACTACCACCTTTTGCAGGAAATTCCTCAGGGCTTCCTGGTGCTCCTTGGACTTCTTTATTAGCTCCAAAATGGAGATCTTAGCTGGCACGTGATCCAGGTGCTTGAGGATGTCATAGTGGGTTCCAGGCAGCGGCTCAATCAACCCCTCATCTTGCATTTGTTGCTGAGCTTGTTGTTGCTGTGGCGGTTGCAGGACCTGCTGGGGGTTTGTGGAAGTGGAGGTAGTGGAGATAGGTGGGTACGGGCGGCGAAAGACTCTCCCGCTTCGCAGGGTGGTCGGATGGGTAGGTGGTTGTCTGGCGGAGGATAGTGTAGCGGCGGAGGGTTGGTCCGGCCCAGGTGGGGGTAGAATGATGGGTGAGGGAGTAGATATGATAGGGGGTAGAGGTACGGAGACAGGTGGAGCGAAAGGTAAGATGATGGGTGGACTGGCGACTGGCGCGGGTGCTGAACTGACGGGCAGCATGACGGCGTTGGCCATAGAAACTAAAGGAGGGATTGACTGGGGAGCCGTGTAGGCTGGTTGTATTGTTTGGGACTGGATAGGATATTGGTTAATGGCCATCATCTGCTGAACGTCTAGTTCATCATCGTACGTCCAATTCGTCTGAGGAGGAGGGTGGTGGACGATGGGGTTTACCTGGGCAGGTTGTTGTGGTGGTGGGTTTGGAGCTGGTGGATGGTTAGGTAATGGGTTGTGGACGATCCCGAGGTCCTGCAACGGCTGTTGATGTTGTTGCTGCTGTTGTTGCTGAGGGGGTGGCTGGCGCTGCTGCCTCTGCTGCTGTTGTTGCCTCTGCCTTTCCTTGATATCTCCGATCACTTGCCGGAGGGCTGTCCAATCTATCCTGTGCTGCTCATGCAAGTCATACACCAGATCCTTGAATGTAAAGCACTGGTCGATGGTGTGACCAGGCTGCCGGTGGAAGACGCAGTACCGGGTTTGATCCACACTGGGGTTCAAGGGTCTCTCGGGAGGGAGCCTAATGGCGTCTGTGGAGAGCAAGGCCAAGAATATGTCGGAGAGTGTCTCCGGCAATGGCGGGTAGTGAGTTCTTCTAGGACCCATGGGACGCCTTTGCTGAGAGCCATCAGGAGGTGGCACTTGGTTGTATTGGCGTGGTGGTTGCCCTTGTGGCGGATGGGTAGGGTTCTGACCCTGGGCATTGTAAGGTTGACGATTTTGGCTCTGGCCGGCAGGGTTGAACGCGCTCACTTGCTCGTTCACTTGGACGCCCTCAGTGACTGGCCCCTGAGGCTTTCTTTGGAACCGGGACTTTTGGGGTTCGAACATAGAGTGGATGGGAGAATCTTTGAGCTGGGTTTGGATAAACCGGGCTCGGCTGTAGAGTTGATGCATGGTGGTGATGTCATTCATCACCAGGATGTTTCTGTAGGCAGGCGTGGCATTGGCGATGATGATCTTCACCTTCTCCCCCTCTGGAAGGTACCCCAGAACTCTGGTGGCCATTTTCCTCCACCTATCGGCGTACGAGGCAAAATCCTCGTCCGACTTCATCTTCTCAGCCATGAGATCTGTAAGGGAGTATTCGGGCCCGATCCTGTCTTGGAATTGTTCGAGGAACTTGGCCTTCATGATAGTGAAGTCTTTAGCGTCCTCAGGTAGCAGGGAGTAGAACCAATCTAGGGCGTGCCCGTCCAGCGACCGGCGGAAGAGATATGCCATGAGGCGGCGATCGTGCTGGTAGGAGGCGGACTCATTGATGAAGTCTTTGATATGGGTATAGGGATTGCCTGAGCCATTGTATTTGCGGTACTTTGGCAGCTTGGATGGAGAGGGGACCCATAGGCCATTGAAATTTGGCATGTGCACATTGTGGTGCTGCCTAGGGTCGACTTGCTTTCGGAGCTCTTGGAGCTCCTTCTTGATGGATGCCCACTCGGACATCATGTCCGGTGCGGCAGATGGCTGAGCGTACATGGATGAGGCATGAGAGGTGGGCCTAGCACGAAGCTCAGGGCGATGAGGGGAGTAGCATGGCTGATACGGCGGAGACCGGGGCCTCGACTCATGGGGCAGGTAGTGCTCCGACTTAAAGGGCGTGAACCGGATGGTCCGCGGCCGGATGGGGGTGTTGTCCGCTTGTCCCATGACAACGTGGGGGCCGGAGGCAGCTGTTGCGGGGTGTGACGCGCCCGCTCTGGGTGAGGGTGAGGAAGCGGCCTTTCCTTTGAGGGCCGTCATGAGGGTTTGGATCTGGGACTGATCAAGCTGGGGAATTAAGCACAGGAGTTGAGTGGCCTGATCATCCGACTGAGGAGGATGGATGTTCTGAGACGGGCTGCCCTCGTCGCGATGGCGGCCCTCAGAGGTACGGACAGTAGCGACCCAGGGCTGGGTCGTCTCCTCAAGGAGATCATGGGGTAGGGACTCCTCGTAGTCCTGGGAAGCATAGAAGGCAGTGTCTGGGTTCTCACTATTGTAGATTGGGTTCAAGAACGACTCCATGTTTGGTAAGTGGATGCAGAGAGATGGGGAAAGCCTTTCCAGACTTGAGAGAGACAACCTAACCTAGACAGACTCTTAGTTTCCTAAACAAGCAATCCTATGCAGACAAAAGGAAAGAGAAAACGTCTCACCCAAAGTAAGCAGTTGGCAATGATGATGGTTTCTTTTAATTGATTCAAGTTTGCCTTTTAGTGATTTGACTTTTAGCAAGTTCTCTCCAAATAAGGAAGGGTTTCCTAAATGGTAGAAGGCTTCCAACTTCGGGTATGCCTAGGATTCTCTCTATCTTGCCAAAATGAGTTAGACTCGATCCTAGGTGGCGACGGGTACAACCAGCCCGGCGGCCGTGTGGGAATCCACGGTCAGCGGGGACTTACGGAGGCCCTCAAGCGAGTGCTCTAGTCGGACAAAAGGAGTATGTAGCCAAGAGAGCGGGCGTCGCTGAGGAGGAAACCTATACTACAAGTATGGAAAGATGGATGCAAATCCTATGTGCACCGGAGTGCATGCAAAATTCTAACCTAGTACTAACACAACAAGAATTAGGGCTAAATGCTCTCAGAGGCAGAAGGCGACGAGATAGCTGTCGCGACCAAGATCGCGACAATCAGCCCGTCGTGTTCCTTCTCACAGTGGACAGATAGCAACTAGGCCCTAATTATGCACGGAAATCAAACAATTCTACAACACACAAGACTAGTCAAACTCTCAAAATCATGGAATAAGCATGGTATGATGGAGTGTGGATGGAGTATGTATCAAATGAACCCAAATTTGCATGGAAACTCAAAAGACCAGGGTACTGACCTGATTGCGACAGAACCACCGTCGCCTTTCTTATCGTGACGGTAACAGCATCGCGTTTCTCCGCAGACTCGACAATTTTTAAATAATGCAAGAAAGTGTACGGGTAGAGTGCGTACCTGGTAGCGACGCTGCTACTGTCGCCTTCCTTATCACGACGAAAGGGACGTCGCCTTCCTCACGGCACATAGAACAGAAACAAACAAGGAAGACGCTGTGTACTAACCTGATCGCGACGTGCCGTGTGTTGCTATTCTGATCGCGACGTTGATATTGTCGCCTTCTCACCCAGAACCGCAGAGCACTAAGAAACTCAGAGGAAAAGAACTAAAAAAGAAAAACTACACACCAACAACCCGTTAGAAGGAAGAGCGGCAGGGAAAGAAAGAGCAAGCGTGATGGGCACTAGAGGTCCCACCGTGATCGCCAAAAGGTGTAATCACGGGATTGTGCTCCCAAAAATAAGTGTAAATGCGTATAAGAGTAAAGGGAAGGAAAAGTATCGTGATCGCCACCAAGTAGTCGCTCGCCGAAGATGTGCAGAGTCGAGGACGGATTGACTACGTTGGAAGAGGAAGATTGAAGAGAAGACGTACCTGGTAATGCGACGAAGGTGGCCTCGCTATGCTTTGAACTGAACGCGACGTAGGGCCTGGCGCTTTCTGAATCGCGACAGAAGCAGTTGTCACCTTCTTCTTCTGTGGATGGAATTGGGTTCTTGTCATCCTGCTCCTCACCGGCCGAGGGCAAGAGCCCTCACGTTGCTCTGGTCTTCAAACACCTGCCAAAGTTAATCAAACAAGGAAAACACCCATTAGAATTCGTGCATAGAAGATCTATTCAATGAAAAGCATGAAAACATGAACTATAATGGAGGGAACTCACGAGATTGGGGCTTTTAACCCTGTGGGTGTTAAGTATGGGTGTGGTGTGGTCGTGATCTAATGCTATTCTATGAAGAAACAAGACTATGCATGCAAGAATGAATGAAATAAAGAGAGAAGGGAGAAGAATTGTGTAGCCGATGGAAAAACGCCCTGGGGGCTCTTCGTGAGTCGTCTGGGAAGAAACACTCTTCTTGGAAGATGAAGTTCCTTGCTCACCAACTAATGAACCGGCCTTGCCCAAAAAGATGCAGAGACGAGGTACTTATGGGTGATTATTCCCAACTCAGGTCCTGAGAGGAATAATGGGAAGGAGTCCGATTCTGGTTAAGTATGGCTGCGTATGGGCAATTGGACTTGGAAAGGGACATGTTAGGAAGGTCTCCTCCGAATTTGAAAGGATTTGGACGTGATTTGGACGTCCAAATGAAGAAATTACCATCTTGGCATGTGTCCAAGTTGCTTCGGAAAGGGTTCTTGTTTAAGGTCCTGAACGTGATAGCCTCTGGTCGCCTTCCTGAATGCGACGCCTCGATACGTCGCCTTCCTCACAAGGAAGGTGACTTCAAGTCATTTTGCGATTTTCAAGGATTTAAAATGTGGATTTATGATCGCGACATAGGGGCTGTCGTTTTCCGGAACGCGACCTAGGGCCGGTTGCCTTCATAACTTTTCTGCATTTTGGCCATGCAATGTGTCCAATCTCCATGTGCAGCGTGTGGATTAAAACATCGGACTCCTGACTCAGAGAGCTAGTGAGAGAGATTGATTTGACCAGGAAGGGTCCTCCAGGGCGATGAACTAATGGAAATGATGTCCATGATCAGAGAAAGCCAGCTTGACGATGATGAACCAACATGGGGCATCACTGATACGACAAGGGATTTTTACTCGACTTATGGGTCAGAAATGGGTGTCTACAACAGCCTAAGCCAATCCAGATGCATCCGTATAAATGGAAAAAACTTAAGCACCACTAGGTAATACCAATACCGGAGTGGAAGTAAGTTTAGCCTTCAATAATTGAAAGCTACTCTTACATGTCTCGGACCACACAAACTTCCCCTTTTCTAGTAAGCTGAGTCAATGGGGCCGCGATGGATGAAAATCCCTCAATGACTCACCGATAGTAACCAGCCAAACCAGAAAACTACGAATCTCCGAGGGGTCTTGGGGTCTCCCAATCATAACTGCCTGGACCTTTGCTGGATCAACTGCTACACCAGCCCGGAGATAACATGCCCAAGAAAATGAACCTCACGCAACCAAAAATCGCACTTTCTGAATTTTGCATACAGCTTGTGCTCACGGAGACCTCTAACACTACCCTCAAATGCTGACGGTGTTTTGGCCTCACACCAGAGGTAGACCAACACATCATCGATAAATACCACAACAAAACTATCTAAGTACGGCCTAAAAACCCTGTTCATGAGATCCGTGAATGTTGCGGGGCGTTGGTCAATCCGAAAGGAAGGACCAAAAACTATAATGTCCATAACGGGTTCTAAACGCCGTCTTGGACACATCCTCAACTCCTAATCCTCAACTGATGATAACCAGATCACAAATCGATCTTAGAAAAGACTGATGCATTTTGCAGCTGGTCAAACAAATCATCAATACGAGGTAAGGGATACCTGTTCTTTACTTTCACTTGGTTTAGCTTCCTATAATCGATGCATAACCTAAGTGATCCATCCTTCTTCTTTACAAATAAGACGGTGCGCCCTAAGGGAAACACTAGGGCGAATGAATCCCTTATCTAGCAATTCTTGCAACTGCCTCCTTAACTCGGCTAACTCCGCAGGGCCATCCGATATGGAGCCTTCGAGATAGGAGAGGTGCCCGGAAGCAACTCTATGGTAACTCTATCTCTCTATCCGGTGGCAATCCAGACAAATCGTCGGGAAAGACGTCGGGAAAATCCTGCACTACCTCGATCTCTGCAAGAGTAGGACTCACCAGCCTCGGGTACTAATACTACGCTGGCAAGAAAAGCGTCACAATCCTTGTTTACCATGCGCATCGCCTTCATGGCAGAGATGACCAATTTTCCCGCCAAATTTCTTGGCAAGGGATGAGAGAACTCATCCTCACCAGGAATGCGAAAAAACAATCCTCTTCCGACGACAATCTACTAATGCATAGTGCTCCTCTAGCCAATCCAGACCCAGAATAGATCAAAGTCCTCCATTTTTAGCAAGAAGAAGCACCCTTCTAGGACTCTATCCTCAATGCACACAGGTAACGCGAAATACACTTCCCAGTCGATACCGTACCCGCGGTGTGTGTACAGACAACGGGACTTCTAAATCCTCAGACTCTATGCCTGACTCTAGAGCTAACTGCCTAGCAAAACGCTCGGAGATGAACGAGTGAGTGGCACCCGTATCGAACAAAACCCGAGCGTGCACACCTAGAAGTAAACCGTACCTTCGGGTAACATGCTCCGCCTGCTCGGCTCCTCTCGTGCTAGGGAAAAACACTCGAGCTTGGGCTCAAGGCTTCCTGGTCTTCCTGTAGCTAGCGCTGCTGCTACTACCACTGCTGGGGTTGGCGCTCCGCGCTGGACTCCCGCTGAAGTCTTAGACAATCCTTGATCTTGTGGTCACTGCTCCCGCACTTCAAGCATTTCCCGCTACCATCCAAAACCCGTACCACCGTGTGTCTTCCCCGCAATGGGGACACTCCTTCTTCACACCAGGGGAACGTTGAGATGTACCTGAGTACTGCTGACTGCCACTGAACGCTGCGGTGTCTGGTACACTGCCTTCTTCTTATCCTGCCGCTGGAAAGGGGCCATAGGTCTCTGTTGCAAAGCTTTCTTCTCCTCGAGGTACTGCTCCATTTCACCTCCTGCCTAAAAGCAATGCTAAGGCCTCATCCAAGGTACGATGATCAAACGACACTAGCCTCATCCTCAGTGATGGCTTAAGGCCCATCACAAACTCTTTGCCTTCCTGTGCTCATCCTACTATGTGAGGTGCTACTTAGATAACTCAGCAAACCTGGCCTCGTCTCGAGTACATCTTGGAGCCCTGAGTCAGGAAGGAACTCTTGCTCCATCCTATCCTGGATATGCTCGGGGACGAACTTGGCCTGAAAGAACCTCACGACTCGTCCCAAAGCAACGTCAATAGCACCGTCCTCGAATCGGGTACGCAGTAAGGAAGCCCCACCACACATTAGCTCTCTCCTGAAACACAACCTTCATAAGCCCAACTAACAGCTCTATTTAACAGGATAAGCAACATATAAAACTAACACATACCTGTACATAATAGGTGGCTAAAGTGACCTTGTCCTCGTCCGCACACCTAACAGCCCGGAAGATCTTCTCGGTCTCCCTCATCGCTCCTCAGCTAGTAATGGGTCGCTTCTCCCCCTTGAAAGAGGGTGGCAACATCCTCTTGAATCTTCCATGATGGAGGGTCCCACCATGGTCCTGAGCCTGGGGAACTGGGAACCTGGGCCTGCTACAACAGACAACAGCAATGCATATTCAACCAACATGCAATTAAATAAAACAGACTACTCTTTATTTTATTATTCCAACCTGAGCCTCCATCTGAGCCTGGAGTGCAGCCTGGTGTGGGCCTGCATCTGCATGGCCTGCACTAGACCCTGCATGAACACTCCATAATCCACAGGTGGCTGTGGGGGAAGTACAGGACCCTGAGGTGCGGGGCCTGCTGCTCAGCTTGGTCCTCACGCTAGGCTCATCTCTCCTCTGCTCACCATCACGAGTAGGTACACCACCACGTCTACCGCGTGAAGCCATAAGCTGCAATTAATTAATCACTATTAAAACTATGTTATTTATCCCTAACCCACTTTCTTATCTATATTTCATTCATTATTAATCAACTCTACACACGTGGACAACTCTATAAGGGACTTAGCATGTAATGGAGATGATGACTTATGCATATTTATGTACAATCTCAACCAGTCGCTCTGATACCAATCTCTGCGACGACCCTCCTTATATCGGTACGATTATACCACTCCACGTCGGTATAGTGAGTCTCGTCACAGTGGGACATTACCCAAGCACTAACACACATGATTGAGATGTACACAAATATGAATACAGAGTAGCGGAAGTAAAAGAACTACTGTCTTTTCATTTCATCATCCACATTAAACATACATGATCCATATAGCAATTAAAGAACTAAGTCCACATAATGAAATACCAAATTCAAATTACATTGCTCGTCCACAATTTACATAAGCTTCAATTTCATAGTCTCAATTACATATTATGAAGTAAGGTACACCAACGGTGACTCCACAACACTCTATTCTCCTCGCTCGGATCGCTCCCAACGGTCTCCTCCAAGGAAGTAGGGTCACCTGCTAAACCGTACACCGAAGCAAGAGTGAGTCTAAAAGACTCAGCAAGTAACTCCATACACATCATACATGCATACATCACAAGTAGGCCATTCGTTCAATTTTATTAATCAAAACATGTAGCATGGTTGTACAATAATAGGAAGCTACCTATCATGATATTTCTACTAATTTCACTATGCATGATACATGGTTTATATCAATCGAAAATGAAATACCTACCACATGCTTTTCTACGCATTTATTCACATGAGAACTACCTTACATTTAACAACAAACTGATAGCAATTTAGCATGGGATTTTCACACAAGAAGGAATATCCAAAATAACATGGATTCTACACCTTTTGCACATATAAAACACCATTATAAACCCATTAAGGTTGCTGTTTTGACATGATCAAACATTTCCTAACATAAATCACAAGTTCGCATTTTTAACACATTGGATTCACTGTTTACCACATTTACACATTTCCATTCACATTTCACACTACACAATTTGCACATATACACATTCACATTTTCACATTTAAATGCCGTGACAATAGTCCAAACCACCACTAGAAGGACACATTCACATCACATAACACATAGACGCCACCTAGGTAACACAGTGACCTCTTGGTACTTGGTTACTGCGCAGACCGGGAGAAGTACTCTCCACCCTAACCAGTGGTACTTGTCCCCTCCAGGATTTCATCTAATGCCCATAGGATTTTAAACACATTGAACCTTCCCGTGGGGACTTTTCACAGTACGGTTCCACAAGCCCTCTATGGAAGCAGTGTCACACAAACACATTTTACATTTCGGTTTAACACACATTTCACACAATTTAATACATGGCTTCCATTGTTCATCTCTTATGCACATGGTTCGTTTTCCCCTTAACATGACGCTGCTATTAATAGGGTTTACACTCAGGGATCTACACTAATCATGTTGGAAATTCATTAACAATCATAATCACAACACTATTCTTTAATAACTAAATTTCACATGAAAATTTCACAACATCCTCTACTGCTGCCAAATTACAGGGATTTTAACACATGCTGTTTGCAGGTTTCAAATCACACATGCAACTTCTCATATTTTTCCGAGCTATATTAAATTTACAGAAAATACAACACTCATCACATGCCATTCATAAATCAGTTATCATGAAGCACAATGTCAAGGTCGGATTTACCAGTTCACTAACCTGCATCTAACATCATCATACCATCACAAAATTTTCCCCCAATTTATTACACATCATTTAATTTACTGAATTTTTAGATAACCTACACATGCTCCCCTATTTTCAATACAGGAATTATAACAAATTGCATGATCATGGGAAAATTCCCAGATCTTCAGAATAGTGCTAACATACATACACATCACACCAAAATTTTATGGCGCTGAAATTTCCATAATCATATGGACAAAAATCTATCACATTCAAGACCTCATCCAACGTGCCTTTCACATAATCTAACAATTTATACTAATTACAGAAATACAAAATCTCACACATTCCATTATCTATTTTACATAACGTATAAAGTTTACAATATATCCTCATGAGAAGGAAATCCGGAAATAATCATATAGAAGGGAGAACAGCTCACTGTTCTGTCCTGAAGAACTGAAGAACTAAACGGCAAAGGCTGGACGTTCACAGAGGTTAACGGCAGCATCGTCTGCCGCCAAATGAAGAGCTTAACGGCAAGAGATCATGCCGTTAAGTTCCTATCTGTGCAGAAACACAGACCAAACTCCAAAGATGGGTGAATGTAGGGGTTCCAGGACACGAATAAATCTCAGAAAATACCTAAGACCTACTAGACATACACATGGACAATGGGTAAGGGTTACTTGCCTCAGAAAAAATCTCCAAGGGATCTAAATGGCTGAGGATG
Source organism: Colocasia esculenta (assembly GCA_014218235.1). Classification (NCBI taxonomy): domain Eukaryota; kingdom Viridiplantae; phylum Streptophyta; class Magnoliopsida; order Alismatales; family Araceae; genus Colocasia; species Colocasia esculenta. The sequence goes on from CM024754.1 coordinate 41,679,591, forward strand.
CTCTTCTTGGGCAGTGCCAAGGAAGCTCTTCTTGGGCAGTGCCAAGTGGCCTCGCCACCCACGCGGTTCTCCTAAACAATCTTGACGAGTTGAATTTGCTTCCTGTGCAACTGCTGCACTCTGGGGTCCACAACTCTGACCGGGTACTCTGTCATTGACAAGTCTAGTGCAACCTCAATCTGCGAGTAATCTAGCACGTGTGACGGATCTGCGATGTATCTCCTCAGCTGTGAAACGTAAAAAATGATGTGCACTACTACTAACTCTGCCAGAGACACAACCGGTACGCGACCTCGCCGATCATCTCTAAGATGGGGAAAGGTCCAATATACCTCGAACTGAGCTTTCCTCTTACCGAACCTCATAACACCCTTGGTCGGTGAGACTCGTAAGAACACAAGGTCACCTACCTCGAACTGCAATGGCCTCCTACGAACATCTGCTAACTCTTCTATCTGCTCTGTGCTGCCTGCAGTCTTTGCCTGACCAATCTGATTGTCCTGCACAACCGACCATTCAAAGCCTCATATGGTGCCATTCCAATACTGGAGTGATAACTGTTATTATACGCAAACTCCACCATTGGAAGGTGCAACTCGCACGTGCCTCCCCAGTCCAAACAACATGCTCTCAACATATCTTCTAGGGTCTGAATGGTCCTCTCTGACTGACTATATGTCTGCAGGTGGTACGCTGAACTCAACCTCAACTCTGTGCCAAGAGCTCCCTGCAAACTACGCCAAAACCCTGAAGTGAACCTTATATCTCTGTCGGAAACAATCAAAACTAGAGTCCCATGCAACGGAACAACTCGGTCCACGTACAACCTAGAAAACCTATCCACTGATCAAGACATCCTGACTGAAAGGAAGTGCGCTGACTTGGTCAACCTGTCAACAATCACCTAGATGCCATCATGCCTCTGTGGAGAAGGGGGTAAACCAACCACAAAGTCCATGGTGATGTTGTCTCACTTCCACTCGGGAATGGGCAACGACAGCAGCTCACCACCACGACGCTGATGCTCTGCCTTCATGTAACGACCCGACCTCTCGGACCCCCTCCAGAGACCCCGAAGTTCGCGTCGCCACCCATGGATCCGAAGACCCGAAAGGGTTAGAAGAAATAGTCTAGTGAGATATGTACTGAATTTAAATAACTATAACAATAACAACTGTACAACGTGTCCCAAGTAAAAGCACAGGTACAAGAAGAAAGGTGCAGTCCTTAAGGGGCATACCCCGAGAACTTGCAAAGTACAACTCTCAACTCACTCAGGTATAAGAGCTCACAACACTCGCTCTCACTACTGCTGACAACACACGGCACCACAGCCGCCTACGCAACCCGTCCAACACCGAGCTCCCACGACGACGAGCCCCTAGCTGAAAGAAGTAGGGGGTGAGCCTCGCGAACAAGGCCCAGTAGGGATTACCAGTCCCTCACCGGCCAGAGTAGCAGGAACTCTGAAAATAGGAAACTACACTAGAAAGCTGTAAAGCGAGAAACACCTACAACAGGGCACTACTAAACAGTGGAATAGAACAATGCAACACCACGACCACCAACCAAGGTCATAACACACACGACTCCCGCAGAAACCAACAGAGTCGGGCACCAAGTGGAAGTAACCCTCGGCACACCCGCCAAGACCACATAACAACCAAGTTAGAACAATGTCTCACCACAAGCATGGCCACCTCAGACCTCAACAAGGTCGAGGGCCCACAAGCAGAATCACCACGAACCCTGGACACACCACAAGGTCAGGAAACCACACACACTGGTGCCACCACGGACTGGCACCAAGGAACGGGACTACGAAACCGAGAGGACACCGAAGCGGAAACCACCAGAAGCACAGGCCAACAAGGCCAAACCAACGATGCCTACGGAAACTAGGCACGGCCAGGCTATAACTGCCGTGCAAGCTAGGGCAATGGATAACACTTGGAAATGTCATGAAGAAACATCGTCACAACAGCAGCAACCAAGCCACCGCCACTGACAGCCAAGAGGAGGACACACCAGCCACTCCCCCTGCTCGCCAGCCTGGTTCCTACCTCTAACCTCCCCGGAAGAGCGAGATAGAGCCGCCAAAAAACACCACAAGAACTCACGCACCACCGCAGCCTGGCCAAGTTGCGGCCCCACACCTAGCACCACTATGTGGCTCCGGAACCAACGCAGAGAGAGGCAGTGAGAAAAAGGATTGTCTGAGCCATGCTGGAAAGAAAACACCTCAACGACCTCGGCGTCCTGCCCTAGACAAGAAAGCTCTACAAACAACTCGGCGCCACTGTCCAAACCTCATTTTCCCCTCAGCTCTAGAGTCTGCCAAGTCGGCTGCCAACTCGAGCACGCTCATAGCTCAGAGCACTCCCTCAACAGGCTCCTGAGGATGGGGGTCTCAGGCAACGGAGATAACCTCTGAATGGGACAAGCCCCCAAGTGCCAAGCACCGGGTGAACAGGCAGGGTAAGCACAACAAGAACCATGTCGAACCACTAGCTTGTAACCCCCGACAAGCCCAGCAAGCACGAGGCATGCATAGACCCTCAAGAGGGCAGTCGGCCAATGAAGGCACACATGAACAAGCCAGAACCTCAGAACACCACCAGACAGTATGGAAAATGTCGCTCTGCTAATAATCGATTGGCCATCAGACAATCAATTATTAGACAAATGCGAGCATCCTAGCACCGCTACTAGGACACGACCACGAAGGTGTCACCTCTGGTCACTGAACGTAGCGAGGTAACCTGCCACATTCCCCACCAGAAGGTCCTAAGGGCAAACCTGCCCTAGGGCACATGCCAACCGGGGTCACGGAAGCACCCGAGACAACATGGGTACTGTCGCGACCTCCTAGGCTGTCGCGATACCATCACGACGGGGAAAGGCACCGGAAAACAACCCTATCGCAACGGGGCGAAGCGTCGGGACAGGAAAATGCGTCGCGATAGCGATCCTTATCATGACGGGGCAACGCGTCGCGACAAGGTCGTGACCGACCGGGCAGACGCCTCTTCTGGTGTCGCGACGCGCACTGCGGTCACAACACCAGTAGAGAGGCAGACCCACGGATGCTCCATCTCGGGGCCACCCACAAGCCATAAACACCACCACACATGGGAGGGGAGCATGGAAAAGCTATCTAAACTAACTAGAAAGCACGAGGGGCTCCCAATCCACTCGGATCGAGAAGAGCACAAGCAATCCCTACCTTTCAAGAAGAAACAAACCCATAAGGCCCCTTCACATCGGATTGGCCACCTCCTCCTCGCTCCACGCAAGCTCTACAATGTCGGGGACACGAGCACGACCCTCCTCCTCACCTGAAACGCACAAAAAGGAGAGAGGGAGGTGAAGCTCCCACCAGAGGAGAGGAAAGGGAAGAGGAAGAAGAAAGAGAAGAAGGGTTGCCGGCCAAGGCCTTAAGCCTTTGGCACCCAAGACGCGACGGGGTGACGCATCGCGTTAAGGACCTTAATGCGACAAGTCACGCACCGCGACAAGAACGCATCCCCCAGGGATGCCGCGACAACGCGAGAAGTTGTACTGACACACCTGCCACTCTGACAGCTTCCAGACGACAAAAGGCACGGAACACTGTCTCGGCCCATTGACCGGTCGCGACAATAACGCGACTGGAAAGCCGAGCGTGACAAGGATGACTATTGCGTCAGACACCCATGACGTGACACTAACACATCGCCCAGCCCAGACTCGTTAGTGGCTAGTCATCCAAGATACCGACGGAAAGCTAGGAAGCCAGGTCTTACACTTCACCTACTGACAAGTAAGGAACGAGAGACAAACTCTGCCAGACTCCTCTTCATCCCAGGCCACCAGAAGAACCTCTTTAGGTTATGATACATCTTGGTGGAACCAGGAGAACAACATACCTCGATCTGTGATCCTCTGCCAACATCACGTGTTGCGCATCATAAGGAACATACAATCTATCTATGAACCTGACCTCACTGTCCTCGTCTAGCTCAACCTCTGGCATCTACAAAATGCCGGCTAACTCTGCATCTGCTTGCTGTGCCTCTAGCACCTGACGGTACACGAATGGACAAATTGACAAATTGGTCATCACTGCACGATCTCTGTACTTCGAAGGACAGAAAACTCCCTACGCGAGGTCCTCAAACAGCCTCCACTCTCTGACCATCAACGAACTCAGTTGAACTCGTCTTCTCAAGGCGTCCGCCATGACATTAGCCCTTCCCAGGTGATAGGAGAAGGTAAGATCGTAGTCCTTCAAGTACTGTATCCATCTTCGCTGCCTCAAGTTTAAATCCTTTTGAGTGAATATGTACTGCAAACTCTGGTGGTCTATGAAGATCTCAAAAGCCTCACCGTACAAGTAGTGCCTCCACAACTTCAGAGCAAACACCACGGCTGCCAACTTTAAGTCATATGTAGGGTAGTTCTCCTCATGCTTCTTCAACTGCCTAGAAGCATAGGCGACGACCCTACCATGCTACATCAACACTGCACCCAAACCTGATCTCGAAGTGTCGGTGTACACCACAAAAACCTCTGATGCTTGACGGTAAGACCAACATCGGTGCTGAAGTTAACCTCTCCTTCAGCTCCTGGAAACTCTGCTCGCAGTCCTCTGTCTAAACAACCTAGTCTCAAGTCTGTTCAACGGCTCTGCTACCCTGAAAAAGTTTTCAAAAAACCTCCTATAATAGTTTGCCAAGCCAAAAAGCTGCAAATCTTGACACTGAAGTGGGCTGCTCTCAAGAAAACACTACCTCTACCTTGACAGGGTCAACTACTACACTAGAACCTGAAATCATGTGTCCGAGAAAGTGCACCTCCCTTAGCCAAAACTTGCACTTGTCGAATTTGGCGTAAAGTTGGTGACTCCTCAACATCTCCAACATGATTCTTAGATGCTCCTCGTGCTCCTCCTCATAAGCTGAGTAGACTAAGATGTCATCTACGAAGATGACAAAAAACTTGTCCAAGTACTCGCTGAACACCCTATGCATCAAGTCCATGAAAGCTACAGATGCGTTCGTGAGCCCAAACAGCATCACAACAAACTCAAAGTGACCGTACCTTGTACAAAAAGTTGTCATGCCAATATCTGACTCTCTGATCCTCAATTGGTAATATCTTGATATCAAGTCAATCTTCAAGAACACTATGGCTGATTGCCACTGGTCAAATAGATCATCGATCCTGGGCAACAGATACTTGTTCTTCACTGTGACCTGGTTCAACTGCCTGTAATCTATGCACAACCGCAAACTGCCATCCTTCTTCCTCACGAACAACACTAGCGCTCCCCATGGAAAACGACTCGGACTGATGAAACCCTGCTCAAGCAACTCCACAACTGGTGCTTCAACTCACGCAACTCAGCCGTAGCCATTCGGTACAGTGCTATAGACAAAGGCATCGTCCTCCGTAAAAGCTCAATGGAGAAGTCTACCTCCCGCTCAGATAGTAGCCCAGGTAGATCCTCCGAAAAAACATCAGAGAACTCACACACAACAGGCACATTAAAAACTAACAACAAGCTAGGTTCTGATGAATAAACAAAAGCAAGGTACGCTACACAACCATCGCGGATCAAATGTCGAGCCCTACAAAAAGAAATAAAAGGTCGACGGGTAGACTAGATACCTCGGAAGCAGAGGACATGCACTCTAGGTATCTCAAACCGCATGGTCTTCCACTGACAATCCACATAGTTGAGTGAGCCTCCAACCAGTCCATGCCAAGGATGACGTCAAAGTCATGAAGCTGCAACGCATACAACCTGACCAACAACTGGTGTCCCTGGACCTCAACTATGACACCTTCAAGGAAGCCAAATGAATGCATGTAATCTCCGAACAGAAGATCAACCAACACATCACACTGCCTCTCAGGGGTGTGACAAACGAGTGGCTCGAAAAACTCCTCTAAAGAAAAACAAAGGGAAGCACCAGGATCTACCAGAACATGAGCAACTCTACCAAGGATAGGCAAAGTACCGACTCAAGTTCAAAGTCTCAGCCTCCTCCCTGGTAAGGGCCATCACACGACCACGACCACGTCCACACTGCGGTGCCTGCTGGGGCTGCTGCTGCTGTGGTGGCTGCTGGTACTGACCCTGTTGCTGTGGCTGGTACTGCTGTGGCTGCTGGTACTGCTGGAACTGCTGTGTCTGCTGGTACTATCTCTACGGCTGCTGGCGGGGTGCTTGCTGCTATGGAAGGTATTGGTACTGTGGCAACTTCTGAGTAATCTGCAACTGCACTCGCTGCTGCGGCTGCTAGACTTGCCCCATCGGGTAATCCCTCCCGTAGTGACCTGGTAAACCACAAGTGTAACAGATCACCTTTTTCCTGCCCTGCTCAGCTCCCTACTAGACCGATTGCTCTGCCAACCTCGACTGATGCTTCTGTTGCGGCCGATGTCACCCACCCCTACGAGTGGTCATCTGCCTGAACCTCAAGCGTAGACTGGAGCTGGCTGAGCCCGAAGAAGAGGAAGAAGTCGCACTGCCATGGCTTCCAGTCGGACGCTGGTATGGGGTGGTCCTAGAGGACCCCCCTCCTTGCTGCTACTGCTACTGCTGTTGCTAGGGCTGCCAAGCCTCTCTCTCCAAGGCAGTGGCCTTAGCCACCGCCACACCAAGGTGGCACACATGTGAGCTGTCACTCCCCACTGTAGATCTGGCCTCAGTCCCACGATAAACCACTATGCACAAGCCTGCTCACTGCTAGCTACATGGGGAACATGCCTCAACAACTAGAAAAACCTCTGATGATACTACAAAACTATCAAGTCCCCCTATACCAACTCATGGAACTGATCTAGTCTCTCACGTCGAGCATAATCGGGGAAGTACTCACCATGAAAAACCTCCAAGAACCGCTGCCACGTAATCTGGTCTATCCTTTACTCAGGGAAGTGTGTCTGCCTCTGAACTCTCCACCACTCATGGGTTGGTCCCTTCAGTTGGTACACCACCAATCTCACCTGATCCTCCTCAGTGCACTCCATGGTCTCGAAGGTATGCTCCAACTCATGGGTCTAGCTCTCAGCCTTGTCTGGATCATAGTTGCCGAAGAATGTTGATGGTCAGAGACGCAAAAACCTCTCCAGGAAGGTAGTCTGGTCCTTAGTGTAATCACAGGGTTGCACACCCCTCGAGACACACAACATGTTTTAATACGTTAGTAGTATGGATTAAGGAAGTGTGATCGCCACCTAACAAGTTGCCTTGAATAAGAATTAAAATAGGCTAATGTTCTAGGAAAAGGAGTCGAGAACGGGGCACTTACTGGTATAACGACGGGGAGACCCGTCGCGATTAAGTTGGTGTCACGATGCCCTAGTAGGGCGCGTCCTGGCTATCGCGACGCAGGTGGCCGACGCGTTCTCTGCAGTGCGGGAGGATGATAGGTGGACCTTCTTCCTGCCCTCCATCCGGATAGAGGAAAAGAGCTCCTCGTCAACCCTTGCTTAGGTGCCAGCCAAAACAACGAAAATAATAAAAGAAACTCTGTTAGACCATATTTAAGTGAAGCATCTATCCAAAAATGAAATGAAAGAGGAAAGCATAGAGGGAACGAACCTGGGGGTGGTTTTTAAACCCCTTGGGTGTATAAAAACGTAGGAAGGAAAGGAAATGCATTCCTATCTAAAAGAAATAATAGCATGCATGAAAGAAGAATGAAAGGAGGAAAGGAAGAAAGAGCCCCTATGGGGCGACTCCCTGGCCGTGGTGCAGATGTCTTGAGTCGTGCTGAAGCCCTGGAAGACGTAGGAAGCCGGATCCTCGGCCACCAAGCTCCATGTTTGGAAGAATAGACATAGCTTGAAGAAGAGGATGGAGAGAAATGGGAGGGAAAGGATGAGCCACGAGCTAAGGGACAGGTCTGGAAGAAATTTGGCAGCACTTCGTGGCAAAATCGGGGATCCCTCCTTTGAAGGAGAAGTGTCACTTATATAGGGATGAGAGAGATTTTCCTCGTTCTTAAGTGATAATGACCTAAAATAATGTGATAAAGTCAAGTAAATCCGGAGGGAAGAGTCCTAGGATGGTCCCAAGGTGCCATGGACCCTCAAATTGCGCATGGGAGTTGTGGGGGGTTGCTTATGATAATGGTAAGGCCAATGGAGGATAAATAGGAGGTGGTTGCGGAGGCCATCGCATGCATATCATGTCGCGACGGATCGTAGGGATGTGACAATGCTTGTCGCGACGGCCAGGATGGTCGCGATTATGAAGGCACGTGAATGGATATGCATGGGTTGTCGCGACGGTCAAGGGGGGCACGACATGGATAACGCGATGCCACGACCCGTCACATTAATGAAAATTGATTATTCTTGGGATATTGATTAATTATCTAGAAGAATAATCAATAATTAAGCATGAGGACTCTTAAAAAGATAATTAGATGGGATAATGTGCAAATTGGGCTTTTAATGGGCTTAAAACAAGGCTAGTAGATGGGCTCAAGGTGAGTAACCAACTTGGGGCTCATTAAGAGAACAAGAAATGTGGTTCAACTTATGGGCCAGAATCGGGTGTCTACACTTAGCTACTGCCATCCTCGTTTTGCCAACTTGGACACTCACGGTACCTGATGCCTGCTGTACAACTGGTTGCACTATCGGGGTCTGCCTGCTGCTCTGGTACTACTGAGGGAGGTACCGGTGGTTGTCCTCCCACTACCGCCTGCCCAATCTGCCATGGCCCCTAGAACATGGCCCTGAAAAATTGCTCAGCCATAGGAAACATGGCCTTAAATTGTGGTGATGGGGTTGGTACCACTACTGCTATTCACCCTATGCCGCTGTGGTCGCTGGCCCCTGTGGCTATGCTACAGACTCCTCTACTGACACATCCTCTTAAACCTCACTTGGTGCTGGCATATCTAACTCTCCCTGATGCTCCATCAGCTCTCTAGTCTGCCTGTGTCTGCGTGGAGCCATATCCTGTACGACACACAACCAACAAGGTTAATGCTACTAACGCGAGCAGCTAGCAGTGTACTTGCACTTATGTTGGGACCTTTCCTATTGCTTTTTAAATCCACTACAAGTCCTGATAGACTCTCGCTCTGATACCAACTATAACGACCCGAGAACCCTACCCTCGGCCCCAATCGCGGACTCGATTTTCGTGGTCGCCGCCCACGGATCTGGGGGACCCGGAAGGGCTATAAACACATCTAATAGGATATGTAAAGGAAATAAACATCAACTACTGAACTAGAAGCACACACGAAAGTGAGAAAGGAAAGAGCGAGAGTACTATGTATCGCTCTAGGTATAGTCCCAACGCACAACGAGTACAAGTAAGCAAGGGGAAGAACAGGGCCCTTAGGGGCATACCCCGAGGGTGAAGTACAACTGGAAGTAAAGGGGAGCCCACTGCTAGCGACAGGGATGACGACGACTGCCCCGCCTACTCCGCTCGACACGCACCCGGCCGCTGTTGGGAAGTCTCACCTAGAAAAAGGAGGGATGAGCTTCACAACAGAAGCTCTATAGGAACTATCAATAACCTACTGGCTCTAACAGGTAGGATAGCAAATATAATTAAAGTAAATGACAACAATTATATATTCTACTCTAGCACAAGAAAGTGCAAAAGGAGAGCTAACTAACTAGCAACAGTACGAGAAACTGTAACGCAGTTAGAAACACCGTACGACTTGCACATCATGACCACCATACGACTGTAACATAGACAAAGAGAACCCTGTCTGGACAAATGACACTAGCTATGGAAGCAACTACCACTAGTCAACCAGTCAGGTGCGTCCACTAACGTCTTATCCTCGACTACAGTCCTGGCCTCCACGTCTCGTCAGAGTGGAGCCGAGGAACATAAAGTAACCACACAGTAACCACCATAGTCTGGCCGGACTACGGTCCCATGCCTGACCTCTCTAGGTGGTTTTGAGGCCACAAAGAGCGAGGCAGTGAGAAAAGTACTAGCTGGCCTGCACCAGGAAGAACTTCGAATGACCTCGGCATCCCAGACCAACTACGAGAGCTCTGCAAACGACTCGATGCCGCTATCCTACCACCATTTTCCCCTCCACTCTAGAGTTCGGGACTCGAGCACTCTCGTCGCTTAGAGCACTCCCTCAATGGGCGCACAGGGATGGGGGTCCCAGGTAAATGGTAACAACCTCTCACAGGACAAGCCCTCAGATGTCGAGCACTGGTGAACAACTAGTGTAGTACTGTACTAGAAAACTAGCACTAGTGCCACGAGTATAGAAGAAACCAAGAACATGAGAAGACTCGATGAGAAATGGACTCCACGTGAAACTCACCTGTGTCTGTCCTTGTCGTGATGCTCAAGGCCGTCGTGACACTGTCGCGACACCAAGACCCGACGCGACCATGTCGCAGCACCCTAAGTTGTCGTGATGCCCATTCCCTCCATGACATCATAAAGTCTATCGTGGTCGGCACATGCGTCACGACATCATCGGGACCCCCAGACCCGTCGCAAACACCAGACAGAGGGGGTCTTAGGACAGTCCTCCCAAGGATCACCCCAAAACACCCAAAAACCTGTCCAACCGGGGAGGGAGTATGGTAGACTCTTTGAAAGCTTGTAAATAGACAAACCACCATCAAACCCCACGGATCATGCATTAAACAAGGAGTTCTACACTCAAGGAAAACCTCTCAACGATAGAGCAGGGTTCTCTCAACCCCAAACCCCAAACACCAAGGAAAACATGAGAATCTTAAGGGGAGGGGAGCATGATAGAACTAGAAGGAGAAGAGGAGTCCCTACCTCAAAGAGTAGAGTCAATCCGCTGGGGCCTTCTCGTAGGAATGACCGCCACCTCCTCTCTCCAAGCACCACACGGACGCCGCCTACACGAAGAGGGCGTCAGCACCATGCCAAGAACACCCAAAGATCGCCAGAGAAGCACAAGGGGCTCGGAGGAGGAAGAAGAAGGAAGAAGAAGAAGGAAAGAAGAAAGAGGAAGGAGAGGAGGAAATGGGGCGCCTGCTCGGTTTTGAACCGACGGCCCCGAAACACGACAGATCGGCCCATTGCGACACTAACACTGTCGCAATGGCCAGATCGGTCGTGACACCATGTCGTGGCCGCCAACCCCGGTGTAACCCCAAAAGTCGATCAAACCTCGAAGACCGAGGAACCCAGAATGTGACGGCTGACCTTGTCGCGTCAATGGTCGTACGCGCACTGACACCCGACAAGACCAGACCATTCTGACAAGAAAGGATGGTGTTAGAACGGACGAAAGCCAGAGTCACATCGCCTCCAGATGGTGCGACCCAAATGTGACCCTCCCTTTGGCGCGTTAAGAACTCGACGCCCAAGGGTGGCGCGACAAGAAGCATGTTGTGACCGACCCTACTGTCATGACATTGTCATGACCAGCAGGTCCGCCGCGACTTGAGGATGAGGCCAAGGCCCAAGGGAGCCAGATCGTACATTGTGTGCCGGCAACCTAGCTCTGACGGCAATCGATGTTTCCGTCTACCCTAGCTTCTGGAAATTTTCGAGCAATGAATTTGACGGCAAACGATGTTGACGTCAAGTTCTAGGCGGCATGATTGATGTCAACCAATGTTGGGCCTATTTTTATAAGGCAACCCGAGGCCTCATCTTCCACCTTTTCCTTCCCTTTTAACCCTCAACCTTCACCTCCTTCTTCCTCTACCTCTTCCGACAGGCGATGTGAGTTCGTGGGGAGGTTGTGGTGTGCGTGGCGGCTTTGGATCAAGCGAGGAAACAACAGTTTTGGAGGATTGACCTCATGGTGTGTTTTTGGGTTTACAACGTGACTTTAAGGTTTCTTTTGGAGTTTTTGGCGTTTTGAGGTAGGAATCCTACCCCCGAACCCCTCTTGGTTCTGTTTTGAGATTGAAATGCATGTGTTTTGTGTGGAAATCATGTTCTGGGGAGGGTTTCTCCATGCCGGGTTTTGAGGGTGCATTTTTCAATCCAAGCATTGGATCGTTACTTTCCAACTTTACACAGGTAGTGTTTGATGAGGGAAAGCGTTTCCCATCATCAGATTGTGTGATTTTGGGCTAGATCACCCTTGGGAGTGGCCTAGGGTCGTATCAACTGCTGGAAGCTAAAAAACTTGACGTCAAGGGTTGTTGACATCAAGCTCTTCAGGATGAACTTGACGACAAGATTCCTTGCCGTCAATGTGAGGTTAACGGTAGGATGTGTGCCGTTACCTAAGGTTAATGGCAGGGTTTGTGCCATTTACCTAGAGTTAACTCAAGTAGGTTCCAGCAGTCTGAGTCTCCTTGTTGTGTGTGTGGCATAGACACGTGGTGTCTGCCTCCTGACACAGTGTGCCAGATGTTGAAAGCGTCTCCATCTGTGCATGTGTTGTACTGTGCTGTGCTTGTGTTTCTCCCGGTCGTTGAGCTGGGGTTCGTCTGGATGACTGGCATTGAGCTATTCCGTCGGTGAGCCTGGGCGTCGAGTGCGACTCTGTCCAATGCATTCCCCTTGTGGTGGTTACGACCCGGTTTCCGTGGGGCCCCTTCTCCACTGTTGGAGTTCGACATAGGGGAAAATCAGTTGAGGACCATATGGAGGGAGAGCGTCTGAGTGTGCACACATGGCTAGGGTTTGGGGACTCTATGGTGTTGAGGCACCAAGCCATAGGCCCTAGCTGGTCCTACCTTCTTGTGTGAGTGTGTTGTGACTACTTTTGTGTTTTTTAGGTGTTGTTGAGCCTGAGGTTCTAGTCTTTTGACGCACTCCTACGAGGAGTTGAGCATCACACCATCGGTTTCTTTGTGTTTATGTTGTGTACTTAGTGTAATTTACTTTCCTGCACTTCTTTTCGTACTATTTACCAGTGGGGGTTAGCGTCCCTACTGGGTCTCTTCTTGAGACTCACTCCCTTCCTTTTAGGTGGTTCGTCATTGGCTCCAGGTGCTGAGGAGCTGAGTCACTCTAGTGCTGCACCTACTTAGCTACTCAGAGCGGTACTCTTTTGCATATGTACCTGCTGTACTCTTTCCTTTTGTTGGACATGCTCTGAGTTGTACCATGTTATTATATATATAGAGTGATTTATTTTTAGTTCTTGTGGTTTGTACATTTTCTTATACGAACTCCTCAGACACTTACCTTTAACCCTTCCGAGCTTTGGCTCGTGGGTGGTGGTTCAGGGTCGCGTTACTAGTGGGTAACTGGTAACTCAAATCCTGGGTTGTTACAGTTGATATCAGAGCCTGGTCTGTCGATGCATATAAGGAAATGTTCGAGTTGCTAACTCAGAACATGAAGAGTACAGTAGCAACAAGTATGCCAGAGTAACTCTATATATTAACTGGTGTGCATGTCCTGTATAGGTTCATTATGGCCCCGAGGCGACACCATGTTGAGGAGGTGGTTGAGGAAGCACCTTAGCAGGAGGCTCGGGATGCCCCGCCACCACAGTAGGTGCAGCCTGGACTGCAGGTCATGCACAGTGGTGTTGCACCACCACCGCCACCACCCCCTCCCCGGGTAGCACAGGAGTTTGACTAGACCCATTTCCTTGAGGGGATGGCGCAGCTAGTTGCCCAGCACTGTGACGCTCCAGCACCTCAAGGAGGTCATGGGAGGGTGTTGAGGGAGTTCTTGTAGTTTCAGCCTCCCCAGTTTGAGGGGAAACCAGACCCAGATGCAGCCCGGTCATGGTTAGATGCTGTGGAGTGGACCTTCCATTCCATGGAGTGTGCAGCAGAGGAGAGGATCCTGTTGGCGAGTTACCAGTTGTAGAGCCAGGCACTGGCTTGGTGGACTTCGGAGTGGGAGACCACTTTTCAGTCCCACCTGCTCAGGCAAATCACTTGGCAGGAGTTTGTTGTAGCTTTTGAGAGAGCTTTCTACCTCACCTTTGTCAGGACTAAGAGGTTGTATGTAGTACCCCGGAAAATCCATTAATTAAAAATTATAGATAATAGAAAATTTATCTATTAATAAATTCAATTAATTAAAACAGTACGCATCATTATTGCATGCGTATAAACCCCTATAAAATTTTATAAAAATAGTAGTTATACTTTAAATAATATTATCTAATGACCCATCATGAAATTTGGGCATAGAAAAATCGTTTGGACTTAGGGTCTGTTTGTTTGAGCGGAAAACCCGTGTTAGGAAAAAGTTTTCGGGAAAACTTTATTTTTCAAGTTGTTTGGTAACGTTGAAAAAAAAATCTGGAAAACCGAATCTCACAAATCCCGGAAACTGGCATCCGCGGCAAAACCGCGGATGCAATTTTCCAAGCAGAGTTGCTACAGTTGACAATTTACGTACTACTCACGTAAATTGTGTTTTTATTTTTTTTCCACTTATTTAAATAGTATTTGTCAAATTTAATTATTTCTCAATAGTTAATTTATTTTTATTTTTATTAAAATACATTTAAAATATTATTCATTCAAATTATATTTTTATTTTATTTCTCCAACTTTAAATTATCTTTGTCAAAAAGTACTTATTTTTCATTAGTTATTTATTTAATTTTTTTTTTAAAAATATTAAAATAAAAAATAAAATAAAATAAAAAATTGATGAATAGTGTTAGTACACAAAGAATATATGACTCTCTCTCATTTGATTAGATCGTAAGATCTCATATCTCTCCATACAACTTTATATTTTCCTAACAACCAAATAGACAATTACGTTTTCATTTTTACGGAAAAGTTATTCCGTAGAAAATTATTTCCCTCTGAAACCATTTTACATACAACCAAACGGACCCTTAGTTTAAGAATTTATGCGACTTATTAGCATAATTAAGGAATAAGTCGAAGAACCCATTATGTTATGACCCAAAGTGGATTATAAATAAAAATAAACATGTGGGTAAACTTTAAATATGGGATGATAGCCCATTATGATATTTGGACCAATGGACAATCTTGGCCCATGAATAAATACTCTAATAAATGGATAATTAAAAATCTATTAAGTAAAGTAAGTACACGGGTTGTACAATTAAGCTCACATGAGTTATTGGGCCAAGAGTAAGAGCCCAAAGGGTGAAGATTAGAAATGTTGGCATGAATAATATTTAATCAAATTAAAAATATGAAGTTACTTGAATAAGTGTGATAAATATATTTAAATAAGAACAAAGGGCGAATAATTAGAATTAAACCAATACCCATTAAGTTAAATTAGTAATGGGTTTTATTAATGGTCCTAACATGGATTGTTGGGCCCAAATATGAAGAGCCCATCATGAGATGGGAAGTAATTGGGCTAAATTCGTACCTAAAAATATTAATAAATAAAAGGGGCTAAGATAATGACTATTTTAACTCCTAAATTATCTTAAAAAGAGTCCTAAGCCTATCCTAACCCATTACCCACGAAATTGGACCTCTTCCCCATCCTATTAGGTAGATAATGGCTAGAAATTAGGTGGATAATTGCTAATTTCGGAGTTGGAGGAGAGGAGAAGAGTTTTAGGTGATTAAGGACTCTATTAAGCATCAAAACACTCCATTTTCGTTCCCATACAACCCAAAACCGTAGTAGAGACCTTGGGGGACGAAGGAGGGAGGCTAGGATCGTGGGAGCTCGGAGGAGGAGGCTGGAACTTGGATCTTCTCCTTCACATTTCGTCTCCAAACTAGGGTTTTCTTGCTCCACGAAAAAGGTAGGCAATCTCTCAAGCTAAAATCGTGACAAAATTATCCTAGGTAGACTTCATGATCCTCTTCAAAAGCCCTCTGATCTAGTTGCATTTCGCTCATCCATTTGGGCGAATTTAATTCGTGAGCCCTGCTGTTACCATGAACCAAAATCTCATGTTTTCTCTAATTCGCCACATATACTTGCTCTCATGCCATGATAAAAGTCTCATATATACTGCATCTTATTAGCTTTCAAATGGCCTTAATATTGCTCTATTTCGATCTCCCATTAGGGATAATTAATTCTTTGAATCTCTATTAGAACCATGCACCCGACCCTTCATGTTTGCTTGTGAACTCCGTGCATACTTGATGCCATACCATGAGAAAATTCTCATAAATCGTACATCTTGTTAGCTTTCACACGCCCCTAGTTTTGGAATTTTCCATCATGTATTAATCTCTAATTAATTCGTTGAACTCTGACTATGCCTGTTTAGATCATCGGAATGTATCCTATTCAAAGCATGCCTAAATCTTGTCTAATTTCAAATTAATCGTGCATGCTGATAGATCTATGTGTCTACTTTCATTTGAAACTAGATTCGTGATTTTTGGGTCATTATACGATTTTATATTGAATTTAGAAGAGCCCTGTGTCAAATCTGATCAACCCTAGAAAAAGGGAAAATGGGTCGAACTCTCCTGATATCGCGACGGCGCGACCCGCCGCGATATCAGCCGGGTCGCGTCCTGTTGGCACGTCACGTTAAGAACGCGGCGGCCTATGCCGTTGCATTTCCACCCCTGAACCGGGCCTGGGGCCGGTTCGCTTGTCGCGTCCAGCCGCCTTGTCGCGACCTGGAGTCGCGACGGGTACCCCCGTCGCGTTAACAGAAAAATAGCCAGAACCCAAAATTGCTTATATACCTTGCTCTACTTGCTAATTAGCCATTGTTTAGCCTTAATTAAACATTGTTATTCATAATTTGATCTGAATAAATAATAATGTGAATTAAATTGCATGAATCTAATTAATTTAAAAGCTTTGTGCACAATCCATCATGCTCTTTTGATTTCATACACTTGCACACACTTAACCATCATGTTGCCATTAAACCTTAGTAAATTACTCAATAATGTATCTGGTAATTAATTGAAACTAATTACTTAATTTCTCTATTATTTAAATGACACATGTCTTCGTTTTATTCGCGTGATTTGTTTACTGTTATCGCGTCCCTTTGCCTTCGAGCACTCGAGGTAAGATGGACAACGTTTCGTTATACACTTTCTCTTGACTTGGACCACCTCTCTATTGGGAATACTCTCGACTGGACCAGGGACTCCTTGTCAAGGCCTCTGTAAATCTTCTTGGCTTTGGCGCACGTCCTTAGCCAACGAGCTGGTTGTACCTTTAAATCCCGTTACACTCTTAGGGATCAGTACGATCTAAACGGCCTTAGTGAGATCTCTCTTATCTTGTGATCACGCCGGACCACCTGGCTCGTGTACACAACACGGCTAGTGGGCGGTGGTGACTTCTTCTACCAAATTGCCGGCACACGACCTGGTGTTGTGCAACTATTACTATCGTGGTTTAACATTGTTTTACATTTATACCCCTATCTCATCTACTATCCTTGTACTCTCATCTATTCACGTTCACTCTACTATCTCGTGTATTCATCTAGTACTCTTTTGAGACTCTTGATCTATTGCGGCTCCTATTGCTTGTACTATACAAGACTGTCTAGCACCATAATATGGGTCCGGTAACCCTACTGACTTGAATGCCTACTGTGCAGGGCACAGAGAGTGTCCGAGGGGCTCCAATCTAGTCCCGGGGGCAGAGAGCCACTCGAAAATACCTGCAGGAGATATTGACGGTGTTTTGCATTGCACCGGTTCTGATTGACTATACTAACTTGGCTAGACATCTAATTGTTTGACTATTAGTCTGAGGAGTTCAGACATACTGTACTATCGTTAAACGGCTACTGTCTCAAAGTGACTATTTCCGTACTCTACTAGTGCACTGTGGTGCAACCATACACGTTATCTCATTACATGTTATCTCTTTATACACTATCTCTTTACATGCAATCTCGTTACATGCTATCTTGATATACAAGCTATCTCGTTACACGCCACCTTGACACAAGCTATCCTATTACATGTCATTTTGATACACGCTATCTTGTTATACTCTATCTTGTTACACGCCATCTCATTATGTTGTCATCCTAATTTTTCAATACTCTTGAGAAATGTATTATCGTTCACTTGTTATCTGGTACTATTACTCTCTTGACTATACATGATCGTTCTCTCTAGTTAACCTGTGTTATAAGACATTAATCACTTAAAGCATGCTTGTTTACATGAGATATTAAGTCCTACTGAGTGTTATCGCTCACCCTTCGTTATTTGTTATTGTGTTTTCAGGTAAGTCAGGTGATGACCTTACACACAACAACATGTTTGGACTGGAGTGATGAGCGTCCTGGAGTCATAGCGATGGATTGTCCCCAGTACCCTAGAGTTAGTTTAGTTAGTTGCTTAGTTATCATTTCCAAATGTAATGAAGTCATGAGCCCTATGCTTGGCTCTGAATTAGTGGTTGTAATAGTTTAGATGAATTATCAATAAAATGATGAGTTTTATTGCAATATTATTCATTAGTTGCTCTAATGTTTGCGAATGTATGTGCAATTTATGTTACCATACACGTTGTTCATGCCTCCCTGATTTATTCCGCTACTAAATTAGCGGGGCATGACAGTTGGTATCAGAGCCTAGGATGTCCTTATCAGGATATTTAAGTCTAGGATGTTCTAGGTGAACTGCCCTAACACGTGTCTAAGTCAACCACCCTACCTATGTGAGAATTGGGTAGAACCATGGTTATGATCTTAATACATTTATGTATATATCTGTGTATCAACTAAATATTTCTTTAGCATCCCAATGCTAGCCTTATTCTTGAAGGAACTCTTAAATGGACGCCAAACATACGTCACTGCAAGACGAAATAGGGTTAACTCAAGAGCTAGCTTGGGCATGTCGGAAAGCCACCCCAACTGATGGAAGGAGCCTTAAGGATGACCAAGAAGATTAGAAAAGTGACCAAAAAGAACAAGAAGGGAAGACACCAACAGGGAAAGAAGACAAACACACAGAAGGAACATAGCAAGAACTTTTACAAGCCCATCTGCCGCCATTGTAGTAAGCCGGGACATAAGGCAAAGGAGTGTTGGAGAAGAGTCGGTGCATGTTTACGTTGTGGCAGTTTGGAGCATCGGATGCAAGACTGCTCTCTCCTAAAGGAGCCATCCACTAACACCGAAGATCTCAACTCTATGACGAAAGAGAACCAGACAAAACGGTATACAACCAACCCCTATTCAAAAGGGCGATGTGAACACTGCAATAGGATAGGCCACATATTGGAGGAATGCTGGAGGAGGCAAGGAAAATGCTTACGATGTGGCAGCCCAGACCACAAGATTAGAGACTGTCCACAATTAAAGAATCAATGTCAGGAAGAATCAAAACAACCAGCCACATTGGAAGCCGTGGTGCAACACCCTCCAAATTAAGAAGTGGGCACCGCAGAAGGTAACCCTGAACTTATGATGATTAATACCTTTTAAGCATGGAGGGATAATTCATATTTAACCGAAGGAGACGTGGAATTTGGGGACCAAATTCTTTTTAAGTGGGGGAGGATGTAGTACCATGGAAAATCCATTAATTAAAAATTATAGATAAATAGAAATTTTATCTATTAATAAATTCAATTAATTAAAACGGTACGCATCATTATTGCATGCGTATAAACCCCTATAAAAATTTCGTAAAAATAGTACTTATACTTTAAATAATGTTCTCTAATGACCCATCATGAAATTTGGGCATAGAAAAATCGTTTGGACTTAGTTTAAGAATTTATGTGACTTATTAGCATAATTAAGTAATAAGTCGAAGAACCCATTATTTTATGACCCAAAGTGGATTATAAATAAAAATAAACATGTGGGTAGACTTTAAATAATATGGGATGATAGCCATTATGATATTTGGACCAATGGACAATCTTGGCCCATGAATAAATACTCTAATAAATGGATAATTAAAAATCCATTAAGTAAAGTAAGTACACGGGTTGTACAATTAAGCTCACATGAGTTATTGGGCCAAAAGTAAGAGCCCAAAGGATGAAGATTAGAAATGTTGGCATGAATAATATTTAATCAAATTAAAAATATGAAGTTACTTGAATAAGTGTGATAAATATATTTAAATAAGAACAAAGGGTGAATAATTAGAATTAAACCAATACCCATTAAGTTAAATTAGTAATGGGTTTTATTAATGGTCCTAACATGGATTGTTGGGCCCAAATATGAAGAGCCCGTCATGAGATGGGAAGTAATTGGACTAAATTCGTACCAAAAAATATTAATAAATAAAAAGGGGCTAAGATAATGATTATTTTTAACTCCTAAATTATCTTAAAAAGAGTCCTAAGCCTATCCTAACCCATTACCCACGAAATTGGACCTCTTCCCTATCCTATTAGGTAGATAATGGCTAGAAAATAGGTGGATAATTGCTAATTTCGGAGTTGGAGGAGAGGAGAAGAGTTTTAGGTGATTAAGGACTCTATTAAGTATCAAAACACTCCATTTTCGTTCCCATCCAACCCAAAACCGCAGTAGAGACCTTGGGGGATGAAGGAGGGAGGCTAGGATCGTGGGATCTCGGAGGAGGAGGCTGGAACTTGGATCTTCTCCTTCACATTTCGTCTCCAAACTAGGGTTTTCTTGCTCCACGAAAAAGGTAGACAATCTCTCAAGCTAAAATCGTGACAAAATTACCCTAGCTAGACTTCATGGTCCTCTTCAAGATCCGGTCTGGTTGCATTTCGCTCATCCATTTGGGCGAATTTAATTCATGAAACCCTGCTGTTACTATGAACCGAAATCTCATGTTTTCTCTAATTCCCCACATGTACTTGCTCTCATGCCATGATAAAATTCTCATGTATACTACATCTTATTAGCTTTCAAACGGCCCTAGTATTGCTCTATTTCGATCTCCCATTAGGGATAATTAATTCTTTGAATCTCTGTCAGAACCATGCACCCGACCCTTCATGTTTGCTTGTGAACTCCGTGCATACTTGATTCCACACCATGAGAAAATTCTCATAAATCCTACATCTGTTAGCTTTCAAAAACCCCTAGTTTCGGAATTTTTCATCCTGTATTCATCTCTAATTAATTCATTGAACTCTGATTATGCATGTTTAGATCATCGGAATGTATCCTATTCAAAGCATGCCTAAATCTTGTCTAATTTCAAATTAATCATGCATGCTGGTAGATCTATGTGTCTACTTTCATTTGAAACTAGATTCGTGATTTTTGGGTCATTATACAATTTTATATTGAATTTAGAAGAGCCCTGTGTCAAATCTGATCAACCCTGGAAAAAGGGAAAAAGGGCCGGACTCTCTTGATATCGCGACGGCGCGACCCGTCGCGATATCAGCCGGGTCACGTCCCACTGGCACGTCACGTTAAGAACACGGCGGCCTAAGCCGTCGCATTTCCACCCCTGAACCGGGCCTGGGGCCGGTTCGCTTGTCGCGCCCAACCGCCTTGTCGCGACCTGGAGTCGCGACGGGTACCCCCGTCGCATTAACAGAAAAATAGCCAGAACCCAAAATTGCTCATATACCCTTGCTCTACTTGCTAATTAGCCATTGTTTATCCTTAATTAAATATTGTTATTCATAATTTGATCTGAATAAATATTAACGTGTAATAAATTGTGAATCTAATTAATTTAAAAGCTTTGTGCACAATCCATCATGCTCTTTTGATTTCAAACACTTGCACACACTTAACCATCATGTTCCCATTAAACCTTAGTAAATTACTCAATAATGTATCTGGTAATTAAGTGAAACTAATTACCTAATTTCTCTATTATTTAAATGACACATGTCTTCATTTTATTCGCGTGATTGTATACCGTTATCGCGTCCCTCTGCCTTCGAGCACTCGAGGCAAGACGGACAACATTTCGTTACACACTTTCTCTTGACTTGGACCACCTCTCCATCGGAAATACTCTCGACTGGACCAGGGACTCCTTGTCAAGGCCTCCGTAAGTCTTCTTGGCTTTGGCGCACGTCCTTAGCCAACGAGCTGGTTGTACCCTTTAAATCCCGTTACACTCTTAGGGATCAGTACGATCCAAACGGCCTTAGTGAGATCTCTCTTATCTTGTGATCACGTCGGACCACCTGGCTCGTGTACACAGCACGGCTAGTGGGCGGTGGTGACTTCTTCTACCAGATTGCCGGCACACGACCTGGTGTTGTGTAACTATTACTATCGTGGTTTAACATTGTTTTACGTTTATACCCCTGTCTCATCTACTATCCTTGTACTCTCATCTATTCACGTTCACTCTACTATCTCGTCTATTCATCTAGTACTCTTTTGAGACTCTTGAGCTGTTGCGGCTCCTATTGCTTGTACTATACATGACTGTCTAGCACCATAATATGGGTTCGGTGACCCTACTGACTTGAATGCCTACTGTGCAGGGCACAGAGAGTGTCCGAGGGGCTCCAATCTAGTCCTGGGGATAGAGAGCCACCCGAAAATACCTGCAGGAGCTATTGACGGTGTTCTGCATTGCACCGGTTCTGATTAACTATACTAACTTGGCTAGACATCTAATTGTTTGACTATTAGTCTGAGGAGTTTAGACATACTGTACTATCGCTAAACGGCTACTGTCTCAAAGTGACTATTGCCGTACTCGACTAGTGCACTATGGTGCAACCATACACGTTATCTCATTACATGTTATCTCTTTACACGGTATCTCTTTACATGCAATCTCGTTACATGCTATCTTGATATACAAGCTATCCTATTACATGTCATTTTGATACACGCTATCTTGTTATACACTATCTTGTTACACGCTATCTCGTTATGTTGTCATCTTAATTTTTCAATACTCTTTAGAAATGTATTATCGTTCACTTGTTATCTAGTACTATTACTCTCTTGACTATACATGATCGTTCTCTCTAGTTAACCTGCGTTATAAGACATTAATCACTTAAAGCATGCTTGTTTACATGAGATATTAAGTCCTACTGAGCATTATTGCTCACCCTTCGTTATTTATTATTGTGTTTTCAAGTAAGTCCGGCGATGACCTTACACACAACAACGGGTTTGGACTAGAGTGATGAGCGTCCTGGAGTCATA
Source organism: Colocasia esculenta (assembly GCA_014218235.1). NCBI lineage: Eukaryota > Viridiplantae > Streptophyta > Magnoliopsida > Alismatales > Araceae > Colocasia > Colocasia esculenta. The sequence continues at coordinate 41,702,531 of CM024754.1, forward strand.
GCGATGGATTGTCCCCAGTACCCTAGAGTTAGTTTAGTTAGTTGCTTAGTTATCATTTCCAATGTAATGAAGTCATTGAGCCCTATGCTTGGCTCTGAATTAGTGGTTGTAATAGTTTAGATGAATTATCAATAAAATGACGAGTTTTATTGCAATTATTATTCATTAGTTGCTCTGATGTTTGTGAATGTATGCGCAATTTACGTTACCATACACGTTGTTCATGCCTCCCTGATTTATTCCGCTGCTAAATTAGCGGGGCATGACATTGTACCAGTTCTTAGATTTGGCACAGGGTGAGATGACAGTGATCCAGTACAGAGCCAGATTTGTGGAGTTGGGGTACTATGCGCCATAGATTATTGCAGATGAGAGCCTAAGGACCCAGTAGTTTGTGAGAGGACTGAGGCCAGAGCTCAGGCAGGCGCTGATAGTTGCTCGCGTCACCGTCTTGGACGTGGCCTATCAGACAACGGCAACTTTAGAGGCTGACACTTTACAGACCCGTGGACAGACCAAAGTTGTTCAGACGCAGGTGGGTTTGTCCCAGCAGAGGCAACAACAAAGTACTTCCCAGCAGACTCTAAGGACCACGACTTATTTTGCATCTTCCTTTGTGGGGACGTCATCGAGGTCAAGGTCTAGGAGGAGGTTTTGTCGTGACAAGAAGTAGTCAGAGCAGAGGCAGCTTTCAATAGAGAGTGTCCAGCAGCCTACTGGGCACCCACAGTAGCAGGGCCAGCATTCTTTTGCTGGAAGGTGTTACCGGTGTGACCATCTAGATCACACGGTGCGAGATTGCCTCTTGTTACCACGAGACCCACAGCACTAGAGTCAACCTCAGTTGCATAAGTAGCAGCAACAGTAGGTTCCTGTGTAGCAACATTAGCAGACTTCGAGTTCAGGCAGGTCGCGGACTAGGCTCGTGTCATGCACATGGCCTAAGCAGAGGTAGAGGTAGCTCAGCTTGTGGAAGGTATTGTGACTATTTTGGTTTTCAGGCAGAGTTTTGTTTGATTTTGATGCCTCCCACTCTTTTGTTTATGAGGAGTTCTTAAACTCCCTTGGGGAGCTTGACATGGGAGTGTCCGGTGAGCTTGTTGTGGAGCTACCAACAAGAGATTTTGCCCTTACCTCGTACTATGTTGAGGAGGTACCATTGCATATCCAGGGTCAGAGTTGGCCAGCTCAGTGTTTGCTATGCAGTTATAGGATTTTGATGTGATTCTGGGTATGGACTAGTTTGAGCAGTATGGTGCAATGGTGGATTGCAGGAAGAAGAGAGTGTACCTTCAGATACCCAGAGGATTTGTCTGCTACTTCCAGGGTCTCGTACCTCTTACTTCCCATTTTCCAATTTTTGCTTTGAGAGCACGGAGGTTGTTGGCTTCTGGGTGCCAGGGTTTTCTTGCTACCATTGTACTAGTTAACCATGCACCTTGTGGTGTGGAGGACATTCCAATGGTTTGTGAGTTCCCGAACATCTTTCTAGACGAGCTTTTTGATCTACCACTAGATAGAGAGATTGAGTTTACTATTGAGCTTGTTCCTGGCACTGCACCTTTTACGCAAGCACCGTATTGCATGGCACCAGCAGATTTGCAAGAGTTGAAGAAGAAGTTAGAGGAGCTATTGGAGAAAGGCTACATTTGCCCTAGCTTTTCTCCATGGGGGTCCCCAGTATTGTTTGTGAAGAAGAAGGATGGTAGCCTACGATTGTGTATTGATTACCGAAAGGTGAATCAAGTGACCATCAACAATAGGTACCCTCTGCCTAGGATTGATGGTATCTTTGATCAGCTTTAGTCAGCTCAAGTTTTCCTCAGGATTGACTTGAGATTAGGCTACTATCAGTTGCAGATCAGAGATTAAGATACACAGAGGACAACCTTTAGGACTAGATATGGGCACTTTGAGTTTTTTGGTGATGCCGTTTGGGCTCACCAATGTGCCAGCGGCCTTCATGGATCTGATGCATAGGGTGTTCCACTAATTCTTGGACCAGTTTGTCGTGGTGTTTAGTGATGGCATTCTGGTGTACTCTGCTTCAGAGGAGGAGCACACCCAACATTTAAGGATCTTGTTGCAGACTCTGCGAGAGCACTAGCTGTATGCCAAGCTCAGCAAGTGCGGGTTTTGGATGCAACAGGTTCACTTTTTGGGGCATGTGATCTCATATGACAACATTTCCATAGATCCATCGAAGGTCGAGGCAATTTTGCAATGGGAGAGGCCCCGTATAGTGATAGAGATATGCAGTTTCCTTGGCTTGGCTGGTTACTACCGTTGGTTTATCAAATATTTTCGCAGATTGCTGCACCCCTGACTCGTTTGACGAGGAAGGGAGTACCTTTTGAGTGGTCGGAGTAGTGCGAGCAGAGCTTCATAGAATTGAAGCGGCTGCTTATGTCGGCGCCAGTCCTGGTATTACCTTCAGGTACGGAGGGTTTTGAGGTCTACACAGATGCTTCTGGAGTTGGTCTAAGAGCAATCTTGATGCAGTATGGCAGAGTGGTGGCTTATGCGTCGCGTCAGCTAAAGCCCCACGAGGAGAGTTATCCGACCCACGACCTGGAGCTTGCAGCTGTGGTTTTTGCTTTGAGGATTTGGCTTCACTATTTGTATGGTATGAGGTTTGTGGTTCGCACCGACCACCAGAGCTTGCAGTATGTCTTTTCATATAGCGATTTAAATATGAGGCAGCGGCGTTGGATGGAGTATCTGAAGGACTATGATTTTAGTATTGAGTATCAGCCTGGAAGGCTAATGTAGTTGCAGATGCATTAAGCAGGAAGGCACATGTCAGCTATCTGTAATACCCCAGAAAATTTAAAATAAAATAAATGAAAATGAAATATATAATAATAAATAATATGAACATAATAATAGAAATAACATATTTCCTCGAAAATAGAAGTTAAAAGTAATGGAATAATTAAAATTGACAATACCCATTAATTCCAAAAGGGGAAAATTTCAATAAGTGAAAATCCATTAAGAGATGGGCTTTAATGGATGGTTCATAAAAGAGTCATTGGGCCGTATAATAAAGAAATATTTTAAATTGTAATTTCATTAATTCCCAATTTTAAAATAGGTGTAATATCCATAATATTAAAACCAATAAATTAAAAAAATAATAATAAAAGTTATGGCTTTACTTATGGACCATAAGATGGTTATTGGGCCAAAATAGGAGTTATGAAAAAATTGGAATAAGAGAAAATACCCTAAATTCGTATCTTTAATGTTTTCTAAAATGAAAAGAGCTATTAAATCATTAAAATAGTTAATATGGGTTGGAATTGGACTCCTAACCCTACTCAAGTTGGGTAGGTACGATTTGCAACCCAACCTAACCCAATTAGGAGGTGGAAAGCTTGGAAGGTTGAAAGAAATAAGAAAACTCAGAATTAAATAGGAATTTGAGTTGTAGTAGGAATGGAAACACTAGAGGCTTAAATACACCCTAACCCCTTCATGGCCGACCCTAATGCGTTGCTGAGACTTGCTGGACTTGGAGGAGAGGCCAAAGGAAGGGAGAATTCGTGGGGAGAAGGCTTGCTCAAGATCGACCACTTGTTCTTCGAGTTCTAAGCCCTAGGAGACAAATCGACCCAAAGGTAGGCATTCTCACAAGCTAAATCTAATTAATCTCATCTGTAGGATGTTCCTAACATCAGGAACAAAATCCCTCTAGTTTCTCTAATTTTCATCGACCCTGTCTTGAGATCTTTATTTTTGAAGTTCTGTTATCATCATGTCCCCGAACCCTCATACTTAATTTAGATCTCCATGTACACTTGATCTCATGCCACGAAATTTTTACTGGACATACTGCTCGTTGTTAGGAATCATTTTCCACCATTTTCCCCAATTTTCATTCAGTATACTACTCGAATTAATTCTTTTCCTTCATTATATACTGTTCTATGTTCTTCATGAATGAACGAAATCAAAATCCGTCAAGACCATGCTTACTTTCAAATTCCTATTTACTATGTGTACCCTTGCATGTCTAGATTCGTTTAAAAGTGGTTTCACAATTTTTAATCAACTGTACACCGAGATATCAATTTTTAACCTATCCTGTATCAAAACATGGTAAGCCTAGACCGCAATCCAAGGCAAACCCTTTTCCTGCTCGGGCTCAGGCGCAGGACCTGAGAACGTGACGACCCGATAGGCCGCGTTCTCAAGGGCTGACCCCGACCAGAACCCTGTCGCGTTCTGAATGTGACATGACCTAGCGTCATGTTCTGGCCGTCTATCTTGACCGACTCGTCGCGACCGTTGCAAGACTCTGTCATGTTCTGACTGTACCCTGTCGCGATCCTTACAGTGGTACATCACCTTATGGACTTTTGCACTTAAACCCCAAATTTTTTGGTGTTCTTTCCTTTCTACAGTGATTATACTTTCTGTAAACAGTCTTAAACGCAGTAAAGAAAGATGCTATAACATGAACATGTATGAACTAATTAAAAGACATACACATGATCTTTTCATATCTATGATTTTCTCAATCACATGCACATACTTGTAACCATCCATGATGACTTAACTTGACATGAAAATATCTCATAATATCTCTGGTAATTAACTTCAATAATGTACATTACATTACCTTATTTTAAATGGACTTGTCTTCGTTTCTTGCGATGTTTTGGGAATACCGTTACCGACGCTCCACTGTTGTAGAATTCCTCTGGAACGTCGAGCACTTGTGTAACGTCGCGTGCCTTTCGGATCCATGCGGATCATGTGTGTGTTGGTTGTGTAGGCCGTTGTGCGGCCAATGTGAGCTAGTTGTGTGGAATGTGTGATGTGAATGTGTGGCTTGAGCAGGTGAAGAGCAGGGTTGGTCCTGAAATGAAACAGGACCTGCTGCTGTTCAGTTGGAGTTGGCGGCTAGTGGTGGCCGTTGACTGGTTGGCGTCCAGGTTAGTGGACGTTCACTGCTTGAACTTGGCGGCAGTAGATGTGGACGCTAAGGGTGGCGGTTGCTGTTGGCGGCATAGGGGTTGACGCCAACCTGAGAATGGTGCAGGTTATAGGCTCACCCGAGGGCAGGTTTCTTACCTGGTCCTTTTCCCCTCTCGCCCCAGCTTCGCGTCCTAGTGTTTCTGAAGCTTCTAACAGGTTCCGAGGAGTGGTTGGACGATCGTAGAGCGCTTGGCGTTGCCGAATTCCCGTGGGAGCTCGCGGAGGGCTCGGCGTGAACCGGGAGATTGCGGGAGGTTCTAGCATGTTCTGAGGTAGGGGACGAACCCGTTTAGCTCCGTAGAAACATTAAAACACATCATAACCACCTGAACCAGCATGATAATGCATGTTTGGATAAAGTTGCACCATATGGGGATAATGGGTGGTTTGAGTAGTTTAATGTACTAAGCATGTTGTAATGGGTTGTATTGGGTTCTGGCATGCTGAAGGAACTGCATTTGCATGTTTTTCTGTAGTTAGAATGGTTAGAAAGCCCGCAGAGCCGGATTAGGGTTTCTGCAGGGTTTATGGCCGAAGAACTTGGCGTCAACATCGTTTGTCGCCAAGCTCCTCAACCAGGATGTAGACGGCCAGATCCGTTGCCGTTGACTTCTTGTAAGCGGCAGTCGATGTTTCCGCCTACTGGTTATGAACAGAAATGACTGAATTATGATATTTACCGATAATGCATGTGTGTTGACACATGAGGTGCACTGAGTGCACTTGGTTTTCGTGTTTAGCATATAAGGTATGCAGTTAGTTGCTTACTTCTGTGACTGCGCGTTGTTTACGCGAGTCAGTTGGGTTCACGTGTGGTGGACCGTGGTTACTTGTGGTTTACGTGAGGTTTCACGTGGTTTGTGTGTGACGTGCACGTGGTTCTGTGTACGTGGCGAGTAGTACGACGCCTACCGTGGTTACCTCTCCAGTTGGGTGCCCCAGGTTCTTTGTGAGCCAGGCTGTTAGCTCGGGGCTTTGTCCCGGTACTTGTGTTGTACCGTCGAGGTCTGTGTCGTCTGACCTGGACACCCTCACTCCTGTGTTGAGTTGTACGTCCGGCTGAGGGAAAGACGACAGTGGGACAGTGACACTTGTGTTTGTTTTTAGTCACTTGTAGCGCGCTCGTAGTTGGGGGTACGGACACCAGTAGACGTACTGGAGTCCAGCTAGTCCTTTTCCAGTGCCTCACTCTAGCGAGCCCAGGCCAGGGTCTCTGGAGGTGCCAGGCATGGGCCTGTGACCGTGTGGTCTGCAGGTGGTGGTGTTTAGTTGGTCTCCACAGTTGTTTGACCTTTTTACGTGGAGCGGTAGCTGGACCTTTCGTCCGTGGCTGCGAGACTGAGAGGTAGACCTGTGTTAGTTGTCCGAGTCAGTTTCTGGTGTCGCGAACCAGTTCACGTGGCTCGTGTTGGCTGTCTCTACTTTAGCTTGTACACCTGTACTGGTTTGCCGTTTAATTATTACTGTTATTTCTCGTAGTTGGCAGACGGTGAGTACTTTTACAGCTTTACTTATCTGCTTAACTGTTATATAAATTATTGGTGCTGTTTACTATTCGTACTTGTGTGTTGGTTTGCTCGGTTTTGGGGGAGTTCCCTACTGAGCCAGTGACTAGAGAGGCTCACCCCTACCCCCACAGGTGAGGGCGAGGAGGACGTTTCTCGTCCGACGTCCAGTTCAGGGCCGCGTCGTAGCGGTGCAGGGTCAGTACCTCCAGCGGAGTAGTTCCAGCTGTGTAGTTCTCCAGCAGTGTAGCTTTGTAGTTGCTTATTTTCTTTAGTTGTACCTCAGGGTATGCCCCAGGCTCTTGTACCTCTTTTTAGTTTTTGTGGAAATTTGGCTCTGTAAAACTGTGAAATATATATGAAATGTGGTGTGTTCCTTTATGTTTACATGGACTGTGGTTTGGTATCCCTTGCAAGACTTCGGCCTGTTCGCTGGAGGCGGACTCGGATCAAGTACGTTATCAGTTTAACGGGCTTGGCCGAGGCGTTCCGTCACAACTTGTTTCTATATACACTTTCTCTTGACTTGGACAAACTCTCCGTCGGATATTCCTTCTGTCGGACTAGTGAATCCTTGTTCAAGGCCTCCGTAAGTCTCCTCTGTCCATGGATTCCCACATGGTCGACGAGATGGTTGTACCATCAATACCTATGATACCCTTTAGGGATCAGTAAGATCCAAACGGCCTTAGAATGCTCTCTCTCTTATCATGTGATAACGTCGGACCTCTGGACTATGTGCGTATCATGGCCAATAGTTGGTTAGTGAATTCTACTTGACTGCCAGCACCAATCACGTATGTTGTGAAACTGTTACCATCGCCTATTTAACGTTGTTTCATGTGCATTGACCCATAGTTCTCATCTATACTCTATTCACACATCTATTCACGTTCTCTGCACTCTCGTCTATTTCGTCAACTACTATCATCTATTCTTGGTACTCTATTTGGCCATCTATTGATTGTCTACGATAATAAAAATAACCAATGCCAGGCAATATAGGGCCCGATCTGGTCCTGGGAGGTGCGTCCAAAAAGTGCCATTTGCCCGCGGGAGTTCAATGATCAGGATGTCGACATTACATCCAAGTGTCATACTATCAAGATTAATCTAAGACAATCAAACAAAGTGCTATATTCTCTCATTGTTTATTGACAAACAAGTGCTATACTCTCTCTCGGCTATCTATGGAAAACCAAAGTGCAATGCTATCTCGATTGACGAAAGTTAATCAAAGTGTTATACTATTTTGATTGATGAAAATCAATCAAAGTGCAATTTACTTTCTATATGGCCAACTACTCTCTCTCTCCTTGCTATATGTGTTACTTGCTATTGCTTGACAAATGACATTACTTGCTATTACTTTCTATCGTGACTTGATTTTTAATCATATTCTTGGTGATATACTTGATTCATGCACTATTTGAATCTTGTTACTTGTGCTATTACTTTCTCGACTTTACATGACTCGCTCTATCATTAGTTACTATGTTCTTTAACGCATTAATCATTTAAAGTGTGCTTGGCTCATGAGATTTAAGTCCTACTGAGCGTTATCGCTCACCCTTCGTTACTTGTTATTGTGTCTCAGGAAAGTCGGATGATGACGTTACACACACCAATGGGACCAGACCAAAGTGATGAGCGACCTGGAATCAAGTGATGAAGTTACCCTAGTACAATGGAGTATATTAGTTATTGCATTAGATTTCTTTTCCAATGAAATGATGTCATTGAGCCCCATACGATGGCTCTGAATTAGTGGTTGTAATAGTCTTAGTGAAATTTATAATGAAATGAAGAGTTTAGTCCAATTATTGTTCATTAGATGCTCTGATTTACTCGACTGTTTGTACATTTTACACTACTATGTACATTGTTCACGTATCCCTGATTTATTCCGCTGCTAAATTGGCAGGGCGTGACATATCTCATGTTAAAAGAGTGGCAGTTGTGGCAGTCTGCAGCAGAGGGATCCTTCAGAGTCTCTGCCAGGCATCAGCAGTGCATATTGGGCAGTTTGCTAGTTGCTCCAGCTATAGTCAGGCAGGTTATAGAGGCTCAGCAAACAGATCCTGAGTTGCACAAAGTCTTACTACTTCCAGAGGTTGAGCTACGTGATGACAGTACTGTCAGGTTCTGAGATAGACTCTATGTACCAGGTGAGGAGTCTGTCAGGAGAGTAGTGTTGCAGTAGGCACATGGGTCCCGGTACTCGATTCATCCAGGGTCAACCAAGATGTACCACAAAGTGAGACGACCATTTTGGTGGCCCGAGATGAAGAGAGATATAGCAACTTTTGTTGCCAGGTGTTTGGTCTGTCAGCAGGTGAAGGCCGACCACCAGCGTCCAAGAGGGCTTGTTCAGCCGCTAGAGATTCCCATGTGAAAGTGGGACCATGTGACGATGGATTTTGTGTGTGGACTACCTTGGACATCAGGAGGTTATGACAATGTTTGGTGTAGATTACGACTATCATCTTAAAAAGACTCAAGCCTCTACAAAGAAAAATATGAAGAAAAATAAAGAAAAGGTGGAGCACACCTCCTTGTGTGTGGATGAACAGTGATCTCCAGGTACGCGTGGGTACCAAAGGAGGTGCACACGATGGGTGCGAATGAAAAGTGATCACGAGGAATACCTTTAAGCGGGGAAATTGAGATGATGAGGATCCTATAACGCCCCGAAATTTTAATTTCTAGGAAAATATGAATAATGTGATTATTATATATTGTTATTGTCATTAAATTGAGATAATTAGAATTTTGATTTAATTAGTGGTAAGATACGTTACCCTAGTGTCATACACAGAGGTGCGCGCTCCCATAGGGCGACACTGGAAAACTATAACGAAATAAAAATCCGCGAACACCATAATTTTCAGAAAAATGTGAGAATATCAGAAATATAAATATCCATATTTATTGACGTGCGGACTTCGAGGTTAAGCCGACGCGACTATTTTCTGGGTGATTTTTCACCTAGTGTAAAATAAAATATAAAAATTAAATAAAAATCACCATAATTTGTAAAAACAGTATATTAGGCTATGGTTGAAATTTTATGACAAATGGATACCATTTGGACATGTTTACATAGTGGTTATTGGGCCAGTTGAATGTTAGGCCAATTACGGTGGCCATTTTTCTGGGAATTTCTGGGCGCTTACGTGTGAGGCCATGGGAGGGCCATCACACTTGAGGGAATAGGTAACACAATAGTTACCATGTGTAACTTGTAGAATGTGCATGAGCTAGGTGTCTAAGGGTGGTAAAATGGGGGTTTACTCCCAACACCTGGTCGGCTTACGTGCCATTGTGCATGGCAAAGCCATTGGGTTATAAATAACCCCCATCATGCTGCGTACCCATCTTTCCAATCCTTTCCTCCCATTGTGCTGCTTCTGTGTTCACAAGGTTCCATAGTTGGTTACGTAGCTGGAGCTATTGCTTCTTTTGTACCCTGTTCCGGCGCAAGCTACTGCTGGAATTCTTACTGTGTGTTGCTACTACTTGGTCTACAAAGGACCCTCACTTCTCTAGTGCATCAGTGCATCTGTTAAGGCTACCATACGTGCAAGCTTTCTATTCTTTCCTTCGGTTTTGTGGATCTCTATACTGAAGAGAAACTCTCACAACTCGGTAAGGTAGAATTCTCTTCCTGTTTCTTTTTCTTTTTCCTACTCTTCAACCTTGGATTACTAGTCCAAAGACATTTAGTACCATAAGTATGCTATTCTTAAAATCTGAGAAGTAGTTCCATGTTAGGAATTGAACTTTCCAATAGGTACAAGCTAGTATTCAGTCATGGGAAACAACACATCACTATTTTTATCATCTCAATTTGTGTTAAAATGGAACCATGTTGATTCCACTATGTGGGAACATATCAATTTGTGGTAGTTCTTTCTACCTTCGTGAAATGATTCATTAAGAGACTATGTGAGTCTTAAGTGTGTGTATTTTGATAAATTATAGCTAAAGGATAAGAAGAGGTTCCAACCATGTTTGTCCTTGAGATGTCTCTTCATTTGGATCATCCATGTACACCAGGTTCCATCATTTCTATTTCACTTCCTTGTATCCTTGGTCTGATTCTTGATGTTGAGATTATACTTGTTTAAAGTCCTAATCATGGTAGGAGTGATAGAAAAGCATGGTAGAAAATTTTTAGATGGTTTTAATCACTTTTTGAAAGTCCACACATGACCTGTCGACAACCATGGTTCTTGTTGTCGACTGGGCCATGTTTCCAGAACCTAGGAGGTTCTGCCTGACAGTGGCTGTCGACAACCACCTTCCTGGCTATCGACAGGCACTAGCAGAACCCCATTTCTACTTCTGGGATAGCAGCACCTGTCGACAGCAAAACCCTGGTTGTCGACATGCACTGCCAGGATCATGTTTCCAGCTCTGACCTTGTTCCATTCTTTGCTGGAAACACACTCAATTGTTCCAGCTGATAGCCCACCTATATCTTGTGGTTTCTACCACTTAAACACCTAATAAATCAATCAAGTTCCTTTTATCTTCACCATGAATCATCTCTTAAAAGTTCTAAACATAATTGACATCGTGAGGTCATCAATTTTTGTAATCAATGAAGGAACAGAGTTCCTAAGTTCTTGTGTGTGAATCATGAGTGAATCCTTGTGTGTCCTTGATTCATTGCAAGGATGAGTGTGTTATGATGACAAGTTGTGAGGCTTTGGACTCGTTTGAGAAATATGCCTGAAAAATAAAGGGCTGGTTCAGTCCTGGGGGGAGCGCCCGAATTCGTCAGTGGCCACGTGGGGGCGATGAGGACTCGTGGATGTTGGCATACATCAATTCTGTTTGATTAGTCATCACATCATGCTTGTGTGTGTGAAGATGTGTCTGATTCTGAATTCAAGTATCATTCTGAGTTATTAATTTTGCCTCTAAACTATTCTTGTTCTATACATGTTGTGGAAGTGACTCATTCGTTCATTATATTGAACACTCAATGCTAGAAATCTATACCTGTTCTTACCTTGAGTATATACATCTGAATCCTTTCTATTTAAAGGAATTTGTTCTACTGGGCTAGTTGGCTCATGAAATCTACTATTTTCAGGTGAACAAGATGGAGATGTTGCTTAAGGGGGATTTGTGTGCTGAGAGGACTTCCATACATTCAACAAACTTGTTGTTTTATGTTTCTTTTATAGTTAATCAAATATGTAATAACGTTACTGTCTACTTTTGTATGCTCCTCAATTAGACTATAATGAGGAGTTTCGTTTCATGTAATAAGTTTCCACCAACTAGCTGTGTATAAATAAAACTTTTATGTTAGTTAATGTATTTAATATCTGTCATGTTCTGTAAATGGAATTTTACTAGGACATGACAGATAAATTGGTATCAGAGAATTAGTTCGATAAACCTAGGGATAACCAGTGAGTTGGGGTAGAAATTTGGGATTAGTTAGCATGACTTTACAATTATATAAATGCTTAACTTGATATTTGTTTCAATATGGATATGAATACCCAGGAGAGGTTGGTAGCAGCGCTAGAAATGCTATGCCAAGACCTTGAGTTGTATGCCCAAGCACAACAGGAAGCTCATGTGCAAATTAACGAAGAAGTGCTTAATTTGACTGTAGGTGCTTTCTTTTCCGGAAATCCTGGTGCTTCACTGGATGTAATGACTCAAGTCATGTGTAGGTTGGACAATCTCAGGCTGGGGCAAGATATGTTGCTCCATCAGTTTGAAGGATATTGGAAAACATTGACAGATGCGGCGAGAGAATTGTATCACGGAGTTGGAAGGGAACAACAACAACCATCTGTAGAGTCTATTATAGATCTGACCCAAATCTAGAAAGAGACTTAGGCAGCTTGTCTTTTGTTAATCTCTCTTTTTGTTTAAATGTTGGTTGTAAATATAACTCCCATGTGTATGGGGAGTGAGAGGTTAGTGGAAGTATGTTTTGTAAATGTGGAAGACTTGGAAGGAGAAGACCTAGTATCTTGGGATGTAAATCAGTGATAATATGTTATGATGTAAATATTTGACTAGTGAATGGAAATGGTGTGTTATATGAATTTGAAATGTGTATATGATGAATGCAAGTTTGGGTGGATTGTGAAATTAATGTATATCCTATTGAATGTTTCAGATACTTTCTTAATTTTGTCATGGACGAAGGTGACACTAACTGGAGGAAAATGGAAAGTACAATGCATGACTTGACTCGGGTGATGAAATCAGTGGCTAGAAATAACAGCCATAACGGGACAAGTCTATTCAAGGATTTCCGAAGCTTAGATCCTCTGAGATTTGCAGGAAGTATAGATCCAGATGAGGCCGAAAATTGGCTAAAAGATATTGAAAGGATATTCAGAGTGATTAAATGCACTGAAGAAGAAAAGATCCGGTTGGTGACTTTTCAGTTAGAACGGGACGCTAGAGCTTGGTGGGAAACAGTAACATCCACATTGGAGGATCCAACTCAAATTAGTTGGGATGAATTTGTAGAGTTATTTAATGACCATTACTTTTTGGAGGTAGTCCAGGAAAAGAAAGCAAATGAGTTTGCTAACCTGAAACAACTAAGGATGTCAGTATCATAATATGAGGCCCAGTTTGCATGACTGTCCAAGTATGCTCCCCATCTCATAGCCACGGATAAGTTAAAAGTCAAGAGGTTCATGAATGGACTACGTCCTATCTATATTATGCAGTTAACTTCACATCTGATCACTACGTATTCGGATATGGTCAAAAGAGCTTTGGGATTGGAAGCTGTAAATGATATGGTGGATAAAATTAAAGGAAGGTCAGGAGAAGGATCTTTGGATCGAAAGAGAAAGTTTGAGTCGGGAAATGCCCCGAAGGTTCAGCAATCTGGGAAGAAGGCAAGGAAGGCTCCAAGTGGGAGCAAGGATGTGTGCAAGCACTGTCACATCAGTGGACACAAGGCGGAAAATTGTTGGCGTAGGTTGGGTGCATGTCTCAAGTGTGGAAGTACTCAGCATCGAATTCCAGATTGTCCGTTGATCAAGAATATGCCAGCCAAACCAAATCCCTAAGCACAACAACTAAAGCAAGGGAGAATACAAGCTATTCAGGAGGTAGAGCCTGAATCCCCGCAAGAAAGCAGACTAATTGAAGGTACACTAATAGTAAACTCGAAATCGGCACAAGTATTGTTTGATTCAGGAGCTACGCACTCCTTTATTAGTTATGATTTTGCTAAATCTCTGGAAATACAATCAGTCCCATTGTCTACACAATTGGAAGTGGCAACCCCTTTGAGTGAGGGTAAAAAGCTTAGGGAGTATTACCCTGATAGTCAGATCCTACTTGAAGGACACAATTTATCTGGTGATTTGATATGTTTGGAAATGTGGGATAATGATGTGATCCTTGGAGTGGATTGGTTATCTAAATATCATGCCAATTTAGATTGCCAATTAAGGCAGATCACTTTCCTAGGAAAGGAAATTTGTTCTTTAACTTTTGATAAACCCCACATTAGAAAAATACCAATCATTTCAGCAGTTAAGGCTTGTAAGCTAGTACGGAAAGGTTGTCAAGGGTACTTAGCCTCTGTGACCCTACTAAATCAAGATATCACGGGATTAGGAAATATTCCAGTGGTAAGAGAATTCCTCGATGTTTTTCCCGAAGAGTTACCTGGCGTACCACCTAATAGAGAGGTGAACTTTTCAATTGAATTGGTGCCAGGAGCTACACCAGTGTCAAGAACACCATATAGAATGTCAATAGAAGAGTTGAAAGAGCTGAAAAGGCAGTTATTGGAATTGATAGAAAAAGGATTTATTAGACCTAGTACATCACCTTGGGGTGCTCCAGTGTTATTTGTGAAGAAGAAAGATGGGTCTATGCGATTATGTATAGATTACCGATAGTTAAACCAATTAACTATAAAGAATAAATACCCACTTCCAAGAATTGACGATCTATTCGATCAGTTGTCTGGAGCTCAGTGCTTCTCCAAAATTGATTTAAGGTCTGGTTATCACCAACTCAGAATTCATGAGCAAGACGTTCACAAGACAGCTTTCTGAACAAGATATGGGCACTACGAATTTGTAGTAATGCCGTTTGGATTAACTAATGCACCTGCTGCATTTATGCGTCTGATGAATGACGTGTTTAGAACTTATTTGGATCAATTTGTGGTTGTATTTATTGATGATATACTGATTTATTCGAAGAGTATAGAAGAATACGAGACACATTTACGGATTACTTTGCAACTATTACGAGATCACAAGTTATATGCAAAGTTCAGTAAATGTGAATTTTGGATGAAGCAAGTGATGTTTTTGGGACATATTATCTCTAAAGAAGGATTATCAGTGGATTCTTCAAAAATTGAAACTATACAGAAATGGAAACAACCTAAGAACCTCATTGAGGTTAGAAGTTTTCTAGGTATGGCTAGTTATTACCGGTGGTTTGTTCAGGATTTCTCTAGAATTGCCTCGCCTCTCACCCAGTTGACTAGAAAAGGAACTACATTTGTGTGGAGTGAGAGTTGCGAGCAAGCATTTCAATTGTTAAAGGAATGTCTATCATCTGCACCAATTCTATCTTTGCCGATAGAGGGAAAATTATTTGAGGCTTTTACCGATGCTTCAAATATTGGACTGAGATGTGTATTGATGCAAGATAGAAGAGTCATTGCTTATGCATCGAGACAATTGAAGACTCATGAGAAAAATTACCCAGTATATGATTTGGAATTAGCCGCAGTAGTTTTTACTCTCAAGCTTTGGAGGCACTACCTATATGACAATCAATTCATATTGTACTCTGATCATAAGAGTCTTAAGTATTTGTTTTCACAAAAAGAATTGAATATGAGGCAAAGAAGGTGGATGGAGTATATTAAAGATTATGATTTCAAAATTGAATATCATCCAGGGAAAGGAAATACTGTGGCAGATACACTTAGCAGAAATCCTATAGTTAAAGTGTTTCAATTACAAGTAAAGGAGTGGAAATTGTTAGAGGAGTTTTCCACATTAAGCTTGAAGGTTGAATCACAAGAAGGAAAAGTTATAATTGATAACTTGACAGTCCAATCAAATTGATAAAACAAATTGGAGAGCAACAGAACAATGATCCTATATTGAAAAAATTAGAGAAAAATTGGCTTCTAGACCTGATTTTAAGGTAGATGTTCATGGGAATCTTCGGTTCCGAGACAGGTTATGTGTACCAGATAATTCTGAAATCAAGAAGCAAATTTTAGAAGAAGCTCATCGGTCACATTACACCGTTCATCCTGGAGCTGTCAAAATATATCAAGATTTAAAGAAACATTTTTGGTGGTGCAATATGAAAAAGGATATCGTGGATTTTATAGCAAACTACTTGACATGTCAGAAAGTTAAATCCGAGCACCAAAAACCGGCAAGAAAGTTAAAACCACTCAAAGTGCCAGAGTGGAAATGGGACAGTATCGGTATGGATTTTATTGTGGGATTACCTAGAACACGAAGCGGATTTGATGCCATATGGGTAATCGTTGACCGACTTACAAAATCAGCTCATTTCCTAGTAATCAAGACAAGGTGGTCTGTTAGTGTCCTGGAAGCACTATACATGAAAGAAATTGTCCGACTACATGGAATTCCAAAGAATATAATTTTAGATAGAGACGCAAGATTCACCTCACATTTCTGGAAAGAACTACAAGATGCGTTGGGGACTAAATTAAACTTTAGCACAACATTTCATCCTCAGAC
Organism: Colocasia esculenta; assembly: GCA_014218235.1. Lineage (NCBI taxonomy): Eukaryota > Viridiplantae > Streptophyta > Magnoliopsida > Alismatales > Araceae > Colocasia > Colocasia esculenta. Next base: position 41,718,780 of record CM024754.1, read on the forward strand.
TGACGGACAAACACAACGGGTGAATCAAATTATTGAAGATATGTGTCTTGCTTGTGTATTAGAATTTGGAAATGACTAGAACACACATTTAGCAATTATGGAATTTACGTATAATAATAGTTACTAGTCTACTATTCAAATGGTACCATTTGAAGCCTTATACGGCCGCCAGTGTAGATCACCACTGTGTTGGGTGGAACTAAAAGAATCATATATTCTTGGACCTGACAAGATCCAAGAAACCACGAAAATTATCAAGTTGGTACGAAACAGAATGAAAGCCGCCCAAGATCGACAGAAAAGTTATGCTGATCGTCGAAGAAGGGAATTGGAATTTCAGCAAGGAGAGCATGTATTCCTTAAAGTATCTCCTCGACGTGGAATCAGAAGATTTGGTATCAAGGGAAAATTGAGTCCGAGATACATTGGACCATTTGAAATATTGAAAAGAATTGGAGAAATGACATATCAACTGGCAGTTCCACCACAATTGTCTAATGTACATGATATTTTCCATGTGTCAATGCTGAGGAAGTATGTATACGATCCAGAACACATCATCAAGTATCAAGGCCTGGAGTTACAAGAAAATTTGGCATATGAGGAGAAACCTATACAGATTCTTGATCGGAAAGACAAGCAACTTCGAAATAAGGAAGTTCCCTTATTAAAGATTCAATGGAGTAAACGTGGACAAGAAGAGGCAACGTGGGAACTAGAAGATGCCATCAAGATTAAATATCCAGATTTATTTACAGGTTAGTACCCATACCTTGTATTATTAAATTTGGAGGACCAAATTTCTTTTAGTGGGGGAGAGTTGTAACGCCCCAAAAATTTTAATTGCTAGGAAAATATGAATAATGCGATTATTATACATTGTTATTGTCATTAAATTGAGATAATTAGAATTTGGGTTTAACTAGTGGTAAGATACGTTACCCCAGTGTCGTACACAGAGGTGCGCGCTCTCACAGGGTGACACCGGAAAACTATAACGAAATAAAAATCTGAGAACACCATAAGATTCAGAAAAATGTGAGGATATCAGAAATATAAATATCCAGATTTATTGACGTGCGGACTTTGAGGTTAAGCCGACGCGACTATTTTCTAGGTGATTTTTCACCTAGTGTAAAAGAAAATCTAAAAATTAAATAAAAATCACCATAATTTGTAAAACCATCATATTAGGCTATGGTTGAAATTTTATGATAAATGGATACCATTTGGACATGTTTACATAGTGGTTATTGGGCCAGCTGAATTTTAGGCCAATTACGATGGCCATTTTTCTGGGAATTTGTGGGCGCTTACGTGTGAGGCCTTGGGAGGGCCAGCACGCTTGAGGAAATAGGTAACATGATAGTTACCATGTGTAACTTGTAGAATGTGCATGAGCTAGGTGTCTAAGGGTGGTAAAATAGGGGTTTACTCCCAACACCTGGTCGGCTTACGTGCCATTGTGCATGGCAAAGCCATTGGGTTATAAATAACCCCTATCATGCTGCGTACCCATCTTTCCAATCCTTTCCTCCCATTGTGCTGCTGTTGTGTTCACAAGGTTCCATAGTTGGTTACGTAGCTGGAGCTATTGCTTCTTTTGTACCCTGTTCCAGCGCAAGCTACAACTGGAATTCTTGTTGTGTGTTGCTGCTACTTGGTCTACAAAGGACCCTCACTTCTCTAGTGCATCAGTGCATCTGTTAAGACTACCATACGTGCAAGCTTTCTATTCCTTCCTTTGGTTCTGTGGATCTCTATACTGAAGCGAAACTCTCACTACTCAGTAAGGTAGAATTCTCTTCCTTTTTCTTTTTCTTTTTCCTACTCTTCAACCTTGGATTACTAGTTCAAAGACATTTAGTACCATAAGTATGCTATTCTTCAAATCTGAGAAGTAGTTCCATGATAGGAACTGAACTTTCCAATAGGTACAAGCTAGTATTCAGTCATGGGAATCAACACATCACTGTTTTTATCATCTCAATTTGTGTTAAAATGGAACCATGTTGATTCCACTATGTGGGAACATATCGATTTATGGTAGTTCTTTCTACCTTCGTGAAATGATTCATTAAGAGACTATGTGAGTCTTAAGTGTGTGTATTTTGATAAATTATAGCTAAAGGATAAGAAGAGGTTCCAACCATCTTTGTCCTTGAGATGTCTCTTCATTTGGATCATCCATGTACACCAGGTTCCATCATTTCTATTTCACTTCCTTGTATCCTTGGTCTGATTCTTGAGGTTGAGATTATACTTGTTTAAAGTCCTAATCATGGTAGGAGTGATAGAAAAGCATGGTAGAAAATTTTTAGATGGTTTTAATCAGTTTTTGAAAGTCCACACATGACCTGTCGACAACCATGCTTCTTGTTGTCGACGGGGCCATGTTTCCAGAACCTAGGAGGTTCTGCCTGACAGTGGCTGTCGACAACCACCTTTCTGGCTATCGACAGGCACTAGCAGAACCCCATTTTTGCTTCTGGGATAGCAGCACCTGTCGAAAGCAAAACCCTGGTTGTCGACAGGCACTGCCAGGATCATGTTTCCAGCTCTGACCTTGTTCCATTCTTTGCTGGAAACACACTCAATTGTTCCAGCTGATAGCCCACCTATATCTTGTGGTTTCTACCACTTAAACACCTACTAAATCAATCAAGTTCCTTTTATCTTCACCATGAATCATCTCTTAAAAGTTCTAAACATAATTGACATCGTGAGGTCATCAATTTCTGTAATCAATGAAGGAATAGAGTTCCTAAGTTCTTGTGTGTGAATCATGAGTGAATTCTTGTGTGTCCTTGATTCATTGCAAGGATGAGTGTGTTATGATGACAAGCTGTGAGGCTTTGGACCCGTTTGAGAAATATGCCTGAAAAATAAAGGGCTGGTTCAGTCCTGGGGGGAGCGCCCGAATTCGTCAGTGGCCACGCGGGGGCGATGAGGACTCGTGGATGTTGGCATACATCAATTCATGTTTGATTAGTCATCACATCATGCTTGTATGTGTGATGATGTGTCTGATTCTGAATTCAAGTATCATTCAGAGTTATTAATTTTGCCTCTAAACTATTCTTGTTTTATACGTGTTGTGGAAGTGACTCATTCATTCATTACATTGAACACTCAATGCTTGAAATCTATACATGTTCTTACCTTGAGTATATACATCTGAACTCTTTCTATTTAAAGGAATTGAGTTCTACTGGGCTATTTGGTTCATTAAATCTACTATTTTCAGGTGAACAAGATGGAGATGTTGCTTAAGGGAGATTTGTGTGCTGAGAGGACTTCCAACATTCAGGAAACCTGTTGTTTTATGTTCCTTTTATAGTAAATCAGATATGTAATAATGTTACTGTCTACTTCTATATGCTCCTCAATTAGACTATAATAAGGAGTTTCATGTAATAAGTTTCCACCAACTAGCTGTGTATAAATAAAACTTTTATGTTAGTTAATGTATTTAATATCTGTCATGTTCTGTAAATGGAATTTTTACTAGGACGTGATAGGTCCGCTTCTTCTTCTAGGAGCACGGCCGGTCGTGGTAGAAGGCGCTTCAATTGATTACCCTGAAAAGAACACACAATGAAAAGAGAGGATTAGCCAATGAGCGTAGTATCAAATCCCAAATAAGTTAAATGTCATGAATAGAAAGGAGGATGACGCACCTTTGGGTGGCTTTTAAACCCCTAGAAAATAGGGGGGTGTGTGTGTGTATGCATGCATGTGTGTGATGATTAAAATGAGAATAAAAGGGAAATAAAAGAAGGGATAGCCACATAAGGGCTTGGAGGAGATGATTATGAACAAAGAGGACAGGGAGGTGCTTCCCTAATGAGTGAAGGTGCAGACATTGCTTGCTGTTGGAGCTTGAATGGATGAAGGAGGCGCTACCAGAGTTGGAGACGATGGCGTTGAAGCTTGAGGCGGTAGTACGACAGGGCTTCGCCTTAGAATTGCCCCCTCCAACTCGCTAGACGTGGGATGCTCAGCATCTCCCGGGGTGCACCACGCATGTTTCTCACCTTGGGAACGATGGGACATGGGTTGTATTTATAGTGGACATCTGGCGCAAATCGCGTCCGAGTCAGTGGATGCGTTTATAGTTGAATCGCGACGGGGATAATGGACCCGTTTAAGAATTTCCTCATTTCGGCCAAAGCAAGGCTCTAAATCATGATGGGATACCCCGTCGCATTTCAGAACTTCCAAATTTTTCTTATAGAAACCTTCCAAAACCGAATATGGAAATGAGAATCGTGATGACTAAGGCCGTCGTGATTCAGAACTTCCAAATTTTGCTTATAGAAACTTGCCAAAACCGAAATATGGAAATGAGAATCACGACGGCTAAGGCCATCGCGATTCAGAAAATGGCAATCGGCTTTTTCATAAGTAAAATAAGGAAACAATTTAAAATAAGGGAAATTTGAATCGCGACATAGAGCTCTGACATGTTTAAGAAAGGCGCAATGGTCAATGTGAATTGCGACGGGATACCCCGTCGTGTTTCAGTTCAGCCCGACAGTCTTTGTGAATCGCGACGGGATACCCCATCGTGATTTGTAATTTCTATCTATAAGCCTTGAAAACTAATGGGGAAGCACCGAGAAAATTGGGAAAAATAGGAAAAACTCCTGCAAAGCAAAATAGGGTCATTTTGTGGCATTATAGCGTAATTTGAAATTTGCCCGTGGTGATGACAATTTCGCGTGTCTATAGCTGCCACGCCTTGGCGTCTGCTTTGCAGGGGAGCGAGGCGAAAGGACACGAAGTGGAGTATAATGGAATGAAATGGAATGAAGAGGAATGAAGCGTAGCGAAGTGGAGTGAGGTGAAGCGGACTGATAAGTAGGCGCCAAGGTGAAAAAAAATAAACACGCGCGACATTATGTTAAACACCACTTGATGAGAGTCTTTCACTAAAACCCAAGGAAATCTCCTCCAGAGAAGACCGAAAAACACAAATGTTTGGATGGAGGAAAACGGAGTGTGTGCACTGTAAGGCCCTTGATTTTTCATCTTTGGGTGATTTCTTATGTATGTATAAATGTATGCCATCGATGTATAAACTTTACTGTGCATAGTACTTACTTGTTTACATTGCGTGAATAGGTATTATTTTAATGTGTGCATTGTAGATTATATATATATATATATATGGTGTACATAGAATTTCTGCAGTTTTAAGTTTTGTTCTGGCGGCTAGTTGGCGTCAACATCAGTTGACGTTGACCATAAATCAGCGGCCACATCGATGGACGCCTACTTAGAATTTGACAGCTATTGATGTTGGCGTTTACCTCCCAGATTTGTTGCGATTTCAGATCCGGAAATGCCTTCGAAAATGTCACCCTTGGTTTAGGAAACCGTCCCCCAACGGTAACCTAGACCCTAAACGCGTTCCTAAAAACCTCAACCCTATAAAAGAGGCGGATTAGGGCTCAGTTAGGTCCTTTTGACTCTTTGTCAAAACCCTAGCATTTTATATGCGAACCCCGACTTTAGAACTCCTTGATCTACTGATTTGAGGCTTCATCCGACATTCTACAACGACTATAGAGGGCTCTGAACATCCGGGAATGGCTTCCCCACACTGGTATGCAGAGGATATCAACACAGAACTCGAATCGAGGGAGTTTTGAGGACTCTTTGGCTTTGGCCGAGGAGGGCTTCTCCGGCTTAAGTCGTTGCTTGTGGATTTTCCAAGAGGTAAGTAACCCTTTCACATCACTCTTACATACGTCTAGTAGGTCCTAGGTATTTTTCTGGAATTTTATTCGTGTCCTAGAACCCCAATTTCACCAAGATTTTACATTATGTCTGTGTATTGCATAGACAGGAACTTAACGGAAGGATCCCTTGCCGTTAAGATCTTGATGTTGCCCAGTTAGGTAGCCCAGAGGGGGGGGGGGTGAATGGGTCTTTAAAATTTATCAGCTAATACCTGTTCACTAAAAATGTTCACAGAGAAATACACTTTGAGGATTGTTAGTGTTAGTAAAGAGAAACAACAATCACACGAAGACAATCACACAACACAAGATGTATCCTGGTTCGGATCTCCTCTCCACAAGAGTCCTACGTCCAGTCCCTGAGCAACAACTCAGGATTTCACTAACTAGGGTATAGTCCCCCTATGGACACTACAACACCCAGCCCAGTTGGTCTTCTCTTCGCAGCCCGAAGAGGAACAACACCCTGGATACCCTACCAGGTCTTCCTTCTCAACAGAAGGGAACACACACAGAAACAAGTAAGCAGGAGATTAAGCCCCTAGATCAAGCTTTGATAAGCCAAGATCTGAAGCAAGGGACTGAGAGCAATGAGATCTATAAACAAAAGCTCACTCTCAGAACTAAACAAGCTCTCTCTCTCGAAAATCTACAAACAATGCAGAGAGCAAAGAGCTAATCTAATGGAATGAGGCTTGGCTCTTCTTGAGAACTCGCAGAAGACTTGATGATCAGAGAGTTTTCTATAACTGTCGTTCTCTGTCTATGTGTATATATTCTTCTAGAGCTCCTTTCTTCAATATATAGCTTCAATTTGAAATCTAAACGTTGAAGTATCCGTTGCCTCTAGCTTTTGGTGGACGTTAGACTGAGTGGCACTTGGAAGCTTCCAGTCAACAGTCCTTTATCCATTTGTGCATGCAAAGAGATAGGATCTTTTGAAGTGTCCTTTGGCTTCTATAAGGTCCAATTGTTGTGAGATGAATAGCTAACCCGGACCTGCACACAAAGTAGCTAGAATGATAGGCAGCTGAATTGTCTCTTGTTGTCAGTCAACGTTAGTGTGAATATTCATCAAAATAGTAATGCTATTCTGCTGTTCTAAAAGATGCAAAAAGAATAGACACGATAATGGACGATATCGTCTGCATGCATGCAGAGATACGTTCAGTCTTCATTAAATGCACAACTGACAGAAGAATATGTGCGAAGACTTTGACTATTCAACCCGTTGAAAGGATAAGTCATATGTCAAGTTGATTGATAAGAAATCGATGCATTTATGACTTATGAAATCGTTATGCAACCAAACAGCAAATCATTGTGAGATATGAAAGAATCGTTATGATCATTAAGGAAATCATTATGATTACTTAAGAAGTCGATGCGCAAAGCAAATCGTTATGAGAACCAAAGAAATCATTACGATTACTTAAGAAGTCGATGCTCAAAGCAAATCGTTATAATATCTGAAGCAATCGTTGCGATAAACAAATCGTTACGACGTCTGAAGAAATCGTTGCGATAAGCAAATCGTTACGGCGTCTGAAGAAATCGTTGCGATAAGCAAATCGTTACGATAACTAAAGGAATCATTATGATAGAAATCGTTGCGATAACTAAAGGAATTGTTACGATAGCAAATCGTTGCAACGTCTGAAGAAATCATTGCGATAAGCAAATCATTACGATAACTAAAGGAATCGTTATGATAGCAAATCGTTGTGATGACTAAAGGAATCGTTATGAAGGCAAGTCGTTATGATGACTAAAGGAATTGTTATGAGAGCAAGTCGTTATGATGACCAAATGAATCGTTACGAAAGCAAGTCATTACGATGACTAAAGGAATCGTTACGAGAGCAAGTCGTCACGATGACTAAAGGAATCGTTACGAAAGCAAGTCATTACGATGACTAAAGGAATCGTTACGAAAGTAAGTCGTTACGATGACTAAAGGAATTGTTATGAGAGCAAGTCGTCACGATGAGTAAAGGAATCGTTACGAAAGCAAATCGTTACGATGACTAAAGGAATCGTTACGAAAGTAAGTCGTTACGATGCCTAAAGGAATCGTTACAAAAGCAAGTCGTTGTGAGAACGATTTCTTTTGAATTCAAACGATGTTTCATTCTATTAAGAAATCGATAAGGCACTTATAAAACTGTTATGAGGAAATCGTTACAGTTCTACTGTAGTCGTCATAATTTATAAAAGAAACCGATGTGTACTTAGAGAAATATCATACTTGATCTTAAAGTTGCTTCAGTAAGAATAATACTTACCAATTTGGCTTGATTTTCCTTGTTATATTTCCTGTGCTCAAGACTTATAGAAAATAGGTTAGTGACCTTAACCAAGGGTTTGATAATTATCAACATAACATGGTTTTGTTAATCACCAAAATAGAAATGAGATTAAATTAAATTACATGGGGATAGACTATTCATCAATCTCCCCCTTTTTGGTGATGACAAAACTTCAATAAACTTCAGTAAATAGCACAGATAAGTTTACATTTAAATTCTAAAATTGTTTGCAATAGCTCACCATATGTATTTCAGAGCTTGCAATAGTTCTCCCCCTTTTTGTCATTAAGCAAAAAGAAAATAGGACTGAGACAAAGAAGAGGAACAAGAAAAAGTAAAGAGCACACAAAGAGAGTATGGTATTAATTTTGAGAAGGTACAGAGAGATAATGAGCAGGGGGCAAGAGAGAGGCATAATGAGAAATTATCTCCCAGGCCTGCTCTTCCTGCTTCTCAAAAAATGGCTTGAAAACCCAAGAGATACGAAATAGGTTGGTCCCATAGAGGGAGCCATCCTACGGAGATGAAGGGCCAACTGCTTCTCAATGAAATCTGCATAGGAATCACGATCCAAATCCATTTTAAAGAAGCTGACTTTTTCAAAACTGACACAAGCAAGAAACTGATCTAGAGTGACAGGGTAGAATATCTGCTTGTGCTTCATATCCTGGCGCATGGCTACATAAACCTTGTACCTTTCAACCCAAGTGAGCTAGGGATCATTGACAAGGTATATGGAGTTCATATCCAGGAAAGTAGCTTCTGAGATGAGAGGTTCACCAACCCTGGCATGAGATTCATTCAGATCAGAAAGTTGCTGTGCGGAGAGAGGATAGAAACTGATCCAATCTTTCGGGTTCAATCTTTCACATTCTGAAAGGGCAGGAGCAAGAACTTCAGCACTGACATGGCCCTGGTGATACTCTCGAAACAAGAATCTGTGGAAAGCCACCAGATACCCCTTCTGGACCTTAATTCTGCCCATGACTCTGGAAAAACGCTCAAAAATGATTGAGCCTACAGAGGAATCCATTATTAAAGAGTGGAGAGGGGGAAGGAAGGTAGCCTTAGGCAATTGAAGAGTGGCAAAGTCTACTTGGATAGCTTCAGTGCTACGAGAGGAGCCAAGACTTTGGATGGTCTGCCGGAACTGTCCCAACTGGACTTCAGGCAAGCGATGAAGATATCGATAATCATTAAACATCTTGAAGTGCCTGATCAGCTTTATCTCCTTCTGAATGAACGGGGCCCAGGAGTCCTTTTGGTGGATCAGGAACCATTCAGACAAGGTTAGGGTATGGTCCCTAGGAGGGAATCTGGCAAATTTGGCAAGTAAAAACTTATTGTAGAGAGCTTTATTTGAGCGACCCCATTTTTCTTCAGTTTGGGATTTAGCTGAAGAAAAGATTTTAGTTTTGAGGAATTTGGAAAGAGAAGTGTAAGGTAAGATGGTGTTTAGATAGTCTGAGAGATTCTGATGAGGAAGATTGAAGATAGAAGCAAAAACCACCTTAGAGAGGAATTCCCTGTAAAGAGGTCTATTCTTGGTGACCTTTGTCAGTGAAAACCATAGAGGACGATACAAAACTGAAGAGGAGTTAGAAAAAGAGGAGGTTTTTCTTTTCTTATGGATAGGATTAGAAGAGTCTGTCCCATGAATATGTTCTCCAACCTTGAGGACAGATCGGAGAATGGCTTTCTCAAACTCATCCTTGATGGCCCTAAGGTAGGGACCATCAATGAGCTCCCTCTGGAATGATTGTAATGAAGGAGGGAGGAGGATTAGGATGAAGGAGAGAATGTGGGTTGGAAGAGGTAGGTTCAGAGGGTCCAAAGAATGAGGGACCAGAGGAGGAGGAGGCTCCAGCTGAAGATGCTGGAGGAACCTCACTAAGAGGAGGAGGTGGAGAAATGTGAGAGACAGGAGGTGAAGAGGAATGTGTGGGAAATGGGGTAGGAGAGGAGATGGTTCTGGATTGAGGTTGCTTGAAGGGTTGAGGAGCAGGTGGAGCAGTGGAGGCCGAAGGTGGAGAGGAAGGAGTAGGTGTCTGAGTAGGTGAAGGAGCTGGGGGCTCTAGAGTGACTGCTGCTTCTTCTGCCAAAATTTGCTCAGACCCAACTGGCCCTGATGGCCCTGATCCTTGATCTGATGGCCCTGAAGGCCCAACTCCACGGCTGCTGCTGGAGAAACAATTTCCAGCCCTGATGGCCCAGACTCTACAGCTGCTGCCTGAGAAATAATTTCTGGCCCTAAAGGCCCAGACTCTTGATCTAATGGCCCTGATGGCCTGGCAACCTCTTCTTCATTTCCTTTAGAAGGTTGAGCTGGAGGGGGAGGAGGAGCTTGAGCTCCAACTACCTTCAAAATCTCAGAGAGCATGGACTTCATGCTTCCCATTTCCTTGTTGAACCATTTCATAGCATTTCTTACTTGGGATAGCTCTTTGGTGGCTGATGCCTGGCTCATGAATATGGAGTTTACATCAGATTGCAATGAGCATAAAATTTCTCCTTGAGCATCCAACCTCTCTATCACAGGCTTCAAATGTATTACAATTTTTTGACTCCGGGACCTCTGATATGGAGTATCCGCAATGAGAGGAACTTCCTTTCCTTTCTCCCTTGCTTGGTCCACAGGTGCCTGAAGATTACCATCATCATCTTCAGAGTCTGAGGAGCTTGTAGTTTCTCCTTCTCTGAACTGATTTTCTGGGGGGTTTTCATTTCCCTCCCCTGAGTCTCATTGCCCTTTTCAACACTAACTTCTTCTTCTTCAGCCACAAACTCCATATGAACATTGGATTGAGCTGCTGCTGCGGATTGGACTGGGAGGTCTTCTGAAGGAACTTCAATGTGGCCTGATGCCACAACACTTTCTCCCTGAATATCCTCTGCTACTGAATGCTCCCCCTCAATGGGAGCATCTTCCATTACTGCATCTACTTGAATTGATATGTGCTCCTGCTGGCTTGGAGCTTCTTCTATGACCATTTCTTTAGTGTGGCCTTCTGCCACAGATTCTTCTACAAGAGATTCACTTGCAACTTGCTCCTCCTGAGAAATGGAGTCTAGTGCATTCCTAAGTAGAGTGGCTACTTGGGAAGATGGAAGAGGATCCTCTGGAGATTGCCCAAAGGGCTCAATGAAGTTAGAAGGAATGTCCTCAATCCTTCTGCTGGCTTCTTCCTCTGCTACTGCTGTCACTGCTGCTGCTGGAACTGCTTGATCAATGGCTGCTTCTTCTGGCTCAACCACTGCTGCTGCTTCTGCTACTGGTTCTAGGTCCTTTTGGGCTTCACCAATGATGGTTTCACCCTCAACCGCACTAGTCTTTGACCATACATTATTCACAACTGAAAATCCACTTTTTCTCAAATTTCTAGACCTTATGGCTTGGCCCATTTTCTCATAAACATCACCAACTATGCTAATGCCAAAATGCTGGAAAATTCTTGTCAAGAGATGGGCATAAGGTAGTGAGATATTCAACTTACTCTTGGTGTCCCACACCTGAGAACTGGCAAACTTCATCCTCTCAATTATTAATTCTGCAGTGTTAATTTCCTGGTTCTGGATGGCCCAGAACATCAGGTCAGAATCTGCCCTGGCGCAGGTAGAGAAAGATGCACTCCTAGGTGTTGGAGATCGGATAGGTGACTTTGACAAAAGAACTACGAAATTGTGTGTATGGCAGTGGAATTAAAATAAGTAAAACACAATTCACTCAGATTAAGTGTGGTGTGTGAGTATAGTGAATAGAAATAACAAACCACACATCAAACCACAGTACACTGAAGAATTTTAAGGTGGTTCAAAGAACACAACTTGTGTCTCCTACGTCCACCTCCTCACAACGGAGGAACCACTAGCACAAGTGCAGTACAAACTGAGCACAACGACTCCAACCTCTTTGAGTGCAACGACTCAAAGAAACCCACAAGATAGGCACAACGACCTACTCCAAAGACCACTTGTGAATTCAGTAAATTCACAAGCCCTTGAGCACTACGGCTCAAGCACCAGAGCACAACGGCTCCAACCCAGAGCACTAGGGCTCTAAAACAGAGTACAAAGTACTCAAACCTCGGGATCACAATAGATCCAAGTTCTGCTAGAACAAGCACACTTGGAGAATAGATCCTCTAGCACGATCCATCTCAGTATAATAGAAATGGTAGAGACAAATAGAGTTGGGAGATCTATGTAGAACACATACACAGATTTCCCAGAGAAATTGACACTCTAACCAAGTACAGACTTGGCTGGATCTCCTTCTAGACCAGCACTGCTGCAATCACGAGCTCCTTCTCTTCTTCTCCTTCTTCTTCCCTTGGCGGCACTGCTCTGCTCCTCTGGATGCAGATTCCTTTTTCCTTCTCTTCTTCCCTTCTTCGAAAATGCTCTTGGCTCTTGTCTTGCGTGAGTTGCTTTGGAGTACCAAAAACATGGATATTTATAGCCCCATATGTCCATAAGGAGCCTTAGAGCACGTGGGCACAAAAACCTAGGCAGATTCCCTTGAACCCCAAGCGACCACGTGTCCAGATAAATTCACGTTTTTGAGTTTCAGTCGGAGTGTGTCGACACTACCATTGAGTGTGTCGACACACTGTCCCAATTGTGAAAGCCAAGTTCCTTTTTTTCCTCTCTCTCTAGGGAGCCCTAGAGTGAGATAGTCTGGTTTTCCTGGTTGCCCCTTTGGGGTGGCCATGGCCGCCCATGGAGGGGGGGGGAGGGGGGTACTGCGCCCCCTCCTCCCCTCTTGGCCCTACTGCTATAGCTGGACTGTCCTCCCCAATGCGACCCTCTGCTGCTATTACTGTTCCTAGATGGGTCACCTCTGTTGAGGAGAGTTCGTGGCCTGCCCTAGGTTCCAGCACTGCTCAGATCCAAAGGCGGGATCCCACTCCACAAGGCACAGCTGTTCCCTCCGGGCCCTTGTCTACTGGCGCAGCTACTTCAGATGCCCTAGAAGCCTCCAAGCTGGTTCCCACGCAAAGCCCTGCAGCTGCCGGCGCTCCAGCTCGTGGTGTCTTAGGTGCATCCCAATAGGTTCCTGCACAGGGACGTGACCCCCCAGCCAGTGGGTATGCTGCTTCGCCTGGAGCTGCCTCTCCCCCTACTGCGGCTACCAAATCCTTTGCAGAAGCTGTTCTGGGAGCCCTCACACCAAAGGGTCTTCCCCTATCTATACACCCTCCTGCTCGAACTGATCTTGGGGAACCTGCTGTCTTCTTCACCAGTGAAGAGATCAAGATCTCCTGCTCTCCCCTGGAGCTTGCAGTCATAGCCCGCACCCCCTTGGGTCGGCCCTCATTCCAGGAGATCAGAGCACATATGGCACAGTGAATCACATTTCTGCAAGAGTTTGTTATTAGCTCACTAGATAACCGCCATCTCCTTATCAGATTTATGCACAGAGATGACTTCCTCCAGGTACTTCTGAAAGAATCCATGCTCATCCAGGGGAGGCCCTTCAGGTTCTTCAAATGGTCCCTAAGAGGATTCCCCCATAGTGCCCATCTGGATGGAACTCCCTGGGCTGCCAGCTAATTTCTACAACCACGCAATGCTGCACTGTATTGTAGGAAGCATTGGACCAGTGCTCAAAATTGATGAGAACTCCACCAGCCTCACACGCACTCAAGCTGCCCGTGTAAATGTCGAGCTGGACATTTCTAAGAGTCTTCCTCAGCGGATCTGGATTGGTATGGGCTCAGACGGATTCTGGCAACCATTGTTCTTTCCCCAACTCCCTCAGTTCTGCCAGTCCTGCAAACATATTGGGCATGTGTCATCCAAATGCAGGAAGCATCCTCACAATGACAAACAAGCCACCCCTGCCAGCTCTGGCCAGGAACAATCTGAGGCGCAGACTGCTCACAAATCTGGCATAAACTCGGACGATATGGCGTCTAGGAAGATTGGTAAACAAATGTGGAGACCCATCCTCACCACAGGGCTACCTTCTGAAGCAGCTAAGTGCCCCCCAGCTGATGCAAAATAGGATCTTCCTGCCAAGCAGAACAGTCATCCATTAAATGCTAATGCTAATGACACACTTCCTTCCACCTCTACCCAGCATGAGAGAAGCATTGTGGTGGATGATTCTAAGGTGTACCCCGATGCCCAGAACTCTCAAATGCCAACGAAGATAGTAGCACAACAAGATGATCACCATGTGCTCGAAAGAATGCTACTGTAGAAACCTGAACCTGAACAAATGGCTGTTGAGCTCACTTCTACTCAATCCTCTGCCACAGTTCAAGTGTCTGGACAAGCCCACAAGACTACCAACACTATGGGTGATAATGTTCATGTTAGCTCAGTTATGGAGACCACTGGAAGGCCAGAAGAGGATGCCTCTCCCTGTGAAATGTAGGCTCACACAGATGACCACTCAAATCTGGCCGGTGCAAATCCTCCTCCCGATGATGCAGATGTGAGTGCCATATCCCCAGCGGCCCCTGCAAATTTTGAAAGGGATGGAAGCACATCTAACCTGAGCACACCCAACGCCTTAAACGCGGACGCCCCTGCGTGGAGCCCGCCGATTTCCTATCTTTTTATGATCCGAGAAAGTTGGCTAAATTTATGCAATCTGCATCACCTGCGGACTCCCCGTCTACAAATGAGGTTAAGAAGTCTGCCCTACCTGCTAACCTCCCTGAAGTGGCAGCATCGCCGTCCCCGACGGCACCCGCATGTCCTTCGCCGAAGCACTCCGCAAAAAAACAAAGAAAAATTGACATCCGCATGATGGAGAATAAACCCCCTCCTCCCTGCTTCCCTGCTACCACATCTTCAAGGGCAGCCCCGGTTCTACCCTCCCAACCGCAAAAAGGTGAACATGGTGGATATATCATCAACCTCCCAATGATATACAACCTCAGAAGCACTCCCGGACCGGACTCGAGAACTGCATCGACATGGAGGAAGATGACCTGCTAGCTCGGCACAATGCTTGGGTAGGCCGCACTCGCAGCACCGCTATCCGGTCCATGGACTCCGATGGGGAAGATGAAGGCTGCTCGGACTGATCCATTATGCACTCCATCTCTTTTGATTTCTGTTCTGGTTGGTTGGATACATGTTGTACTCTTGACCCCTCTGCGTAGGGCGTCACAGGTTATGCCCCGGGCCTGTTATATATGTATCCCCTCCCCCCTTACTTTTATACTTCATGCTTTTAGCAATATATGAAAATCAGAAACCCGATATGGACAGTGGAGGTTCTTCCTCTGTCATATCCATTAAAAAAAAATTGTGCAAAAAGATCTTCTGGGAGATGGGTCTAGTGTTGACACTACCACTGGCTGTGTCGACACACTGTCCCAGTCAGGCAACTGGGTCTTCTGGAGACTGAGTCTAGTGTCGACACTACCAGGGACTGTGTTGACACACTGGACCCTGTCTTCATGAAATTGCTTCAGGGAATGATACCCAGTGTCGACACCATCAATGGGTCTGTCGACACTACCATGATAAGAATTGTATGTCCTTGAGAATTCAACACATAAATCATTAGTACAAGATATTATCATTAAAATATGAGATGTAAAGTATTTGAAACATGCTTTTTGAGCATTGATATTACATAAATGATGTATGTAACATGTTCAACCCATTAAGTACAAAATCACACAAGTCATCATCAAAATCACAATATGTCATCATCAAAATCAAAGTATGAGTGATGTTCATTGGTCATCATTAAAATACAACGTTAGAAAATTTCAAAACACACTCAACCCAACAATCTCCCCCTTTTTGATGATGACAAAACATATGCACAATCTCCCAATAACCTGACTTCCTTAACTGCAACAACTCCCCTATAAAGAACTTTCTCCCCTTAGAAACCTTTCTTCTCCCCCTTTTTGATAGCATCAAAAAGATAGATAAGAGAGAGAACCAAAGATTGTAAGAGATCAAGAAATGAAATGTAGGAAATGAATGGTTAGAAATGATCAAAATAAATGAGGCAAAGTAATATTGACATATGAGAGAAATTATTGTGTTCTTTGTATTGTGCAATAAAGTTTAATCGCAAAGACACACTCAACACAAAGTATAGTAAAATATAATGATCTAAATGTAGTTAAAATAATGATGCAAATGTGAAGAAAAGTGACCTATATGAATGAGCAGAAATATTTAACAAGAATATTAAGAGCTTTAAGTTTAACACAATGTAAAATAATAGGTCTAAACTCAGTATACATGAACTATATGAAGGTCTTAAGCTTTTCCATCTTGTCAATTTGATTTTCTTTCATTTTTAATTAGGAAAGAATATAAGAATAAATTAGTTAAATCTCACTTTTTAGTGCAAGAGATCACATTGATTAGATGCAAGATCTCCTGATTACTCAGTGGTTTAACTTTCATTATCTTATACAGAGTTGAACAATTTGATTTCCACTTTTTGACACGAAACAAATCACTTTTTAGGTGAAATAGCCCGGTTACTTAGTGGTTCAAGAATTTGCATTGCTCTGTTTATATCTTTCCAGATTGTTGATCATTTTCTTTTGATGTTTTACAGGAATATGTTTGCTTTGACCAGAAAATTTATGACTACGAATTTAGAAAAATTATTCTTAACATGTGGTAAAAATGAAGCTTAAACATACACATGTGAAATATTAAAGCCACTCATGTGCCTATAAAGAGGGAAGAAGAATCGTTTCCACATAGATTCCAGGATTGTGAAATAAAGAATAAAAGCTTTTTTGAAATGGGATGTACCCTTATGGAGGAAAACGACAAAGCTCCAATTTGAAAGAAATAAAGAGTTACAAATAACGAACCGACAGGAGTATTTACGCCAGATAGAATAAATGAGAGATAATTGAGATATTTTGCTCTCTTTCAAGGAGAATAATTAATTTAAGCTCTGAAAATTAATATCTCAGGTTTAGCAAATAAATCTTTCACAATTTGCACATGCCCAATTCCCTTCTGAGAGAAGTAAACCTCTCTTCGGGTAAGGCTTTTGTGAAGATGTATGCTAACTGATTATTTGTATCAATGAAAGAAATTTCTATATTACCATTAGCTACATGATCACGAATAAAATGATATCTAACCTCAATGTTTGGTCCTTGAGTGCTGTATTGGATTCTTGGTTAAGTTTATAGCACTTGTGTTGTCACATAGCAGTGGGATTGAGTTGATGTGTAGCCTATGTCCTCAAGTTGTTGCTTTATCCATAGGAGTTGTGTACAACAACTTCCAGCAGCAACATACTCAGCTTCAGCTGTCGATAGTGCTACTGAATTCTGCTTCTTGGAGGACCAGGATATCACACATCCTGCAAGGAATTGACAACAACCACTGGTGCTTTTTCTATCTATTTTACATCTAGCATAGTCAGCATCAGAGTATCCTACTAAATTGACTTCACATGATTTTGGATACCATATACCTAGATCATGAGTTCTGGATGAGTTTCTAAAGATTCTTTTAACTGAAATTAGATGAGATTCTTTAGGATCTGCTTGGTATCTAGCACACATACATACACTAAATAAAATATCAGGTCTGCTAGCTGTTAAGTAAAGTAAAGAACCTATCATACCTCTGTAGATCTTTTGATCTACTTTCTTACCATCCTTGTCACTGTCCATCCTTGTTGATGTACTCATAGGTGTTGACAGTGGCTTGGCATTTTCGAATCCAAACTTTTTTAAGAGCTCCTTGGTGTATTTGGCTTGACCGATGTGGGTGCCATCTTTTCCTTGCTTAATTTGTAGTCCAAGGAAATAGTTGAGCTCTCCCATCATGCTCATTTCGAATTCTCCCTGCATTAACTTTTCAAAATACTTGCAAAGAGATTCATCAGTAGATCCAAAAATTATATCATCTACATAAATTTGCACAAGTAATATGTGTTTAACTTTGGATTTGATGAACAATGTACTATCTACTTGACCTCTAGTGAAACCATGGTTCAGTAAAAATGAGCTAAGCCTTTCATACCAGGCCCTAGGTGCTTGTTTCAAACCATATAAAGCTTTATGTAATCTAAAGACATGATTAGGAAATTCTGTGTCATCAAAACCCGGAGGTTGTTCCACATAAATTTCCTCTTTAATAAAGCCATTTAAAAATGCGGATTTGACATCCATTTGAAATAATTTTAAATCTAGAGCAGATGCATATGCAAGTAAGATTCTAATAGCCTCAAGTCTAGCTACAGGTGCATAGGTTTCATCGAAATCTATGCCTTCCTCTTGGGAATAGCCTTGAGCTACCAACCTGGCCTTATTTCTTAAGATCACACCAGCTTCATCCAATTTATTTCTGAACACCCATTTGGTGCCAATAACTGGATGATCTGATGGTCTAGAAACAAGTGACCATACATGGTTTCTCTTGAACTGATTCAGTTCATCTTGCATGGCTAAAATCCAAGATTCATCAGTAAGAGCTTCATTGACTGTCCTAGGCTCTATTTGAGAAACAAAAGCTAGGTAATCACAAGGAATTACATTACCTCTTGTTCTTACCCCTACAGTTGGATCACCAATGATGTTTTTAGGTGGGTGATCTTTCTTGTATCTCCATTCCTTTGGAAGATTTTCATGTTCAATGTCTGTTTGTTGCAGGTCTTCCAGAGGTGGATCTTCCTTGTCCTTAATTGATGTGTTCTTTAACTTCTTGGACAGATCATTTGCATCATCAACATCACTATCTTCTTCCTTTCTCAAGGAATGGTTAGTTTCATCAAAGATAATGTGCACAGATTGCTCTATCAATAGTGTATGCTTATTAAATATTCTATAACCTTTAGGTTTAGAAGCATACCCCATGAAGATGCCTTCATCTAATTTGGCATCAACTTACTAATGTCTCTTTTGCCGTTGTTGTGAATGAAGCATGGATATCCAAAAGTTCTGAAGTGATTGATCTTTGGCTTCTTTCCCTTGTACAGCTCATAGGCAGTCTTTTTTACGATTGACCTGATCATCACCCTGTTGATGATATAGCTTGCTGTATTCACTGCTTTGGCCCAAAAATACCTTGGTAAATCATATTCTGACAGCATTGTGAAGGATCGAGGAAAAGGTGTGGATAAGATCTAGAAGGGGGGGGGATGAATAGATCTATGCCACTCTATGCGGAAGCTTAAGCAATTTAAAATTACTTTGAGATCAGAGGCAATTTTAACAGTGAAAAACACAGATCTGATGAGATGTTAAGTGAGTTGATAAAATAGATGTGAAACCAGTTGATTAATTGAATCTTAAATGATCCTATGCAAGCATCTAACGGATAATGGAATCAAACCACACATAGACAAGTGCACAGAGATTTTTAGGTGGTTCGGAAATCACCCATGTGATTCCTACATCCACCCCTCACGCCCAGTGAGGATTCACTCAACAACCTGGGTAACACACCCACTGGAGCCAGACAACTCCAACACCTGAGTTTACAACTCACACAACTCTAGAGCAAGACTACTCTAGATCCCTGAGCAAGACTGCTCAACAACCACTTGAGTTCGACAACTCAAACTGAGCACAACGGCTCACAAATGACTTGCTAGACACCAACACAAGACATAGATCTTCTAGCAGCAGATCATGTCGAACATGAGAACATTCATGAGAATTATGCAGAAGCACTTGCACAATCTCAAGATGTCTCAGAAGAACAAAAATACATTTAGAATTGTATGAAAAGACTTTGTTCTTCAGTGTACTCCCTTGTAGAAGCTCAGATTGGGAAGAGGCTTGAAATCTTGAAGTCCCAAGCGATGCTCTGTACTTTTGAACTTGGGGATCTTCCTTGAAATCTTCTCCAACGAATGCTCCTACTTGATCTGCTTCCTTGAGGCGCTTCAATTGCTTCTTCAAGGATCAAATTCCAATTCTCACAATCGAATTGATGAGAATTGGTCTTCAGAAGACACCAGGAGAGCAGAGGAGGGAGATGAACTCTTCTCGCCGCCAAAGGGAACTTTTCTGGAGGCTTGGAGAGTTCGTTGGGGTCTTACACACGATGGATGGCCAATTGGGGGCCTTTTTATACCCAAAAGATTCCAAAGATACCCTTTAGGTACAAGGGCACACGATCCTAGGTTGATACACCATCGCCCTAGGCTGACACGTGGCAAACATCCAATATAAGTTGCAATCTTTCCGTAGTGTGTCGACCTGCCCTGGTGGTGGTGTCGACACACTGTCCCAAATTGAAAACAGGTTGTTCTGGGAACGAGGTCCAGTGTCGACCTGCTCTGATGCTGTGTCGACCTGCTGTCCTAATTCTGCAAACAGGCTGTTCGGGGAACTAAGTCCAGTGTCGACCTGCTCTAGTCCTGCATCGACCTACTGTCCCAATTTTGCAAACAGGCTGTTCTGGGAACTGAGTCCAGTGTCGACCTGCTCTGGTCCTGCGTCGACCTGCTGTCCCAATTCTGCAAACAGGCTGTTCTGGGAACTGAGTCCAGTGTCGACCTGCTCTGGTCCTGCGTCGACCTGAGTAGTCTAATTCCTGGAATTTGCAACTCGTGTCGACACACTCTTTGACTTGTGTCGACACAGTCTCAGCATTTCTTCAGCTTTTTGCCTTTGAGACTTAGGTGATGTGTCGACACCATTGAAGGGTGTGTCGACACCATCATTGCAGAAGATATTTGTACCTGAAAATTAAACACATATATCATTAGTAAGATGTTTTATTATGAGTACAAATGATAAGTGTGTTTTGAAACATGCTTTTTGAATATGTAATTCAGGTGAAATGTGTTTATCATGTTTCAATTAATTTGCATTCAAATCACATTTGTCATCATCAAAATAGGAGGGAAAATGATATGAAATTACACTCAACCCAACAATCTCCCCCTTTTTGATGATGGCAACATTAAATCCATATGACAATGAGGTTTTGATGAGATGTGATTTTAAGCAATTTTGGTTATTCAAGTTCTTATTTTTCTTTTTGTGTTCATGCTTGTCAAAGACCTTTAAACAAAACTCAGTAACAATTGATGGTTGCACTTCACAAGTACAAGGTTACTTGAAGTAAGTTAGTTGCATAAAGAAGGTCAAGCAACTTGACAAGCATTCATACATTCACATTCACATAACAATTTTTCAATCACATTGAAGACACAAATGAGAAATTCATTCAAGCTAAGCAAAAAGCATTTCATTTCATTCAAGAGAAACATTACAATCTTTCCAAAAAGATTACAATCATTTCTTTCTCTTTCTTTCTTCCCCCTTTGACATCATAAAAAAAATACATTATGTAGAAGGTGGAGGAGGAGGAGGAACTAAGATTGTCTCAATGTCTGACAATCTTTTCTCCATGAAAGTCAAGCTGGACTTGATTTGATCTTGAATGGTTGTGAGTTTTGTGTGCAAGTAATGTTCCATTCTGTCTGAATTTTCTATCAAGGTAGCTTGAATTCTTGCTAGATCAGCTGCAATGGGTTGTGAAGAGGAAGATGATCCAGCTGACCAACCAGGCCTTTGCATGATTTTGAATTCCTTTGTCAAATCAGAGATCTGGTTGTCAATGTGTGCATTGAAGTTCCTCATGCTCTCCAAATCATCCACAAAATGAGCAAAAGACAGTCTAGTGCTTGTGATCTCATGTAATGTCTGCTTGGTGTTGAAAACATCAGCTTGGGAATTTGCCAAAATTCCCTGAAGAACTGCCTCCAACTTTTGCTGGTGCTCCTTCAGCTGTAATGAGGCATCTGCCAATGTACCAATTAATCTGTTGAATCTTTGAGCTGCATAGTCTGAGGCAGCTTTTTGCTCTATGAACTTGGCAGACACAGTGTTCTCCAATCTCTGAATCCTCAACTCAAAGGTTTCTGACATGGTTTGAATGGAGGAGTTCAAGGTGTCAAATTTGTCATTTAAAAAGGAGAACAACTCTGGTGGAACAGAAGGTCCACCAGAGGATGTGGATGTTTGAAAAGTGGGTTGTGGAGAGAAATGTTGAAACTGAGGTGAGAGTGGGGCATGAAATGGAATGTCACCTTCAGTTGAAACTTGAGGTTGTTCCTCATTCAAAGGAGGCTGATCCTCTTGACCTTGGGGCTGGTCCCCTTCAGCTGGAGGCTGTTCCTCTTGACCTTGGGGCTGGTCCCCTTGACCTTGAGGCTGGACCTCTTGAGCTTGGGGCTGGTCCCCTTGATCTTGAGGCTGTTCCTCTTGAGCTTGAGGGGCCTCAACCACAACTGGCCCTCTCCTAACTTGATTGCCCTCCAGTCTAAATCCCATGAATTTCTGAATATTCTTAAAGCTGTAGATGTTGGATTTAGGGATTGACTGGAATTTCTCATTATCTAAAGGCACACCAAAGTGCTGGAACACTGAGGTCAGATGTGCAGCATATGGAAGAGATCTCTTGAGGTCTTTCCTGGTTGTTTCAGATATGATTTGATACATTATTACATGGAGGTTGATTTTGATGTCTTTTACCATGCAATAAAGAATGAACCTCTGTATATCTGTTAGCCTGTCCCTTCCACCACCTTGAGGGGTAATGATTGTGGTCAACATGTGGTGGATAATCCTCAACACAGGGGGAAAGGAATTTGTGTTGAATCTGGTAACATGGGTTTGTTTGGGATCAGATGCATCAGCAGGTAAGCCTGTCATGATGGTATAGGCTTCATGAAGATCAAATTCGAAGTTATGATAATCTGCCCCTTCATCTGGCACTTTGAAAATTGAGGCAGCTTTTTCTGTTGGCATGTCAATAACTATTCCCTTAACCTTTGATTGATACCCTTCATCTGTGCATTTCAAGTTCTTGTAGAATTCCCTAACAAGTCTTGGATAGATGGTTTGAAATTCAGAAATGAATAGCAACCAAGACTGAAAAGAGAAGTAGGTCTGAATTTCTGGAAATGTGTTTGCTAGCTGAATATCTGATAAATCCACTATCCTGGGCTTTAGAATGAGCTTGGCTTCACTAGTGGTGTCTTGAGACTTGGAAGACTCAGACGAAGATGACTCTGTAGAATCTCCAGAAGAGGAGCCCGGATTCTGAGGACTAGAAACCCTACCTCTGCCCGAAGAAGAGGGTCTACCTCTCTTGGCAGTTGGCTGAGGTGCAGAGGAGGACCCTGGTTGCTCTGCAGGGTCATTGCGCCTTTTGGATCTCCTTTCAAATTGGGGAACATCATCCTCTGCCGGAAGTGGCCTAGATGAGGCCTGAGATCTTGCTCCACGGCGAGGACCCATTTTTCTCACCATGATTGCAAGGATGGAGTGGAATCGAGAGTTGATGAAGGAGAAGAGAGATGATTGAGAAAGGGATGTGATTGAGAGAGAAATTTGTGGAATTTCTTGCCGGAAATGAGAGGAAAGCGACCGTCGGGTCGACCTGATGCCTAAAAAGGGTTTGCAGTGGTGCAATACCCCGCAGGAACAATAAGGGCTTATCCGGAACCCACGATTTAAAAAGGTCTGGCAAGGGGGCAGTGTCGACACTGGAAGACTGTAGTGTCGACCTGACCTAGGGTGTGTGTCGACACGAGATAGGATGGTGTCGACACGGCCTTAGAAGAAAAGTTGAATTCTTTTGAGAGAATTTTTTTGAGAATCTTTGGACTTCTTTAGAATGATAATCAATGAGAGAAATAGTCATTTCAAGGATTTTTAAGAGACTTAAAAATTCATTTGCTATATTTTGCAAGAAATTCATCACAATTCAAGTTTTAAACAATTTCCAATAGGATATGATCATTCAAAGATTTGAGTCACTGAAATGATGATTTGAGGGATATAATATATCTAACAATCAACTATAAGCTACCATATTTCTCAATGTTAAAGAAATAAAGATATCCTCTAGATTGAATGCACTTGTTCTGAAAATAAAACATAATCTTAAGGAACAACTTGATGATAAATGAAAATGATTCTTTCTAAACAAAACTCCATTAACACACATATTTTGTTTTTGTAATAGACTATCAAATGATATAAATCTTTTTCACTCAAGTACTAGTGCTTTTTACACACCATAGTCCCTGGATACTTAGGATTTATGCATTGTCTAGTCTCAAAGGGGTAAATAATGACCTTTTGACATGAAAATATACGTTTTGTAGACGCCAATATTTCCAGTTACTCAGTCATTATCAAAAAGTATAGCACATTTTTTTTCTGTATTTTGAATTTATTTTTGATTTTTTTTTATCCCCTTTGAACAGAGATAACATTAGTGCCTCATGACATGCATGACACTTCATTCATTGTGAAGGTGTGCAGTTTCTCAGCACAAATGTCATTGCTCTGTGGAATTTTCAAAATTTTGAGAGTTTTGTAAGATAGAAATCAATTTTATCCAACATCAGTTGCAAACAAAGAGTTGTTTTAATTTCAGGACACAAGTTGTTTTCAATCTTGGAAGAGTTCTGAATTTCTGTGGGTTGAAAAATATAGTTGACAGTTGATTAGTAAAAAATATGATAGATCACTCAAAGGATCATTTGGAGACTCTAGATATCTGAATGATGACATCATGCAGGAAATTGATGAAATGCAAGAAAAGTTATGAATTTTGCAAAAGTCAAGATTTGTGAATTTTCTAGCTCCCCCTGAGATGATGATTTCAATCATTTTCTATCAAAGTAAAGATATGCAAGTTTTTGAAATCAAGAGAGATTCTCTTTAAACAATAAAAGCTCCCCCTCAATAATGCATTTTCATTTCTTGGTACTTGGCGGAGACATATACTCTCGCATAGTGAAAGTGTCCAGACAAGCATAACTTGTCCTTCTCCAAATCACCATTTGATATACCAAGAAGTTCAACACAATGAGAGTTGAAGACTTTATTGTCCAAAGGAAAAGGAAGTGGAATTGAGAGAGATATGGACAGTGTGACTGAAGGAAGCAAAGGGTTATGATATGAAAAGAACTCCCCCTTAGACAGTGCATAACACTCAACCCAAACCTAAAGAGAGATCATGTATGTGGATATTTACAAAGACCAAGTTCTCTCCTCAAAGATGAAAATCTGTTTTCAGGAAGGGGTTTGGTGAAGATGTCAGCAACTTGTTTTTCAGTTTCAATGAAATGGAGTTCAAAGGACTTCTTTGCAACCTCATCTCTCAAGAAGTGATGCCTAATCTCAATATGCTTGGTTCTAGAATGCTGAATGGGGTTTTTAGACAGATTTATTGCACTTGTATTATCACATAGGATGGGTACACAACCTAAATTTTGGTTGTAATCGAGAAGTTGATGCTTCACCCAGAGAATCTGAGTTCCACATCTACCTGCTGCAACATATTCAGCCTCTGCAGTTGACAGTGCAACTGAATGTTGCTTCTTGGAAGCCCAAGAAATAAGGCACCCACCTAGGAATAAACACAAGCCACTTGTGCTTTTTCTATCTAATTTACACCCAGCATAGTCAGCATCACAATAGGCAATCAAATCTAGCTTGCAATTAGCAGGATACCAAATTCCTAAATCACATGTTCCAACAAGATATTTGAAAATTCTTTTAACAGCTAACATGTGACTTTCCTTAGGATTAGACTGAAATCTAGCACACAAACACACACTAAACTGAATATCTGGTCTAGAAGTTGTAAGATAGAGTAGAGAGCCAATCATACCTCTGTAGGTCTTTGGGTCTACTGACTTACCATTTGAGTCTTCTTCTAGCTTAGCATTTATAGCAATAGGTGTGCTTGAATGCTTGAGGTTCTGAAAGTCAAACCTTTTGAGAAGTTCCTTGACATACTTGGCTTGACTGATGAAGATCCCTTCAGATGTTTGGTTAACCTGCAGTCCCAAGAAAAATGTTAAATCTCCCATTAAACTCATTTCAAATTCATTCTTCATTTGAGTTGAAAATTCAGTGCATAGGCCTTTATTGGTTGAGCCAAATATTATGTCATCAACATAAATTTGGACTACAATTATTTGATTTTTGACTATTTTTGTGAACAAAGTCTGATCAACATTTCCTCTAGAATATCCTTTTTCAAGTAAAAAGGTACTCAAACGGTCATACCAAGCTCTTGGAGCTTGCTTAAGACCATAGAGAGCCTTATTAAGCTTGAAAACATGGTTAGGATGTTTTTCATTTTCAAAACCAGGAGGTTGTTCAACAAAAACATTTTCCTTAATTAATCCATTTAAAAAAGCACTTTTGACATCCATTTGATAAACTTTGAAATTCATGGAGGATGCAAAAGCAAGGAAAATTCTAACTGCTTCTAGTCTAGCTACAGGGGCATATGATTCTTCAAAATCAATTCCAAATTCTTGATTGTACCCCTTTGCAACTAGCCTAGCTTTATTTCTAATGACTTGACCATTTTCATTCAACTTATTTCTGAAAACCCATCTAGTGCCAATGACTGTTTGGTCACTAGGTCTAGGTACTAATTCCCATACTTGATTTCTTTCAAATTGATGAAGTTCATCATGCATGGCATTAATCCAATCTGAACTTGACAAGGCTTCATCAATTGACTTTGGTTCAATTTGGGAAATTAGAGCTAGTGGGTCTTCTTCAATATCATGCAGGAATGAAGATCTAGTCCTAACTCTATCATTTACATTGCCAACCACATTGTCTAATGGGTGATCTTTCAGAAATCTATGTTCAGAAATTACCTGTTGAGAAGTACCCACTTCTGGGACAATATTACCTGAACCACTTGAAGATGGGGTGTTCAGGTTCTCTTCAATGTTTTCAAACTCCTCAACGGTTGGTGAAGAGTCCACAACAAATTCATCCTCTTCAGTGTCTTGTCTTTCCCTGCAAGATTTAGAATTATCAGTTGAAAAGGAATTTTCATCAAAGATAACATGTGGAGATTCTTCAACAGTTTTAGATTTAAGAATGTACACTTTGAAAGCCCTTGACACCTCAGAATAGCCAAGGAAGATAGCTTCCTGGCTTTTAGCATCAAATTTGTCAAGGTTTTCTTTGTTATTATTGTGTACATAGCATTTGCACCCAAAGATTTTAAAATAGGAAACAGTTGGCTTTTTGTTTTTCAATAATTCATAGGGGGTTTTCTTGATTTTTGGTCTGACCAATGCTCTATTGAGTATGTGTTTGCTGTGTTCACAGCTTCAGCCCAGAAGGATTTGGGCAAGTTACTCTAAGTAGCATGGTTCTAGCCATTTCCACAAGAGTTCTGTTCTTTCTTTCCACAACTCCATTTTGTTCTGGAGTTCTTGGTGAAGAAAACTTGTGGAATATTTGAAATTCAGCACAAAATCAGAAAAGGATGTGTTCTCAAATTCACCCCCATGATCAGTCAAAATATTTTTGATTTTATATGGATAAGTTGTTAAGACAGTGGTACAGAAGTTCCTGAATTCAAGACAAGTATCACTTTTGTGGGACAAAAAAATAACCCAAGTAAATCTAGTAAAATCATCAATGATTACAAACCCATATCTTTTGCCACTTAGACTTAGAATTCTTGTAGGGCCAAAAAGGTCCATGTGAAGTAATTCTAGTGGCTTAGATGTGAGTACCTCATTGAAGTTTTTAAAAGATTTTCTTGTTTGTTTTCCTTTAGCACAGATCCCACAAACTTGATTTTCAACTTAGAGAAGGATTCAGGAAGACCCTTAACCAAATTCAATCTTAACAACTTATTCATTGTTCTGAAACTTGCATGGCCAAGTCTTTTGTGCCAAGTCCATGCAATTTCATCTTTATTTGCAACAAAGCAAAGATTTTCAGAAAAGTTTTTATTTAGGTTGATCATGTAGACATTGTTTTCCCTTTTTCCAAAAAATTTGATTTTATCAGTTGATGAGTCAATTATCTTACAGAAATCAGATTCAAACACAACTTTGTGACCTTTGTCACATAGTTGGCTGATACTGAGCAAATTATAATCAAGACCATCAACTAGTAAAACATTATCTACAGAGTTTGAGGAAGTTTGACCAACCTTACCAGATCCTATGATCTTTCCTTTATTTTTACCTCCAAAGGTTACTGACCCTCCCTCCTTTTCAATCAGGAATGAGAATTTGGCTCTGTCTCCCGTCATGTGTCGTGAACACCCACTGTCAAGAAACCACACATTGGTGTTGGGTGCACGACCTTCCTGCAAAATAGATCAGTGGAGAGAAGATTTTGGTACCCAAACAGAGTTGGGACCATCAGAATGTTTGAACATTGTTAGTAAATCTTTTCTCACCCAAATTTGACTGTTTTTATTTTTGTTTTGTTACATTGGTGTTTTCAGTCTTTTTCTGTTTGTTCTTTTCTTAGGAATGAAAGCACCAACATTTTTTTTTTAGTGGGAGGGGAGTTTTTCATTTGAGCATAGGAGTTCAGATTAGGAGATGGAATCCATGGATTTTGTTGGTACATCCAAAGGTTTGGATAGAAGAATTGAGGATGATACCAACAGGGGTTGTCATACCATTGGCTCCAAGGATTGGTCCATTCATCTTGAAATGCTTTCTTGGAGGTCCAAGGTTCTTTACAAATGATTTCCTTTGACTTTTTCTTGTTTTTCAAATTTTTATTTGAGTTTTTGATTGAGTTGTTTGAAGCTTTTGATGTTGAGCAGGTCGACCTCTCCATGACTGGTGTCGACACAGCAACCACAGAAGTCTTCTTCTTGTGGACTGGTGTCGACCTGTCAGAAGACTGTGTCGACCTGGTTGTCTTTTTGTTTTTGAGTTTTTGATTTGTTTTGTGTTTTGTTTGATGTTTTGTCTGATGTTTGCTTGATTTCTGTGTTCTCAAGATTAGGACCTTTGACAAATTTAATTAATGGTGCTTTGCCCTTTTTCTCACCAGATTTGTCTTTCTTTGGTTTTTGTTTGTTGAATCCTAATCCATGAGAAGTTGTTGTCATGTTTGTTCCAAGCAGTGCCTCCAAGTTATCTTTACCTTTTGTGAAGGTTTGGATAACTTCATCCCTTTCTTTTAGCTGGTTTTGAAGAATTTTAATTTCTTCAATCTTTTGTTGTTTTTCTTGTTTTTCCATGTCCAGCTTTTCAGATAAGTCTTTGAATTCTTGGGTGGCCTTTTGAGAGGCAAGCTTCAGATCATCAATTAGATTCATGAGATTTTCTTTTTCTTCATTTAATTCTGTTATCTCATTTTCTAGCTCACAAGTTCTGTTGTTTGAAGATTGGTTATGATAAATGTTTTCAATTTTCTTTTTGATGTGTTTGTTTTTTTTTCTCATTTCAGAATATTTATCAACTAGCTCAGCATAAACATTCTGCCAATCTTCAACAGTGAAGTCTTCAAAAGAGGTGCTTACCTTTTCTTCAGAATTGTTGGCCATGAAGCAGATTTCCTCACTCTCAGAGCTTGAGGATTTTTTGTCTTCTTCTTCTTCACTTGAATCTTCATCAGACCAAGTGGCTACCATGGCCTTTGGCTTCTTGAACTTCTGGAATTTCTTGTGCTTTTCTTTCTTGTTCTCAGGACACTCTCCCTTCATGTGTCCTGGCTTATTACACCTGTAACAAATGACAGTTTCGTCAGATTTTTATTCTTGTTGAAATTAGAAGAGGAAGTGTTTCTTTTACCTGAGGAAAACTTCTTTTTCCCAGACATTTTTCCTTTTCTATATTTCAAGAATTTTCTGAATTGCCTGGTCATGAGGGCAATTTCATCCTCATTTGACTCAGACTCCTCAGAACTTGTCTTTTCTTGACTTTTGTCTTTGTTACTTGAAGAGGCTTAAGTGCCATTGGCTTGGTCTTAATTATATGTTCTTCATTTCTTTTCAAATTGATTTCATATGTCATTAAGGATCCTATCAATTCATCCAAAGAAATTTTGGACAAATCTTTAGAATCTTCAATGACAGTGGCCTTTGTGTGCCAAATAGAAGAGAGTGAACGTAAGATTTTCCTTACCAAGTCTGCATCTGTGTAGTCCTTACCTAAGGCCTTGAGTCCATTGACAATAACCATGAACCTGGCAAACATTTCAGAAATTGTTTCATTAGACTTCATCATAAACAATTCATATTCTGAAACAAGAATATTTGCCTTAGTTTCCTTCACTTGTGATGTTCCCTCATAAAGTAATTCGAGTTTATCCCACATCTCTTTGGCAGATTTGCACATTGAGATTCTCGAATACTCTTTGGGATGAACAGCACATTGAATCATGTTCATGGCACTATAATTCAATGTGGCTTTTCTTATTTGTTCCCTAGTCCAGTTTCTTCCTCTCCCTGGTTTTCATAGGGACCAACCTCAACCACTTTCCAAATTTCATAGTTCTGGGCTCTTAGAAAGACTTGCATTCTATTTTTCCAGTATGAATAGTCCGTTCCATTAAAGAATGGTGGCCTATTTATGGACTGACCCTCAGCTATGAAACCTTTGGAATCCATTGACTTAAGAAGAAAGCACAGAAGAATATTCAGCAAACAAGCAAACAAGCAAGCAATCAGACACACAATACTCAAAAACTGCTCAGATCAAGTTAAACCCGCTCTGATACCAATTGAAGGATCGAGGAAAAGGTGTGGATAAGATCTAGAAGGGGGGGATGAATAGATCTATGCCACTCTATGCGGAAGCTTAAGCAATTTAAAATTACTTTGAGAATCAGAGGCAATTTTAACAGTGAAAAACACAGATCTGATGAGATGTTAAGTGAGTTGATAAAATAGATGTGAAACCAGTTGATTAAGTGAATCTTAAACGATCCTATGCAAGCATCTAACGGATAATGGAATCAAACCACAATAGACAAGTGCACAGAGATTTTTAGGTGGTTCGGAAATCACCCATGTGATTCCTACATCCACCCCTCACACCCAGTGAGGATTCACTAAACAACCTGGGTAACACACCCACTGGAGCCAGACAACTCCAACACCTGAGTTTACAACTCACACAACTCTAGAGCAAGACTACTCTAGATCCCTGAGCAAGACTGCTCAACAACCACTTGAGTTCGACAACTCAAACTGAGCACAATGGCTCACAAATGACTTGCTAGACACCAACACAAGACATAGATCTTCTAGCAGCAGATCATGTCGAACATGAGAACATTCATGAGAATTATGCAGAAGCACTTGCACAATCTCAAGATGTCTCAGAAGAACAAAAAGTACATTTAGAATTGTATGAAAAGACTTTGTTCTTCAGTGTACTCCCTTGTAGAAGCTCAGATTGGGAAGAGGCTTGAAATCTTGAAGTCCCAAGCGATGCTCTGTACTTTTGAACTTGGGGATCTTCCTTGAAATCTTCTCCAACGAATGCTCCTACTTGATCTGCTTCCTTGAGGCGCTTCAATTGCTTCTTCAAGGATCAAATTCCAATTCTCACAATCGAATTGATGAGAATTGGTCTTCAGAAGACACCAGGAGAGCAGAGGAGGGAGATGAACTCTTCTCGCCGCCAAAGGGAACTTTTCTGGAGGCTTGGAGAGTTCGTTGGGTCTTGATGGATGGCCAATTGGGGGCCTTTTATACCAAAAGATTCCAAAGATACCCTTTAGGTACAAGGGCACACGATCCTAGGTTGATACACCATCGCCCTAGGCTGACACGTGGCAACATCCAATTAAGTTGCAATCTTTCGTAGTGTGTCGACCTGCCCTGGTGGTGGTGTCGACACACTGTCCCAAATTGAAACAGGCTGTTCTGGGAACGAGGTCCAGTGTCGACCTGCTCTGATGCTGTGTCGACCTGCTGTCCCAATTCTGCAAACAGACTGTTCTGGGAACTAAGTCCAGTGTCGACCTGCTCTGGTCCTGCGTCGACCTGCTATCCCAATTCTGCAAACAGGCTGTTCTGGGAACTGAGTCCAGTGTCGACCTGCTCTGGTCCTGTGTCGACCTGCTGTCCCAATTCTGCAAACAAGCTGTTCTGGGAACTGAGTCCAGTGTCGACCTGCTCTGGTCCTGCATCGACCTGAGTAGTCTAATTCCTAGAATTTGCAACTCGTGTCGACACACTCTTTGACTTGTGTCGACACAGTCTCAGCATTTCTTCAGCTTTTTGCCTTTGAGACTTAGGTGATGTGTCGACACCATTGAAGGGTGTGTCGACACCATCATTGCAGAAGATATTTGTATCTGAAAATTAAACACATATATCATTAGTAAGATGTTTTATTATGAGTACAAATGATAAGTGTGTTTTGAAACATGCTTTTTGAATATGTAATTCAGGTGAAATGTGTTTATCATGTTTCAATAATTTGCATTCAAATCACATTTGTCATCATCAAAATAGGAGGGGAAATGATATGAAATTACACTCAACCAACACATTGTTCTTGCCATGTCTAATAAACTTTCAGCAACTCCATTTTGCTGTGGTCCTTGGTGCTGAAAGTTGTGCTCAATCCTTGTCATCAAAGAATTTTGCAATTTTTCATTATGGAATTCTACTCCATGATCTGACCAGATCCAACAATGCAGTACTTCTTGTCTCTTTGCACCTTTCTGCTGAAACTTACAAAACTGCAAGTGTCATCTTTGTGTTCCAAGAATGAAACCATGTGAATTGGAGTAATCATCACTATTACGAAATCGAAACTCTTCCTCCAAGACTTGTGGTCTCATGGCCCAAACAAATCCATGTGAAGGAGTTCTAAGGGTTTAGAGGTGGTACCACAGTCTTTGACTTGAAGGAACTCTTAGTGTGCTTCCCTTTTGCACCGGTCTGCAGTACCATCCATTTAGTGCTGACCTTTGGCAGACCTTCCACAAGACTCTCTTCTGAGCTTGTTCATGCCATCCAAACTGCAGTGGCCCAATCTTCTGTGCCATAGCTCAGTTGACTGCTCTTTGCTGGCTGCTAAACAAACGTCTTGATCTTTGAGTTCTTCAAGGTACAGTACATATAGATTCTTTTCTCTGTTAGCTTCAAAGATAACTGCTCCATCTTCATAATGCTGCACTTGGATTCTTGAAATTTGATTTAGGGTCCCTTGTCACATAGTTGGCTGATACTTATAAGGTTATACTTCAGACCTTTGACACATAGAACATCTTCAATAATAGTTTTGTTGTTGCTGCCAACAGATCCACTCCCAATAACAGTCCCTTTCCCATTGTCTCCATAGGTAACTGTCCTTCTTCAGCTTCTAGATGAGAGAATAATCTTTTATTCCTGACATGTGCCTTGAGCACCCACTATCCAATACCATTTGGATGCTCGAAGGTTACCCTGAAATGAAAACATTAAGTTTTAGGTACCCAAATTCTTTGGGTCCTTGTGGTTAATGTCATCAATTTTTCTTCTATTACCCATTTATGTTCTTAGTTGGACATGTTATTTTTGTGTGTCCTAATTTGTTGCAGTGGCTGCAACATGTTACTCTAGTTACTTTTTCATATGAAGCGTATTTAAAGTTAGATTTATATGATGTCTCTTGTTCAGTTACAAATTTAGGGGTGGATATATTTTCGGATAATAATGGTTTCTTCATTGTCTAGAGGGGTGTATCCTATTCCTTGTTTATTCTTCCCTGATCGTCTAGCACCTTTTAATACTAAGAAATTTTTACCATTAGTAAATTTCTCCAGTGTCTTTGACAGTTTGTCATTTTCTTCACTTAAGGCTTTGATTTCTATTCTTAGTTCATCTGATTTCTCCTGTTTTTCTAATCTGATTATTTGTTTATTCTTATCTTTTAGATCTTCACACAATAGATCATTTCTTCTTTTCAGTTCAGATACTTATTTTTCTAATTGTTCATTTTCTGATTTTAAATCTGAGTTTGTGTTTTCTAGACAGGCAATACTCTTCTTACTAGCTTTTAGTAACTTAGATACATTTCTATATTTATCATACAGTTCATTAAATGCTTCTTCTAAATTGTCTGAATCAGAATCATTGCAAGAGTCAAAAGAGGAGTCAGAGGTTACCTTTTATCTGTATTGCCATGAAAGCCAAGTTGGCTTCTTCTTCTTTCTCACTGCTCTGGGTTGACTCACTGTCAGAGTCACTGCTGTTCTCCCACGCAGCTGTCATTGCTTTCTTTTTGTACTTTCTGAATTTTCTGAAGTTGTCCTTCTTCTTGTATTCACCTTTCTTGAGCTTTGGACATTCTGCCTTGATATGTCCGGGCTTCAACCACTCATAACATATCGGCTCGGTCTTCTTCTGATCTTTTCCTTCTGATTTCTTGAACTCCTTGTGTTTCTTGAAGTGTCTTCTACCAGATTGGAACTTCTTCTTCTTTGCTAGGATACGTTGTAATCTCCTGGACAACATTGCTTCTTCATCTTCACTGTCCTTGCTGCTTTCATTGTTATCTGAGAGTTCATCTGATGAGTCTTCTTCAGCTTTAAGGGCATTTGAGTGCTTCTTTCTGCTCGAGGACTCTCCCAACCTTTCCATGTTGATCTCATGGGCCATAAGGACCCAATGAGCTTCTCCAACGACATCTTTTTCAAGTCGTTGGCTTCCTCAATGGCTGTTACCTTTGGGGTCCATGAGGGTGGTAGGGATCTGAGAATCTTCCTAACCATATCTCCAATTTCATATGTCTTCCCAAGTCCAGCTAAGCCGTTTGTAATGTCTGTAAATCTACTGAACATTTGAGTTATGGATTCAACTGGTTGCATCTGAAATCTTTCATACTGTGTTACAAGAATGTCAATCCTTGTCTCTTTCACTTTGTCTGTCCCTTCATACGTGATTCTGAGCTTTTTCCACATCTCCATTGCGAATTTGCAGGCTGAAACTCTGTTGAATTCCTTCTTACTGAGAGCACAACATAGAATGCTCTTAGCTTTACAGTTGAGGGAGATCTTCTTCCTATCATCGTCTGTCCAGTTCTGCCTTGAGTTCAGGATAACGAGATCTCCTTCTTCTATAATTGACCAGATCTGATAGTCGAATCCTTGCAGAAAATACTCCATTCTGGTCTTCCAGTAAGTGTAGTCTTCACCATCGAAGAGAGGGGGTGGTTGACAGACTGACCTTCAATGTTTCCTTGGGCTGCCATGGATCTTTACTCTTCAGATCGTTGGATCTTCTTCTTTGTCGAAGAGACTCGCTTTGATACCACTTGTTGCCCAGTTAGGTAGCCAGAGGGGGGGTGAATGGGTCTTTAAAATTTATCAGCTAATACCTGTTCACTAAAAATGTTCACAGAGAAATACACTTTGCGGATTGATAGTGTTAGTAAAGAGAAACAACAATCACACGAAGACAATCACACAACACAAGATGTATCCTGGTTCGGATCTCCTCTCCACAGGAGTCCTACGTCCAGTCCCTGAGCAACAACTCAGGATTTCACTAACTAGGGTATAGTCCCCCTATGGACACTACAACACCAGCCCAGCTGGTCTTCTCTTCACAGCCCGGAGAGGAACAACACCCTAGATACCCCACCAGGTCTTCCTTCTCAACAGAAGGGAACACACACAGAAACAAGTAAGCAGGAGATTAAGCCCCTAGATCAAGCTTTGATAAGCCAAGATCTGAAGCAAGGGACTGAGAGCAATGAGATCTATAAACAAAATCTCACTCTCAGAACCAAACAAGCTCTCTCGAAAATCTACAAACAATGCAGAGAGCAAAGAGCTAATCTAATGGAATGAGGCTTGGCTCTTTCTTGAGAACTCGCAGAAGACTTGATGATCAGAGAGTTTTCTATAACTGTCGTTCTCTGTCTATGTGTATATATTCTTCTGGAGCTCCTTTCTTCAATATATAGCTTCAATTTGAAATCTAAACGTTGAAGTATCCGTTGCCTCTAGCTTTTGGTGGACGTTAGACTGAGTGGCACTTGGAAGCTTCCAGTCAACAGTCCTTTATCCATTTGTGCACGCAAAGAGATAGGATCTTTTGAAGTGTCCTTTGGCTTCTACAAGGTCCAATTGTTGTGAGATAAATAGCTGACTAGGACCTGCACACAAAGCAAGCTAGAATGATAGACAGTTGAACTGTCTCTTGTTGTCAGTCAACGTTAGTGTGAATATTCATCAAAATAGTAATGCTATTCTGTTGTTCTAAAAGATGCATAAAGAATAGACATGATAATGGACGATATCGTCTGCATGCATGCAGAGATACGTTCAGTCTTCATTAAATGCACAACTGACAGAAGAATATGTGCGAAGACTTTGACTATTCAACCCGTTGAAAGGATAAGTCATATGTCAAGTTGATTGATAAGAAATCGATGCATTTATGACTTATGAAATCGTTATGCAACCAAACAGCAAATCGTTGTGAGATATGAAAGAATCTTTGTGATCATTAAGGAAATCATTATGATTACTTAAGAAGTCGATGCGCAAAACAAATCATTATGAGAACCAAAGAAATCGTTATGATTACTTAAGAAGTCGATGCTCAAAGAAAATCGTTATAATATTTGAAGCAATCGTTGCGATAAGCAAATCGTTACGACGTCTGAAGAAAATCGTTACGATAAGCAAATCGTTACGACGTCTGAAGAAATCGTTGCAATAAGCAATCATTACAATAACTAAAGGAATCGTTACGATAGCAAATCGTTGCGACGTCTAAAGAAATCATTGCGATAAGCAATCGTTACGATAACTAAAGAAATCGTTATGATAGCAAATCGTTGCGATGGCTAAAGGAATTGTTACGAATGCAAGTCGTTATGATGACTAAAGGAATCATTATGAGAGCAAGTCGTTATAATGAGTAAAGGAATCGTTACGAAAGCAAGTCGTTACGATGACTAAAGGAATCGTTACGAGAGCAAGTCATCACGATGACTAAAGGAATCGTTACGAAAGCAAGTCGTTATGATGACTAAAGGAATCGTTACGAAGCAAGTTGTTACGATGACTAAAGGAATCGTTACGAAAGCAAGTCATTACGATGACTAAAGGAATCGTTACGAAAGCAAGTCATTGTGAGAACAATTTCTTTTGAATTCAAACGATGTTTCATTCTATGAAGAAATCGGTAAGGCACTTATGAAACCGTTATGAGGAAATCGTTATAGTTCTACTATAGTCGTCATAATTTATAAAAGAAACCGATGTGTACTTAGAGAAATATCATACTTGATCTTAATGTTGCTTCATTAAGAATAATACTTACCAATTTCGCTTGATTTTCCTTGTTATATTTCCTGTGCTCAAGACTTATAGAAAATAGGTTAGTGACCTTAACCAAGGGTTTGGTAATTATCAACATAACATGGATTGTTAATCACCCAAATAGAAATGAGATTGAATTAAATTACATGGGATAGACTGTTCATCACTTGAGTTTGCGGCAACCTTTGTTGCCGTTAACCTGATAGACAGCCACATGCATGCCGTCAAGTTCGCCAGACTGCAATAGTGTGCATGTCTGACTTATATGACCATTTTTTCAGATTTCTGCGTATGAGGATATAATGTAAAAGTGATATGCTATAAAATACTATTATTGGATCATGCTGTACAAATTGATGAATTTATGTGGAATACCCTATTTATCTGAATTTCTTAAATGCATGTTAAACAGGTTTTAATTTTGTAAAATTCGTTGTGCAATATGTGTGGAATCCAAGTGTCATCAAAATTCTATGAAATATTTATGGGTTTCAATTCATGTTGTTAAAATTTGGAATTTTCTGATAACTGTGTAAATTTTTAGATTTTCTGAACTGAAAAATAGTGAGTATGCTTAATTAGTGAAGAAATTCTATTAAATGACATGGAAACAGTTAAATCTCTAGAATTTGGCACATGATCAGAACTGTTAGTATACATGTATATAATGAATTGTGAATCCGAACAATGAAAATCCATGTTAGTTGGGTTATTTTAGTCTTATGTGATTCCACTGTTGGAATTTTCATAAATTGTGGGTAATTTAGAAAAATGCGAAATTTAGGATGCATGATGGGTAACCTGTAAGAAATTAGTGGTTAAATTTTTGTACTAAATTGATGACAGTAACTACATATGTTGGTTTTAGGTGAGCATTGATCAATTAATACATGTTAATGAGGTTGTTAATGAAATCTACTAATTTCAGCATGATTAGACTTGTTTCGAATCTATTTAATATTGAGAACAGTAGTACCATGCTAGGTAATACTGAAATGTGTAAATGTGTGAGCATGAAATGGATGTGTTAAAAATTGTGCCTTAAGTGTGTGTTGGAAATTAAGAAAAATGTGTAAATGTGCCAATGG
The DNA here is from genome assembly GCA_014218235.1 of Colocasia esculenta. Classification (NCBI taxonomy): domain Eukaryota; kingdom Viridiplantae; phylum Streptophyta; class Magnoliopsida; order Alismatales; family Araceae; genus Colocasia; species Colocasia esculenta. The sequence goes on from CM024754.1 coordinate 41,756,933, forward strand.
GTGACACTGCTACCTTAGAGGGTTGTGGAACTGTACTGTGGTAAAGTCCTCATAGGAAGGTTCATAGTGTGTGATGTCCCACGGGCATTGAGATTAAATCCTGGAGGCGAACAAGTATCACTGGTTAGGGTGGAGAGTGCTTCTCCCGGTTCTGCGCAGTAACTAAGATTTATCACTGAAATGCCTAGGTGATAGATATGTGATGTGATTAGTGTGTGTCCTTCTAAAAGGTGGTTTGGACTATGTGTCACGGCATTTAATAAATGTGAACTTGTGTTTAAGTGAAAGTGAATGTGTAAATTGTGAAATTGTGTAAGTGATCATGTGTTAATATGAATTCTTGTGACAACATGTAAATTGATAACTTCTTAAATGATTATAATATGTACATAGCAAAACAACAAACTTTTCATGAGTATAAATGTGTTATCCATGTGAAAATGATTATAGAATCTATGCTAGAATTGTCTCTTATTTATGTGTACAAACTCCATGTCTAAAATGACTAATGTTTAGCTTGTAAGTGTGTGTGAATGTAGTTAAATGAGCTTAGTTTAATATATTGAAAAGTGTGTAGAAAGCAAGTGATAGGCTTTAAGTTATTGAAAATTTTGTATAAGATAATTTCCATGTGTAACATGTGTAGAAATCATGTTTAGGATTTTTACTTGAATTAATTGTTAAATCCATGTTTATATGTTATTGCGTAGTATGAAAATGTGAAAGTTATGTGATGCACGTAACTTTAGTGTGTTTGGTGTTACTTGTTGAGTTCTTTTGAACTCACTATTGCTTCGGCGTACAGGTGTAGAGATTTCTACTTCTTCCGAGGAGATCGTTAGGAGTGACTCGGAGCGGGAGTAGGAGACCTTGTTTTGAACTTGGCGTTGTACTTTTATTTTACATAAGTATGTAATAAGAGTAGACTCGCTCTACCTTTGGGATTTGTGTACTTATTTAGTGGAAAGTTGTGGACAATGTATTTTTTCATTTCTCAGTTATGTAAAGTTTAGATTTCTTTTCTTCTATATATGGACTATGAATGGAATGTGGATGATGGAATAAGAAGTTACATTTGGCTATTTCTTTCCGCTGTTATGTGAATGTATTTATGTATATTTCAGCCTATCGTATAACTGTTGGGTAAATGTATGACGACCCAACCAGCAAACTGGCCCAACAACCATGCCAGTTGGTAGACTTCCCAAGAAGGTCACCCATCCTGGGACTACTCCCAACTGAGCACGCTTAACTTCAGAGTTCTTTTCCATCTCGAGCTCTGAAAATGACTAGTCCGGGTTGTTGGTAGTCTGCTGATTTAGTCCATTTAACATATTCTTATATGGGGTATTACAATCTACCCTCTTATATAAGCGACGTCCTCGTCGCTGCTCACATATAGCACACAATCAAACCCCAGGCAGGCAGGATTCTAGAGGTGGCCCCCACAGGCTCAAGAGGTGGCTCCCACTATGTAGCACTTTGCGCCATTATGGCTTCAAGAGGTGGCTCCCATAGCGTAGCACTTTGCCCTGTGTGGCACTTAGTTCCTGCACTTCCGGCTGGGTAAGGCTCTGATACCATTTATGACGACCCAACCAGCAAACTGGGCACACAATCAAACCCCAGGCAGGCAGGATTCTAGAGGTGGCCCCCACAGGCTCAAGAGGTGGCTCCCACTATGTAGCACTTTGCGCCATTATGGCTTCAAGAGGTGGCTCCCATAGCGTAGCACTTTGCCCTGTGTGGCACTTAGTTCCTGCACTTCCGGCTGGGTAAGGCTCTGATACCATTTATGACGACCCAACAGCAAACTGGCCCAACAACCGTGCCAGTTGGTAGACTTCCCAGGAAGGTCACCCATCCTGGGACTACTCCAATTGAGCACGCTTAACTTCAAAGTTCTTTTCCATCTCGAGCTCTGAAAATGACTAGTCCGGGTTGTTGGTAGTCTGCTGATTTAGTCCATTTAACATATTCTTATATGGGGTATTACAAAATGTCCCACTGTAGCGGCGTTCATTATATCGATGTGGGTTGGTATAATCATACTGGTATAAGGAGGGTCGTTACAGAGATTGGTATCAGAGCAATCGGGCTGAAATTGTACATAAATATGCACATAACATCATCTTCATTGTATGCTAAGTCTGTGTAGATTGTCCACATAGATAAATAAATAGTTAGAAATTAGATAGTCTAGTTCTAAATTGTGATTAAATCATTTTGCAGGGTATGGCTTCACGTGGTAGGCGTGGTGTTCCTGCTCGTGAGGGTGAGCAGAGGAGAGATGAGCCTCAGCGTGAGGATTAGGGTGAGCAGCAGGCCCCAGCACCCCAAGGTCCTGTGCTTCCCCCACCGCCACCAGTAGACTATGGAGTGTTCATGCAGGGTTTAGTGCAGGCCATGCAGACACAGGCCCACACCCAGGCTGCACTCCAGGCTCAGCTGGAGACTCAGCAGGCTCAGGTTAGAATGATAGATAGGGTAGTCTGTTTTACTTGATGATATGTTTACTATGTTGCTGTGCTATATGTGTTGCTTATGATGTTTGCTGTGGCAGGCTCAGGCGCCAGTTCCCCAGGCTCAGGACCATGGTGGACCCTCCATCATGGAACGGTTCAAGAGGATGTCGCCACCCTCTTTTAAGGGGGAGAGCGACCGGTTACTTGCTGAGAGCTGGATGAGGGAGATCGAAAAGATCTTCCGGGCTATTAGGTGCGCTGAGGATGACAAGGTCACTTTAGCCACCTATATACTGCAGGTATGTGTAAATTAATCCGGTGGTTATTTCTTTAATTATAGATTATGTTGGTTAGTCCTTATGGGTGGTTTTGGCAGGAGCGAGCCGATGTGTGGTGGTCCTCATTATTACGTACTAGGTTCGAGGATGGTGCTGTGAAGGTTGGTTGGGATGAGTTCGTGAGGCTTTTCCGAGCCAAGTTTGTTCCCGAGCACATCCAGGACAAGATGGAGCAGGAATTCCTCTCTTTGACTCAGGGCTCCATGACCGTGCTGGAGTACGAGGCCAGGTTTGCCGAGCTATCGAAGTATGCCCCTCATATTGTAGCTGATGAGCGTAGGAAGGCGAAGAAGTTCGTGATGGGTCTGAGACCATCACTGAGGACGAGGTTGGTGGCTTTCGACCATCGTACCCTCGAGCAGGCGCTCAGCGTGGCGTGTCGGCAGGAGGGAGAGATGGAGCAGTACTTGTAGGAGAAGAAGGCTTCTCAGAAGAGGCCTGCAGCTCCTTTCCAGAGGCAGGAGAGGAAGAAGGCGGCTTTTCAGTCACCGCAGCGTCCCGTGGCATCGGGAAGCAGTCAGGTATCTTCTCAACATTCCCCTAGTGGCCAGAAGGAGTGTCCTCATTGCGGGAGGGCACATGGTGGTACGGAATGTTGGAAGTTGGCGGGGAAGTGCTTGAAGTGCGGGAGCAGCGACCATAGGATCAAGGATTGCCCCAGACTGCAGTAGGGAGGTCAGCGTGGAGCGGCACCAGCCCCAGCAGCAGCAGCAGCAGCGCCAGCGCCAGCGACAGGACGACCAGGGAGACCTCGAGCCCTAGCTCGAGTGTTTTCGTTAGCTCGTGAGGACGTCGAGCAGGCGGATCATGTCACCGAAGGTACGGTTTTGTTCTTAGGTGTGCATGCTCGGGTTTTGTTCGATACGGGTGCTACCCACTCGTTCATTTCATAGTGTTTTGCTAGGCAGTTAGCCCTAGAGTCAGGACTAGAGTCTGAGGAGTTAGAAGTTCCTCTATCTGTGCACACACCCGCAGGTACGGTATCGACTAGGAAGTGTATTCTGTCTTTACCGGTGTGCATCGAGGATAGAGTCCTAGAAGGGTGTTTCTTCTTACTAAACATGAAGGACTACGATGCTATTCTTGGTCTGGATTGGCTAGAGGAGCACTATGCATTAGTAGATTTTCGTGGGAAGAAGATCGTTTTCCGTATTCCTAGTGAAGATGAATTTTCTCATCCTTTGCCAAGGAACTTGGCAGGGAAGTTTGTCATCTCTACCATGAGGGCGATGAGAATGGTGAATAAGGGTTGTGACGCTTTTCTTGCTAGCGTGGTATTAGTACCCAAGGCTGATGAGTCACCTACTCTTGCGGAGATAGATGCAATGCGAGAGTTTCCAGATGTCTTTCCTGATGACCTATCTGGTTTGCCACCGGCTAGAGAGATAGAGTTCACCCTAGAGTTGCTTCCAGGCACCTCTCCTATCTCGAAGGCACCTTATCGAATGGCACCTGCGGAATTAGCTGAGCTAAGGAAGCAGTTGCAGGATTTGTTAGATAAGGGATTTATTCGCCCTAGCGTTTCCCCTTGGGGCGCACCTATCTTATTCGTGAAGAAGAAGGATGGATCACTTAGGTTATGCATTGATTATAGAAAGCTAAACCAAGTGACGGTGAAGAATAGGTATCCCTTACCTCGGATTGATGATTTTTTTGACCAGCTGCAAGATGCATCAGTCTTTTCTAAGATTGATTTGTAGTCTGGTTATCATCAGTTGAGGATTAGGAGTGAGGATGTGTCCAAGACGGCTTTTAGAACCCATTATAGACATTATGAGTTTTTGGTTCTTCCTTTTGGTCTGACCAACGCCCCGGCAACGTTCATGGATCTCATGAACAGGGTGTTTAGACTGTACCTAGATAGTTTCGTCGTAGTTTTTATTGATAATGTGTTGGTCTACTCTCCGAATGAGGCCACACATCGTCAGCATTTGAGGGTAGTATTAGAGGTTCTCCGTGAGCATAAGCTTTATGCAAAATTCAGCAAGTGCGATTTTTGGTTGCTCGAGGTTCATTTCTGTAAGACCCTCGAATTTCCGTCGTATTTTTCGTATTTATGTGTGTATATTGTGTTGAGTATGTATGTACGTACTTACGTGGATATTAAAATAGTATAAATACGTGTGCATGTGTTTATATTGAACGTAAATAATGTACTCATTGCATGATGGTAGTGTGGATACGATACTATATGTACATTGCATGTATATATGTCCGGTATGCATGGTTTTCTGCATAAATTCGGGTTCTGGCCGAAGGCCCTATTGGCGTCAATCCCCAGGCCGTTGAGGTGGTGTCAGCGTCCAGCCCTGGACGCCAACACTAGATCCGGCGTCCAGCGATCTGGACGCCAACCTCTCTGACCTGCATGCGCAGCAGAGCTGCTATCTTCTGAAACAAGGCATGGAAACCATTGGGGGATGTCCCCCAACGGCTCTGAGGGTGTCCCATCACCCTAGTGAGTGGAAGAAAGACCCTCTTTAGGTCTGAACCCGAAATGGGCTCCCCCATTCTTCTCATTTCACCCTTGCAAGAGGGGAGAAGAAGAGAGAAAACCCTAGAGCTTTCTGTGAGAGAACCCCAGTTTGAACCCCTAAAATCCGACCCTTTGAAGCTGGTTTTGGAGATCTTCCGCTTCAAGGAGGGAGCTGAAGCATAAAGGAAGGCCTCCCCATCATCCCCTCGGCGTGGAGATCAACCAGAAGCCCGGAGGAAGACGATCTTGGAGGTGTTTCTGCAACTTCTTGGGACTGCCCAAGGAGGTCTTCACCAAGCCTCTAAATCCCCTAGAAGAATTTTCTAAAGGCAAGTGACCTATCTATGGTATCCCCGTATGAGTCTAGGAGGTTTTTATAATTTTTATGGAATTTCCCTCGAGTCCTAGACCCTCCATTTCACCCAAATTTCAGAGCTCGAGTCTGTGTTTCTGCACAGACCTGAGTAAACGGCAAGGTCCCTGGACGTCTAGGATGAGCTTGGCGTCCATCGACCATGCCGCTGACCTTGAGTCAGCGGCCAGAGACCGCCGTCGAGTTCTTCTGGACAGAACAGTGAGCTGTTCTGTCCCACTTATACATTAATTTCGGTATGTTTTATGCGATGAGGATATATGGTATCCCTATAAGCTATGTATATCGTGCATCGTGCTTGTGGATGTGTGTGAGTTGTGTGGTGAATGTGAGTAATGATGTCTTGTAAGCATGTGAACATAACTTGTAAATGATTTTGCAATTCAAAGTTCCATGATTAGGATTAGTTGAGTGTTTTGTTTTCAGTCTATTCATAAGGAATCATGGGGTATGTATGTGTGTTCTGAAATTTTGGTAATCCATGCATGCTTGTGGAATTGTTAATAAGTGTAGTTCGGTAAAATAAAAACATGCAAAAAAAAAAAATAGGTTGTGACAAATGATTTATAGATGTATGAATCAGGATGGTGTTGTATTCTAAATCCATGCATATGTTAGTGGTTTCTGTGCAAAACAGTAAGTGGATAGATTGCAAATTGTGTTAGGCTCATGTTAGCTTAAATTGTGAATAATATGCTAATTAGGTGTTTGATTTTCTATAAATCCTATTTAGCTCAGAAAAATCTGAAAAATTGAGGGTATGATTTTGAACCCGAAAACAGCATGTGATTAAATTTTCAGGCCAATTGGAACAGTAGATAAAGAGTTATGTGTTTTCAAGTGAAGTACGATAATTCATGCATATAATCGAAATACGGTTTGTTATGATCTAAAATCAGCATGATTAATGTGTGTATTGTGTGTTAAACCTTGGAATTTCTGTAGTATCATGTTAGGAAAAAAAAACTGAAATGTTCAGGTGAGTGAAAGAGTGAATGAAATAAGATGTGTTGTGCGTGAAACCATGTGTAAAACGGTAAATATGTAAAAGTGTAAACTGTGCCAATGTGATACTGCTTCCGAGAAGGCAGTGGAGCTGTATCAGGGAAAAGTCCCCCTGAGAAAGTTCATTGTGTTAAGTGACCCTAAGGGCATTAGGGGGAAATCCTGGAGGTGGACAAGTACCACTGGTTAGGGTGGAGACTTGTTCTCCCGGTCTGCGCAGTCCAAGAGTCACCATTGCATTGCCTAGATGGTGCCTATGTGTTATGTGATGTGAATGTGTCCTTCTTTGGTGGTTTGGACTATGTGTCACGGCACTAAAACATGTGTAAAGTGTAATGTGTAAAGTGTATGTGACCATGTGTAAATGTGTAAGTGACATGTGAATGTGTATGTGTAAAGTGTAACCAGGTGAAATGAGGAAATTGTGAAAAAGGAAAATGTGAAAATCTAGATGTGCAATGTGTTATTGAAACCATGTGAGGCTAAATCTGAAACTATGTGAATTCAGAAATGCATGTTATCCTCCTTGTGTTTACGTGTGCAAGTGTTTAGAACCCATGATAGGGACAACAAATGAATATGTGTGCAAGATGGCGTGATTGATTGTTCATATGTTATGTTCTAAGCCACATTGTAGCTCCCATGTGTAGGTTTATAGTCTTTGAACCATGTGAAATCAGCAACCTAAAGCGTGTTAAAAAGTTATATATGTGCTTAAGGACATGTGAAATCCACGCTAACTATGTTCCCCGTTCATGTGTGTAAAGTGTCCATGTTGATAACTCTCACGTTGGTTCTTTATAAGGTTAAAGTTCATAAGTGAATGGATTAGAGACCATGTGGTAGGTGAATGTTATATTTTTGAAATCTGAAAGCATGCGTTATGTATAAAATTGTAGAACCGTCATGATAGGTTGAAAACGTAAATGGACTAGCATGCTATGTGTTGCTAATTGTATGTGCATGTAGAAACCACTAGGACTTGTACGTGTATATCATGCGTAGTGTTACTTGCTGAGTCCCTGGACTCACTCCTTGCTTCGGCGTACAGGTGTAGTTGGTGACACGACACCGTTGGAGGAGACGGTAGAGACGGACTCCGAGCGCGGAGACTAGTTACTTGGAGCTTCTTTGTGATTGTGTACTTCGCCGTATGTACTTGAACATTGTATTAGGCTTATCATGAAAAGAATGTAATATGTGGACATTTGTATTTCGATTTCAGCAAATTAAATCATGTGAAATTTTAGTTCCTTTTGCAAATTGTAAGCTGCATGTATGTTTAATGTGGATGATGAATGAATGGAGATAGTTCTCTTTTACTTCTGCTACTCTGTTATGTATATTCGCGTGTATCTCAACTGTTTGTATCGTTGGGTAAATGTCCCACTGTGGCTGGCAGCACTCGTTATATCGACGTGGGTCGGTATGACCGTACCGGTATAATGAGGGCCGTCACAATTTCCTTGTGCATGTTATCTCCGGTGCTGGTGTAGCAGTGGATCCAGTGAAAGTCCAGGCTGTTATGGATTGGGAGATTCCCAAGACTCCTTCAGAGATTCAGAGTTTTCTTGGTTTGGCGGGTTATTATTGGCGATTCATTGAGGGATTCTCATCCATCACCGCACCATTGACTCAGATAACCAGGAAGGGAGTAAAATTTGTCTGGTCTGAGGAGTGTGAGAGTAGTTTTCAATTATTAAAGACTAAACTCACATCGGCTCTTGTGTTAGTTTTGCCGAGCGGTGTAGAGGGTTTTGCTATCTACACGGATGCATCTCGGATTGGCCTTGGCTGTGTATTGATGCAGCAAGGAAGGGTAGTAGCATATGCTTCTCGAAAATTGAAGGAGCATGAGTGAAACTATCTGACTCATGATCTTGAGCTTGCGGCAGTGGTTCATGCACTGAAGATCTGGAGACACTATCTTTATGGTGTCAGATTTGAGGTGTTCACTGACCACAAGAGTCTAAAGTACCTTTTCTCCCAAAAGGAATTAAACCTTAGGCAGAGAAGATGGATTGAGTTCCTGAAGGACTATAACTTCAACCTCCAGTATCATCCTAGAAAGGCGAATGTTGTAGTGGATGCTCTTAGTAGGAAGAGGTCGTCTCTCCAGTAGGATTGGAAGATGTTGGAGGATGCAGCATGTGTGATGACTGAGTTAGAGCCATCATTGTGCCAGGCTTTTGTAGCTCAGTTGTCCATTAGGTCTTCGGTGTTGGATGAGGTGATCGAGCAACAGAAAGCCGACCCTAGACTTCAAGAGTTAGTGGGCAAGGCGGGCATTGCTCATGATGAGGATGGCGTGATTAGATTCCATGACCGTGTTTGTGTTCCAGACATCATGGACGTCCGTGAGCATGTTTTAGCAGAGGCTTATGGGTCTAGATTCTCTATTCATCCGGGTAACACTAAGATGTACCAGGATTTGAAGAGATCTTTTTGGTGGTCTGGCATGAAGAAGGATGTAGCGGAGTATTTGTCTAGATGTCTAGTTTGCCAGCAAGTGAAGGCCGAGCGGCAGCGACCATCTGGTCTTATGCAGAAGATGGAGATCCTAGTATGGAAGTGGGAGGCTGTCACTATGGATTTTGTTACGGGTTTGCCTCGATCTAGACGGGGTAATGACTTGATTTGGGTAGTGGTAGATAGATTCTCGAAGACTGCGCATTTCTTGCCCATGAAGAAGAAGCAGTCAGTAGAGAGTTTAGCTAGATTGTATATTAGTAGCATTATTAGATTGCATGGTGTCCCGAAGTCGATCATTTCAGATCGAGATCCGAGATTTACTTTGAGGCTGTGGAAGGGTCTTCAGGATGCGTTAGGTTCGGAGCTGAAGCTCAGTTCGGCATTCCATCCCCAGACAGATGGACAGTCCGAGAGGACTATCCAGACACTCGAGGATATGTTGAGAGCATGTATTCTGGATTGGAAGGATGATTGGGAGCGCCATTTACCTCTTGGGGAGTTCGCATATAACAACAGTTTTCATGCGAGTATTGGTATGGCTCCATTTGAGGCATTGTATGGTAGGCCTTGCAGATCTCCTTTATGTTGGGAGGAGACAGGCGATAGGCAGTTGATCGGTTAGGAGTTAGTTCAGGAGACTTCGGATAAGGTCCAGTTGATTAGGAAGAGGCTTGTTGCGGCACAGGATAGGCAGAAGAGTTATGCCGACAACAGGAGGAAGGAATTGGAGTTTGAGGTAGGTGAGCATGTCTTTTTAATTATTTTGCCTACTCGTGGTGTAGTTAGATTTGGCAGGCACGGTAAGTTAAGTCCTAGATTCATTGGCCCGTATGAGATTCTCAGATGTTTGGGCAACGTGGCATATGAGCTAGCTTTACCCCCAGCGTTAGCTAGTGTCCATCCCGTTTTCCACGTATCTATGCTCAGAAGATATGTCAGAGACCCATCTCATGTTATTAGCCACGAGCCAGTGGAGATCCAGCCAGATCTTTCCTATGTAGAGCAACCAGTGGCTATTCTTGACCGGAAGGTTCAGCAACTCCGGAACAAGAGTATTGCGTCGGTGAAAGTCTTATGGCGTAACTTCTCACGAGAGGAGGCTACTTGGGAGCTTGAGGATGCAATGAAGAAGAATTATCCTCAATTGTTTGAGTAGTGTCAGTCCATGTAGCGACCCTCATTATATCGGTATGGTTATACCAACCTACGTCGATATAGTGAACGTTGCCACAGTGGGACATTTACCCAACAATAACATTCAGCTGAGATACACGTGAATATAAGAACAGAGTAGCGGAAGTAAAAGAACCACTGTCTTCATTTCATTCATCATCCACATTTAACATACATGATTCGATAACATTTAAAGAACTAAAAGTGCACATAATTAAATTTCTGAAAATCAATTACATAATTGTCCACACTTAAACATTGTTTTCTATAATAATGCTAGTACAATGTTGCAATTACATACATCAAAATGCCAAAATGTCACAACTAAGCTCCACCAAACTAGCTACTCCCTGCGCTCGAAGTCGCTTTCCACGGTCTCCTCCAAAGGTTTGTCACCTACTACACCTGTATGCCGAAGCAAGTAATGAGTCTAAAAGACTCAGCAAATAACTCTACACATACCATACATGTACATGTCATAGCAGGTTTACATACACATTTGCAAGATACAACATACAGCATGCGTGACATTGAAATTGACAACCTTATCTTGGTGATTCTACTTATTAAACACATGATTCATACTTTCAGATTTTCTAAATCAAAATCTCCTATCACATGCTCTCTAATCATTCGTACACATGAAAGTTCTACTTTCAATTAAACTAAAACATGAGAGCAATCTAGCATGACTAGCTTACATACATAGAGCAATCTAGCATGACTAGCTTACATACATGAAAGAAAACATTGCTAACATGGTTATTACTCATTCGTATACATGCACATACCCATTTCACATGCTTTAAGCTTGCTGTTTTGATGTGGTTTAACACTTTACAATCTAGCACATAAAGCTATGTTCTCATTCAAACCACAACGTGAGGGCATACACATATGGAATGGTTTACACATAAGTAAGGATTGTCCCTAGCATGGATTCAACGCATTGTACACATATAACACATGATCATAATCACATTTATGTTGCTGTTCTAACATGATTTCAGATCATCATATCATGGGTTTTCAATTTCACATCCTCACATTTTGGTTTCACATTTTTACACAATTTCTAATTCACATACTTCACTTTTTACACATTGCACATTTACACATTCACATTACACATTGTTCACACTACACAATTTGCACATGATCACAATCACATTCACATTTTATACTTTAGTGCCGTGACACATAGTCCAAACCACCATAAGAAGGACACATCACATCACATACACATAGACGTCACCTAGGCAATACAGTGACGACTCGTGGACTGCGCAGACCGGGAGAACAAGTCTCCACCCTAACCAGTGGTACTTGTCCACCTCCAGGATTTCATCCTAATGGCCTTAGGATCACAACACATTGAACCTTCCCATGGGGACTTTTCTATGGTACGGTTCCACAGCCCTCTATGGAGGAAGTATCACACTTGGCACAGGTTTACACATTACACATATCGGTTTTTACACACATTTTACACATGACACTCATATCTCATTTATTCTCTCATTCGCAACATGACTCTGTTTTTTCCTAATCATGCCACTACAGATGACAGAATTTATCATTCAGGAAATTTCACTAATCAGGTTGGATTACACAGAAATTAAATCATTTCACCAAGGCATGCATTAATTACCTATTTTTGCATGGAAAATTTATATTGTATGGTATAGTTGTCCAAATGACTTGAGACTTTAACCACATGCTAATTTCGGGATTAGGACCCCACATGAAAATTTTCACATTTTTCTGATCCAAAATGCAATTACAAAAAATTTAGTCATAAATTCCTGCATTATTCAAAATTCAATTTATCATGATGTATAACATAAAATTTCAGTTTTAATAGATCATAACCCTGAACCCAATATACACAATACCATAGGAATTTTCTCGAATTTATTTCACAGTACACAATTTACTGGAGATTTTACAACCCTACACATATTTTTCTAATTCCATTTCAGAAAATTCAGTAAATCAGAGGAACATGGAGAAAATTCCCAAAAATTTAGAGCATGGACTGATTCACCCATTCATGGTTTAGCAAAACTTAGGGCATCCAACTTCACATGAATTGCACAAACGGTGAAGAACATGGTCTAGGTCTCATCATGCATACATTCTCCATAAATAAACCATTTATGCCAAATCACAGAAATTACAAGGATCTCACCACACAATCAGACATCCATATTACATATCATAGTAGGTTTACAATATATCCTCATCGAAAACACATCGAAATTAATCAAATATGCCAGGAAGAACAGCTCACTGTTCTGTCCTGGAGAACTTAACGGCGGTCTCTGGCCGTTTCAGGAGTGGACGGCCAGATCGCTGGACGCTTACCAGGGATCTCGGCGTCAAGGGCATTGACGCCAAGTTCCTGTCTGTGCAGAAACACAGACCGAACTCCAAAAATCAAGAAGAATGGGGTAGGTTACTTGCCTCTAGAAAAATATGTAAAAATCACAAAACCCTACTAGACATCTACATGAACGATAGGGGTAGGTTACTTGCCTCTAGAAAATACTCCAGACAGATCTAAATGGCGGTGAAGCTCTCCTTGGGCAGTCCCAAGAAGCTCCCAAGAAAGCCTCCCTCCGGGTTCCTGAGCAATCTCCAAAGCAAATCGAGGTCGGGGATGCCTTCCTCGATGTTCCAGCTACCTCCTTGTCGTGGTAGATGGCCGGAACAAGCTTCAGATCGCCGGATTGAAGCCTCCAAAGTTGGGTCTTTGCATAGCTCCGAGCTAGGGTTTCTTCTTCTCCTCTTGCAAAGAGAGCCAAGAGAGGTTTTCTGGTTGCAGAAAGGGCTTTGTAAATAGGAGAGGAAGCTCTCCTTTCACGCAGGTCGGACAAGAAAGCTTTCAGACAGTTGGGGACAGCTCCCCAATGGGTGAGCAAGCTTGCTCCCAGAAATCCGGCTCTGCAACGCATGCAGGTCAGAGAAATTAGCGTCCACATCGTTGGACGCTGGGATTAGTGTTGGCGTCCATATGGTTGACGCCTACACAACACAAACGTCCATTGATATTGACGCCAAGATGGCCTTCGGCCAGAACTCTAAAACATGCAGAAACCATGCACAACTTACACCTATATATGTACATGCATTATGTATACTATCATGTACACACTATCATCATACCATTCATACATTATTTACAACTAACTTATACACATGCATACATAAGTATAATAGTTAATACATACGTAGATATGTACATCTATGCATACACAACATGAATTATTTACACGAAATTAAAATAATGCAACAAAATTCGAGGGTCTTACAGTCCAACTTTGAGGACGAAGTTTCTTTAAGGGGGAGAGGGTGTAAGGCCCTTGATTTTTCATCTTTGGGTGATTTCTTATATGTATAAATGTATGCCATCGATGTATAAACTTTATTGTGCATAGTACTTGTTTACATTGCGTGAATAGGTATTATTTTAATGTGTGCATTGTAGATTATATATATATATGTGTGGTGTACATAGAATTTTTGCAGTTTTAAGTTATGTTCTGGCGACTAGTTGGCGTCAACATCATTTGACGTTGACCATAAATCAGCGGCCACATCGATGGACGCCTACTCAGAATTTGACGGCTATTGATGTTGACGTTTACCTCCCAGATCTGTTGTGATTTTAGATCTGGAAATGCCTCCGGAAATGTCACCCTTGGTTTAGGAAACCATCCCCCAACAGTAACCTAGACCCTAAACGCGTTCCTAAAAACCTCAACCTTATAAAAGAGGCGGATTAGGGCTCAGTTAGGTCCTTTTGACTCTTTGTCAAAAACCCTAGCATTTTATGTGCGAACCCCGACTTTGGAACTCCTTGATCCAGCGATTTGAGGCTTCATCTGACATTCTACAATGACTGGAGAGGGCTCTGAACATCCGAGAACGGCTTCCCCACACTGGTGTGCAGAGGAGATCAACACAGAACTCCGATCGAGGGAGTTTTGAGGACTCTTTGGCTTTGGCCGAGGAGGGCTTCTCCGGCTTAAATCATTGCTTATGGATTTTCCAAGAGGCAAGTAACCCTTTCACATCACTCTTACATACGTCTAGTAGGTCCTAGGTATTTTTCTGGAATTTTATTCGTGTCCTGGAACCCCAATTTTACCAAGATTTTACGTTCAGTCTATGTTTTGCACAGATAGAAACTTAACGGCAGGATCCCTTGCCGTTAAGATCTTGAGTTGGCGGAGACCTTTGTTGTCGTTAACCTGATAGACGACCACATGCATGCCGTCAAGTTCGCCAGACTGCAACAGTGTGCATGTCTGACTTATATGACCTATTTTTCAGATTTCTGCATATGAGGATATAATGTAAAGTGATACGCTATAAAATACTAATATTGGATCATGCTGTATAAATTTGATGAATTTATGTGGAATACCCTATTTATCTGAAATTTCTGAAATGTGTGTTAAACAGGTTTTAATCTAGTAAAATTTTGTTTGTGCAATATGTGCGGAATACAAGTGTCATCAAAATTTTGTGAAATGTTTATGGGTTTCAGTTCATGCTGTTAAAATTTGGGAATTTTCTGATAACTGTGTAAATTTTTAGATTTTCTGAACTGAAAACAGTGAGCATGCTTAATTAGTGAAGAAATTCTATTAAATGACATGGAAATAGTTAAATCTCTAGAATTTGGCACATGATCAGAACTGTCAGTATACATGTAAATAATGAATTGTGAATCCGAACAATGAAAATCCATGTTAGTTGGGTTATTTTAGTCTTATGTGATTGCACTGTTGGAATTTTCATAAATTGTGGGTAATTCAGAAAAATGCGAAATTTAGGATGCATGATGGGTAACCTATAAGATTTAGTGGTTAAATTTTCGTACTGAATTGATGGCAGTAACTACATATGTTGGTTTTAGGTGAGCATTGATCAATTAATACATGTTAATGAGGTTGTTAATGAAATCTACTAATTTCAGCATGATTAGACTTGTTTCGAATCTGTTTAATATTGAGAACAGTAGTACCATGCTAGGTAATACTGAAATGTGTAAATGTGTGAGCATGAAATGGATGTGTTAAAAATTGTGCCTTAAGTGTGTGTTGGAAATTAAGAAAAATGTGTAAATGTGCCAATAGGTGACACTGCTACCTTAGAGGGCTGTGGAACTGTACTGTGGTGAAGTCCCCATGGGAAGGTTCATAGTGTGTGATGTCCCACGAGCATTGGGATTAAATCCCGAAGGCGAACAAGTATCGCTGGTTAGGGTGGAGAGTGCTTCTCCCGGTTCTGTGCAGTAATTAAGATTTATCACTGAAATGCCTAGGTGATAGATATGTGATGTGATTAGTGTGTGTCCTTCTAAAAGGTGGTTTGGGCTATGTGTCATGGCATTTAATAAATGTGAACTTGTGTTTAAGTGAAAGTGAATGTGTAAATTGTGAAATTATGTAAGTGATCATGTGTTAATATGAATTCTTGTGACAGTATGTAATTGATAACTTCTTAAATGATTATAATATGTACATAGCAAAACAACAAACTTTTCATGAGTATAAATGTGTTATCCATGTGAAAATGATTATAGAATCCATAGAATTATCTCTTATTTATGTGCGCCGCATGGGGCACAAAAAGGAAAGGTGCCACGTGGGGCACAGAAGGGAGATGTGCCACGTGGGGCACAGAAGGGAGATGTGCCACGTAGGGCACAAGATGGAGATGTGCCGCGTGGGGCACAAGATGGAGACATGCCACATGGGGCACGGAGTGGGGGTGAAAACAATGGGGTGTGCCACGTGGGGCACGGAGGGGAGAGTTGCGAAACATAACGATGTGCCATGAAGGGCACGAGGCGGAGAATATGGATTACAAAATGGGACGCGATGCCCAGTACAAGAGAATGGATTATAAAAAAGGTGGAAATAAAATGCCTCCCGTGGGGAGGGAATGTGGAGAACCCACGGGAAGGTGCTAAGTAGCACAAAAGAGGATTGAAATGAAATGAAGAAGATGGAGGCCCCCTGGTCTTTTGCCTTGCCCGACGTTTAAAGTTCCGCTTGGGAGTCGGCTTCTTGACCCTCAGGTTCTTCCTCACATATCGTGCCCAGCGTGCTGATGGTCTTGCTCTTTTCTCATAAAATGAACGGCTCTTAATGATTGGAGGATTGTTGTTGACTTCCATTGGAATTTGAAGCAACAGTGGCAACTTCCTTGAAATATAGTTAAAAGAAATAGTGGGGAGTTCCACTGGTGGATTTGGAAGCAACAATGGGGGGACCGTGCCCAAAGATTGTATAGCGTTTGATATGGAAAGGGGCACGTTCCCTTGGGTAATTAAGTGAGCCAAATATTTGGCCGTGGAATGTGTAAGCACAATTTGAGTGGTTGACCCATTCACTTGAGTGGGAAGGTTCACAACAATGGTGTGAGGGGTCATGAGAGCTTGGAGGGAGAGATTCCCTATGAGTAGTTTGAATTGATATTTGATGGCAACTGGAATGATTGGCATATTTTTAGGAGGCCTCTTGATGGCCATGGATGGAGGGGAGGACTCCCGTTCGCTGAATGTGCCCGGTATGGAAATAATGACTGGCATGTGAGGAATATATTCTCGAAACTTGTATAGCATGCCCAGTCCCGAGTCTTCCTTCTTCCGCTGACTTTGCTTGTCGCTCTTTGCTTTCTTACACCCACTCCGTTGGATGGGGGTGGATGTGGAAGGAGTGGAAGGTTGTATGGCCTGTGAAGGTGTAATAGGTATGATAGGGAGGTTTTGCTCGGTTGGGTTGCCAATGGTGTTGGCGTAATGGGAGGTGTAATGGTTTAATGATGGGAGTAATAGTTGATGGAGATTTGATAGTGGAGGGTTTAATGATAGTGGATGGTAATGTAGGAGGGGTAGGTAAATGGCATACGAACATGACCTCAGAAGGTTCATTGTCGTAACACCAAGTGGTTTCATGGATGGGTTGGTTGTTGGAAACCTCAGCCTGAGCAACGGGCTGTGATGGTGGAGGCTGTTGTGGGGGTAGTGGTTGTTGCGGTGGAGGTATGGTAGCTGGCATGGGTGCAGGAGCAAGTGCAACGTCGGGCACGGGAACTTCTTTATGCATGGGGGCGTTGTATGGCCCAGTTGGAGATTGTTGAGTTCGAGGAGGACGAATCAATGGACGCCTGGGTGGAGGTATGTTGTGATAAATGGGAGGTGTATGCGAAGGCATATAAGAAGTGGGTGTTGTATGGTGGCAAGGTGGATGGCATCCACTGACCCATTGTGCCTCGGACCAGCTTGATCAAGTAAATCGACGATTGGGGAGTCCATTAGATGTGTCTGGATGTAACGTCCTCACTCATAGAGTTCTTCCATGGTGTCAATCCTGTTCATGGCCAGAATGTGCTTAAACCTTAGAGTAGAGTTGGAAATGATGATCTTGACTTGCTCTGACTCCGAGAGCACATGTTGCAGGCGGGTGGCCATCGACCTCCAACGGTCAGCAAATTGTACAAATCTCTCATCTAGCCCCATTTTCTCGGATGCCAGATCCGTGATAGAGAGATATGGGCTGACACGGTCTTTATACCTATGAAGGAATTTCTTGTGAAGGATGCGGAAGACTCTCGCCTCTCTTGACTCTAAGGAGTAGAACCATTCAAGTGCAGGACTGTCAAGAGACCTTCTAAAAAGGTATGCCAAAGTGATGGGATCTCGTTGCCAACGAGAAGACTCATACAGGAATTCTTTAACATGAATGTAGGGGTTGTCCGTGCCATTGTACAATTGGTACGACGACATCTCCGAAGGATTAATATAAAATTGAGGGAGAGCCGGCATGGCGGCAACAAGGTCACCCGCGGAGTTTGAAAGTTGATTGATTTGGTTCTCCAGATTGTTCAATTTTTGGAGAAGAGCATGTTGGAGTGGAGTGGATTGCCGCTGGGCATGTGAGGGAGTACATGGGGGTGGCTGTGAATTCATGGGCCTTACCAAGGGTTGATCCATTCGGACCGGAGTACGGGAGCTCAATTGGCCAAGGGGCCGAGGTAAGGGATGTACAAGAGGAGGTGGCGAAGTCTCCGGAATGTACAAAGGCGGGTGCCTAGGAGAAGGAGAAGGCAAAGAAGTCACACTCTGAACCAAAGACTAAATCAAATTTAATTGTTGAGGGGTGAGTTGATCTATGGCATTCAGGACAGTTTGTACATCGGTATCATGGTGGGGGGAAGGCTCTCGTCGAGTTTTGATAGGAGTAATGTGTGAAGGGACATTAAATTGGTTAGTGCACTGTGTGTGCACATAACCATAGGAAGTTGAAATCTGCCCCTCACGGTGGTGAAATGGATGGACATGGGATTGAACAGATTGGCCATCTAAACTATCCTCATAGTACACATAATTAAATTTGACATGATGATGTTGGTCCATTTTAACAAGGCAAGCAAGCAATCACACAAGTCATTAGAACAAATATATGGATCAATCAATATGGTCCAATCAAGTTGTGATGCTTAGCACTTGTTTTTAGGAGTTTGATAATTAATTAGATGGATTGAAGAATAACGTGTCACTCCAGATGAGATCCTAGTTGGGTTGAAGATGGGTACTTCGGGGTACAATTAGAAATCACCCTCACCACGCAATGGGATATCTAACTCGAGTCAACGGAGTGGTACAACCAGCTCGGTCCGCCGTGAGGGAATCCACGGGGTACGGAAACTTACGGAGATTCCTGGAGAAGGTTTGCTAGTCCAAAGGGATGGAATGCCCAATGGAGAGCTTGCCTTCATCAGAAGGGTATGTGGAGCCTAGGATATGAGGGAAAGAGGTCCCCCCGCCCAAAATGAAATGCCCTGTATGCAACAATTATAGCACAAAGATGGTAGAGGGTCACGCTCTGTCCGTAGTTTGAATCGTGATGGACACAGTCGCCGCAACTCTAACTGAATCCCGTCCAGTCACTTGGTCGCGGTTCTGAAAGCCCAGGAGGCTATCAGCGCCGCGGCCGGTCTCTGCGGACGATGTCACGCCCCGCCAATTTAGCAGCGAAATAAATCGGGGAGATGTGAATAAGTACATAGTAGTATAAAATGTACGAGCAGTTGAGTAAATCAGAGCATCTAATGAACAATAATTGGAATAAACTCTTTATTTCATTATAAATTCACTAAGACTATTACAACCACTAATTTGGAGCCAATACATGGGCTCAATGACATCATTACATCGAAAAGAAATCTAAAGCAATAACTACTAGACTCCATGGTACTAAGGTAACTTCATCATTTACTCCAGTTCGCTCATCACTCTGGTCCTATCCCATTGCTGTGTGTAACGTCATCATCCGACTTACTTGAAACACATATGACAAATAACGTAGGGTGAGCGATAACGCCCAGTAGGATTTAGATCTCATGGTGTGGGCAGACTTTACATGATTAACGTGTTAAAAAGTAGAGTCACTAATGATAAAGAGAACCAAGTATAGTCGAGAAAACAATAAGATGAGTAGCATGGTTCAAATAGCACATGAGTCACGTATAGCATGAAGAATATGATTAAAACAAGTCAAGGTAGAAAGCGATATCCAAACAATAGCAGGTAACGTCATTGTCAAGCAATAGTAAGCAACATATAGAGCAAGGAGAGAGAAAGTAGTTGGCCATATAGAGAGTCAATTGTACTTTGATTGATTTTCATCAATCGAAATAGTATAGCACTTTGATTAACTTTCATCAATCGAATAGTATAGCACTTTGGTTATCCATAGATAGCTGAGAGAGAGTATAGCACTTTGTTGTCAATAGACAACGAGAGAATATAGCACTTTGGTTTGATTGTCATAGATTAATCTTGATAGTATGGCACTTGGATGTATTGCCGACAGCCTGATCATTTTAACTCCCACGGGCAAATGGCACTTTTCGGGCGCTCTCCCCAGGACCAGATCATGCCCTATTGCCAGGCATTGGTTATATTGTTTATATTTAGACAATCAGTCAAATGGCCAATAGAGAATATCAAGAAGTAGATGAGAGTACTAGGTGAATAGATGAGATAGTACAGAGAGAGTGTGAATAGATAAGCAAGGAGAGTATAGATGAGAACTATAGGTCATGCATGAAAAACATTGATTAAATGGGCGATAGTAACAGTTGCACAACACGTGCAATTGGTGTTGGCAGTCAGGTGGAATTCACTCACCTTCCACTGGCCATGTTATGCACAGGTCTAGAGGTCCGGCGTGAGTCAAGATAAGAGAGAACTTCTAAGCCATTTGGATCATATCGATCCCTAAGGGTGTTATGGGCGTTAGGGTACAACCAGCTCGGTCTCCATGAGGGAATCCACAGAGTACGGAGTCTTAAGGAGGTCTTAACAAAAGGTTCCTTGTCTACCAGAACGGAATGTCCGATAGAGAGGTTCCAACTTGTCAAGAAAGTAGTGTGTAGAGGAAACAGGTTGCTCGATGTTCCAGAGGAATTCTAGAACAGTGGAGCGGCGATATCGGTATTCCAAAACCACGTAATAAAGTGGAAACAATGTCATTATTATAATGGGCAATTAATGTGTAATTATTTAAGTAATTTACTAGATAAGTTATTCAAATAATTTCAGCATAGTCTCATGGAAATTAATGTGTAATTACTTAAGTAATTTACTAGATAAGTTATTCAAATAACATCATTGTGTGTGCATGTGTTTGAAATCATAAGAGCATGATATAGTCGTGCACAATAGCTTTTAGATTGAGGAAATATGTAATTATATCAAGGTATGTTACCATGGTAATTTACTGTTCATTACACAGTGTTACAGGTCATAACCAAGCTTAACAACCCTAATTAATCATTTAAATAGGGCATAAATCACTGCTGGAATAATGCATGTGAATCGTGTCAGGGGTTATGGCCGCGATTCTGAAGCGGGCTGAAACGCGTCGGCAGAGACCGCTGTGTTCATGCAAACCCTAAAGCGATTTCCCAGAGGCGGGAAAATACCGTGAAACACGTCGACTTGTGCGGTTGCATTTCAGAGAATGTCTGACAGGTCAACGATGCATAGTTTGAGGCACTGGACGCGCCAAAATACGTCACCCTCGATGGACGCTTTTCAGGTAATCACGGTGACAGAAGCCAACGCGATACCAGTGCCATGAATCGCGTCGCCTGGACTGGACGCGATTCAAGCTTCAACCCGAAAACAACAGAAAACGCAGGAACATGTAGCGACATTCATGCAACGCTTATATCTCTTAAACTAGGGCACATGGGACAAAGTGATGAACATGAAACGTATAGAGGACAACAAGATGAAGAGATCTATGCCTTTGGACCGAATCAATTTGGTCTCATAAGGCGTGCAAATTAGTAAGAACAAGAAACGACATAGGTATGCGTAACGATGGGAAAATGCTTATAACTCGACGGTTACATGATAGAATTTGGGCATATCACTTGCAAATGAAAGTAGACACGATGCTCTACAAGATAGGATGATTTAGATGCTTCTTTGGCCCGAGAATACCTACCTTTGTGAAGCTTAAAGTCTGGGTTGTGCACCAGTCGCAGCAGAGTACGGTTTGAGGAAGAAGCACCTTCTCCAGCCGTTCTCCTCTGCTCCTGGTGCTCTAGGCTAGCCTCCCACGATCCCAACACAATGTAGAACCTTCCCCCTTTGTCTTGGGATAAATTCTTATAGGTCTAGGGTTTAATTCCAGTCCTAACATAACTAGGTAAGGTGGGGTGCGGTTCTGGTTAAACCCTTCCTTGTTTTGATGATCTCTCCTCCCAATTGGAGTAGAATCACCATTAGAAGGTGCTAGCCATGGGGGGTCATGAATTTGCTTGCCGTCTATGGTTTATTTCATTAGTTTTCACCCAAATTTACCCTTACTATTTTCATACAATTATAGTCACGAATTTAGGGGTATTTTTCTTGCTCCGTTTTATTCTTGGACCAAAGTGATCCATTGGCCCAATTCCGAAAATGGGTCATCAATACATGTTGTTGGAAGTCTCTCCAACATGTTCATTTAATTTGTGATCGTGTTATATTTCCGTGTTAACAGTTTTTCGACTTAGTTTTCTAATTTGGATAGTTGTGACGTACACTTGACCAATCGGATTTTTGTTGCATAATTTTCTTCGTGGAACACTTAGGAATAATGTTTGGGGTTGAATTAAAATTTTTACGGAATTTTCTGATGTGTTCTTGCACAAACGATGGTGGTACATATGTTTCTATTATTTCGATATTATAGAAATTATTATTTCGAATTTTAGGGGTATATTATCTTATTCCATCCTATTTGGCCCATTACCTTCATATGAACCATTTAATAAAGCTCATTACTTTTTTATTTTAATGGAATTAACTTATAAGGATTCTCATTTAGAGATTAATGGATATTGTCAAGTTCAATATTATTCGGGTTATTCTTTTACCTTTACCTTATATTTTCGATCCAATATCTAAATTATTATTCTCATTTTATTATTATTATTATTATTTTATTTATTTGTTTTTTTTTAAATCTGGGGTATTACAGACGGTGTGCAGACAGAAATGCGTTGGCCTAAGCCATCGTGGAACAAAGTGAAACGCGACTGGTTAACTGGTCACGTATCAAATAGTGAATCGCGACCACTGTATCAGAAGCGATTCAAAAGGCAACCCGAAACTGAAACAAAAACACAGAAGAGCAGGATGTGAACAAGAAATCAAACCTACACAACATGTAGCATGTAGCAGGGTATGAAGCAAGGAAAAAAATGACACAATATCAACAAGGCCTGAAATCTAAAATTGGCTAATCACTTAGGAGTAGAAAAGAAGGAAAAGGAGGGGCATGCGAGGGTGCCAAGGGAGGGTACCACGTGGGGCACGATGGAGGGGGGTAATCAAAAGAAAGACGGAAAGAGGTCCCACCATGTAAGGCCCTCGAATTTTGTCCTTATTATTTTATTGTGTGCAATTTTATGCTTGTGTATGTATATGCATTATCGTGTAAGTATTATGTATACATTATCTTGGTGTACTTATGAATGTATGTATATACTTAGTTGTATATATATATCGGTTGATTTCGTGACATAGTGAGTGTGTGCATTACACCCTATGTATTGCATGCATGAACTTAGGAGAAATTAGGGTTTTGCATGGTTTTGGGTTCTGGCCGAAGGGTTAGTCGACGTCAACATGAATGGACGTTCACTTATTGTTAACGTCCATATAGGTGGACGTCGATTATTAAGTCGACGGCCATATCGGTGGACGTCTATGTCCTGACAGACCAGTCTGCAGCAGCATGGTGTGCCATGCCTTTGATTGGGGATGCCAACCACCCCAACGGCTACCCCGACCTTCCCACCGACCTCTGCGTGGGTGAGAGGTTCTCCTCTCTAAAATGGCCCTTGTGACAACCCCCAAAGAGCTCTCTTGGCTCTTTGCAAAGAGATAAGAGAAAACCCTAGTGAGCTGTGAGAAAACTTGGAGTTTGGAGGCTTTGATCCGGCGATCCAAGGCTTCATCTGGAGATCTACTTCGACAAGGAGGGAGACAACACATCCGGCTACACATCCCCGACCCTGGATTGCAGAGGGGAGCATCACAGAGGCCGGAGTGGAGACATCTTGGAGGCTTCTTGGGACTGCCCAAGGAGAGCTTCTCCAACCATTTTGATCCCTTTAGGAGTTTTTCCAAAGGCAAGTAACCCTTTCACCTTGTCCATGTATGTGTCTAGGAGGTTTCTATCATTTTTATGGATTTTCCTCGTGTCCTGGATCCCCTACATTCACCATTCTTTAGAGCTCGGACTGTGTTTTTACACAGGTCCGAACTTGACGGCAAGATCTATTGCCGTTGAGATCTTGAGTCAGCGGCCAACGATGTTGCCGCCAACTCTTGTAAACGTCCATAGTATGCCGTTGAGTTCTTCTTGACAGAACAGTGAACTGTTCTGCCCTATATCTTTAATTTCCGGATTTCTACGCATGAGGATATAATGTAAATTTTATATGTTATGTAAAATAGATAATGTGATGTGTGTGAAATTTCCTGTATTTTTCTGTAGATGGCATAATTTATTAGAATTATTGAAAAGCATGTGTAGGAAAGAGGTTATGCATGTTAAATTTTGTTCCCATGATTTCTGAGGAATTAAATGCTGTAGAATTTTATGAACCATGTTTGTAGGTATCAGTCCATGCCCTGCAAATTTGGGAATTTTCCCATATTCATGTGAATTTTTATAATTCCTACAATGAGAAATAGAAAGCATGTGTAGACCTTGTGAAAATTTTAGTAAATCGTGTGTTGGGAATAAAATTGGGAAAAATTTCTTGTGCCAATATGTATGTGTGGTTCATGACTGTGCATGATCAAATCTGAAATCCATGTCATGTTCTATGTTAACTTAGTTTATGAATGGCATGAAACTGAATGTTTTAATTTCTATAAATGCATGTGAATTCAGAAAAATGTGAAAATTTGTATGTGTGTTCCTATACCCGAAAACAGTATGTGGTTAAATTTTCAGGAAAATTTGATGACAGTAGCCTACACTATGAGATTTCCATGTGAAAATGAGTTATAAATACATGTACCATGATTAAGGTTAAATGATGTGCGTTCCAATTAATCCGTGAGGGCTACTAAATGCTTGATTTCTGTTATTAGTGGCATCATGCTAGGGAAGAACAGAACCATGTGCATAAACAAGAAAGTGTGAATATCATATGTAAAACGTGTGTTAATCGGAATGTGTAATGTGTAAAATGTGCCGTGTGTGACACTGCTTCCATAGAGGGCTGTGGAACTGTATCATGGAAAGGTCCCCATGAGAAGGTTCAATGTGTTAAGATATCCTAAGGGCATTAGGATGAAATCCTGGAGGTGGACAAGTACCACTGGTTAGGGTGGAGACGTGTTCTCCCGGTCTGCGCAGTGCCAAGAGTCATCACTGTATTGCCTAGGTGATGTGCTATGTGTTATGTGTATGTGATGTGTCCTTCTAGTGGTGGTTTGGACTATGTGTCACGGCAAATAAATTGTGAAATGTGAATGTGAACATGTGTAAAATGTGTATATGTGAACAAGTGAATGTGAAATCATGTGAACTATTTATGTTAGAATGCGAACATGTGTGCATGTGAAATGTTTGAAAAATGAACCATGTGAAATATGGGAATGTGTAACCATGTGAAGTGAATGTGTTAGAGTATGAGACGATAATTCATGCTATGATATTTCTAATTCCATGTAAATTGCCATCATGTTATAGTCAAATTGGAAGTGTAGTTTTCATGTGATTAAATGAGTAGAAAGCATGTGATAGGGAGTGTTATGTGAAACATCTTAAACCATGTACCATGTGTTTTGACTTTGTAGAAATACCATGATAGGTTGTCTCTTATTGATGTTCAAGCATGCTGTATGATTGCCGTGCAAATTGAAATAGTAGAACCTACTATGATGTATGCATGAATGATGTGTATGGAGTTACTTGCTGAGTCTTTTAGACTCACTCCTTGCTTCGGCGTACAGGTTTAGTTGGTGACACACTTTTGGAGGAGACCGTGGAGAGCGACTCCGAGCGTGGAGAGTAGCTTGTGGAGTTGACGTTGTGTCCCTTTTTGTTTCATAGTATGTAAATTGTAGCTTGTATTAGAGTTATCATTTATGTAATTGTGGACAAATTATGTATTAAATGTAGAACTTTAATCTTGTGGACAATGTAGTTTGGTTTAATTTCAATTATGAAAGTTTAGTCCTTTAATTTGCTATATGGATCATGTATGAGAAATGTGGATGATGAAATGTGATGACAGTTAGTCCTTTACTTCCGCGACTCTGTGTCTATATTTGTGTATATCTCAATCATGTGATAGTGTTTGGGTAAATGTCCCACTGTGATAACCTTTACTATACCGACGTGGGTTGGTATAACCGTACCGGTATAATGAGGGTCGTCACAGAGATTGGTATCAGAGCAACCGATTGAGATCTTACATGAATATACATGAATCATCATCCTCATTGCATGCTAAATCTTTATAGATTGTCCACATGGGTAGAAACGACTAATAATGAATGGAAAAATAGATAAGAAAATGGTTAGGAAGCTTAGTAACCTAGCTCTAATTGGTGGCTAAAATTTTATTACAGCCATGGCTTCCCGTGGACGACGTGGAGGTGTGCCAGCTCGCGACGACGAGCAGAGGCGTGAGGAGCGGGCGGAGCAGCAGGCCCCGGCCCCACAGGGTCCTGTGCTTCCCCCACCACCGCCAGTGGACTATGGAGTATTTATGCAAGGTCTGGTGCAAGCCATGCAGACGCAGGCCCACACCCAGGCAGCACTCCAGGCCCAGTTGGAGGCCCAGGTAGAATAATAAAACAACCTAGTAGTTTGCTATTTAAATTGCATGATATTGTGTTTATTGTATATCGTTATTGTTTGGTGTAGCAGGCTCAGGCCCCAGCTCAGGACCATGGTGGACCTTCCATCATGGAAAGATTCAAGAGGATGTTGCCACCCTCTTTCAAGGGGGAGAGCGATCCGTTGCTAGCCGAAAGTTGGATGAGGGAGATCGAGAAGATCTTCCGGGCCATCAGGTGTGTGGATGAGGACAAGGTTACTTTAGCCACCTACATGCTACAGGTATGTGTTAGTTATGTGTTTCCTATTCCCTGTTAAGTTGAAGTTGTTTAGTGGTGCTTATGAAGGTTATGTTGCAGGAGAGAGCTGATGTGTGGTGGGCTTCATTACTACGTACACGGTTTGAGGACGGTGCGATTGATGTTGCTTGGGACGAGTTCGTGAGGCTCTTTCGGGCCAAGTTCGTCCCCGAGCACATCCAGGACAGGATGGAGCAGGAGTTCCTCACTTTGACTCAGGGCTCCATGACCGTACTCGAGTATGAGGCCAGGTTTGCAGAACTATCTAAGTATGCACCTCACATTGTGGCAGATGAGCGCAGGAAGGCAAAGAAGTTTGTGATGGGCCTTAAGCCATCACTGCGGACGAGGCTCGTAGCGTTTGATCATCGTACCCTGGACGAAGCCCTTAGCGCTGCTTGTAGGCAGGAAGGCGAGATGGAGCGGTACCTTGAGGAGAAGAAGGCTTCGCAGAAGAGACCAGCAGCCACTTTCCAGCGACAGACAAGAGGAGAGCAGCATACCAGTCACCACAGCGCCCTGTGGTAGTCAGCAACACTCAGGTACCTTCTGTACGTTCCTCTGGTGACAAGAAGGAGTGCCCTCATTGTGGAAGGGCACATGGTGGTACGGAATGTTGGAAGATAGCGGGCAAATGCCTAAAGTGTGGGAGTAGCAACCACAAGATCAAGGATTGCCCCAGACTTCAGCAGGAAGCTCAGCGAGGAGCGCCAGTACCAGTAGTAGCGGCAGCCGCGCCAGCGACAGGACGACCAGGAAGGCCTCGAGCCCCAGCTCGAGTGTTTGCGTTAGCTCGTGAGGACGCCGAGCAGGCGGAGCATGTCACCGAAGGTACAGTTTTACTTTTCGGTGTGCACGCTCGGGTTTTGTTTGATACGGGTGCTACTCACTCGTTCATTTCCGAGCGGTTCGCTAGGCAGTTAGCCCTAGAGTCAGGCATAGAGTCTGAGGAGTTAGAGGTCCCTTTGTCTGTGCACACCCCTGCGGGTACGGTATCGACTAGGAAGTGCATTCCGTCGTTACCTGTGTGCATTGAGGATAGATTCCTAGATGGGTGTTTCTTCTTGCTAAAGATGAAAGACTATGATTGTATTCTTGGTCTGGATTGGCTAGAGGAGCATTATGCGTTAGTGGATTGTCGTAGGAAGAAGATTGTTTTCCGCATTCCTGGTGAGGATGAGTTCTCTCATCCCTTGCCAAAGAACTTAGCGGGAAAGTTAGTTATCTCTGCCATGAAGGCGATGCGCATGGTGAACAAGGGTTGTGACGCATTTCTTGCCAGCGTTATGCTAGTACCCGATGCTGGTTCGTCACTGACTCTTGCAGAGATCGATGTGGTGCAGGACTTTCCAGATGTCTTTCCCGACGACTTGTCTGGATTGCCACCGGATAGGGAGATAGAGTTCACTATAGAGTTGCTTCCAGGCACCTCTCCTATCTCGAAGGCCCCATATCGGATGGCCCCTGCAGAGTTAGCCGAGTTGAGGAAGCAATTGCAAGAATTGCTCGATAAGGGATTTATTCGCCCTAGTGTTTCCCCTTGGGGCGCACCTGTATTGTTCGTCAAGAAGAAAGACGGGTCACTTCGGTTGTGCATTGATTATAGAAAGCTAAACCAGGTGACTGTGAAGAACAGGTATCCCTTACCTCGGATTGATGATCTGTTTGACCAGTTGCGAGAGGCATCAGTCTTTTCCAAGATTGACTTGCGATCTGGTTATCATCAGTTGAGGATTAGGTGTGAGGATGTGTCCAAGACGGCATTTAGAACCCGTTATGGACATTATGAGTTTTTGGTTCTTCCTTTCGGATTGACCAACGCCCCTGCAGCGTTCATGGATCTCATGAACCGGGTGTTTAGTCCGTATTTAGATAGCTTTGTTGTTGTGTTTATTGATGACGTGTTGGTCTATTCTCCGGATGAGGCCACACATCGTCAGCATTTGAGGTTAGTCTTAGAGGTTCTCCGTGAGCACAAGCTGTATGCGAAGTTCAGCAAGTGCGAGTTCTGGTTGCGCGAGGTTCATTTTCTCGGGCATGTCATCTCCGGCGCTGGTGTTGCAGTTGATCCAGCAAAAGTCCAGGCAGTTATGGATTGGGAGATTCCCAGGACCCCTTCGGAGATTCGTAGTTTTATTGGGTTAGCTGGTTATTATCGGCGATTCATTGAGGGTTTCTCATCCATCGCCGCCCCTTTGACAAAGTTGACCCGGAAAGGTGAGAAGTTCGTATGGTCTGAGGCATGTGAGCAGCTTTCAGCTATTGAAGGCTAAGCTTACTTCTGCTCCGGTATTGGTATTGCCTAGTGGTCTAGAAGGTTTTGCCATTTATACGGATGCATCTCAGATTGGTTTAGGCTGTGTGCTCATGCAGCAAGAGAGGGTAGTGGCTTATGCTTCTCGTCAGTTGAAGGAGCATGAGAGGAACTATCCGACTCATGATTTAGAGCTCGCAGCTGTGGTTCATGCACTAAAGATCTGGAGGCACTATCTTTATGGTGTCAGATTTGAGGTGTTTACCGACCACAAGAGCTTGAAGTATCTTTTCTCCCAAAAGGAATTAAACCTGAGGCAGAGGAGATGGATCGAGTTCTTGAAGGACTATGACTTCGACCTTCAGTATCATCCTGGAAAGGCGAACGTCGTAGCGGATGCTCTTAGTAGAAAGAGGTCTTCGCTCCAGCAGGATTGGAAGATGTTGGAGGATGCAGCGTGCTCTATGACCGAGTTAGAGCCATCGTTGTGTCAGGCTTTTGTAGCTCAGCTATCCCTTAGATCCTCAGTCTTGGATGAGGTGATTGAGCAGCAGAAAGCCGATCCTAGATTGTTAGAGTTAGTGGGTAAGGCGGGCATTGCTCGTGATGAGGACGGTGTGATTAGATTTCAGCACCGTGTTTGTGTCCCCGATGTGGTAGATGTCCGTGAGCATGTGTTAGCGGAGGCTCATAGATCGCGATTCTCTATTCATCCGGGTAACACTAAGATGTATCAAGACCTGAAGAGATCATTTTGGTGGTCCGGCATGAAGAAGGATGTTGCGGATTATGTGTCTAGATGTCTAGTATGTCAGCAGGTGAAAGCCGAGCGGCAGCGACCATCCGGCCTTATGCAGAGGATGGATATCCCCGTATGGAAGTGGGAAGCTGTCACTATGGATTTCGTATCGGGTTTGCCTCGATCTAGAAGGGGCAATGACTCGATTTGGGTAGTTGTAGATAGATTCTCGAAGACTGCTCATTTCTTGCCTATGAAGAAGAAGCAGTCAGTAGAGAGTTTAGCTAGATTGTATGTTAGCGGTATCGTTAGATTGCATGGTGTGCCGAAGTCGATCATTTCGGATCGAGATCCGAGATTTACTTCGAGATTGTGGAAGGGTCTTCAGGATGCGTTAGGTTCGGAGCTTAAGCTCAGTTCGGCGTTTCATCCCCAGACCGATGGACAGTCCGAGAGGACTATCCAGACGCTCGAGGATATGTTGAGAGCGTGTGTGCTGGATTGGAAGGATGATTGGGAGCGTCATTTACCTCTTGTGGAGTTCGCTTACAACAACAGCTTTCATGCTAGTATTGGTATGGCTCCATTGAGGCGTTGTATGGTAGGCCTTGCAGATCTCCTTTGTGTTGGGAGGAGACTGGTGATAGACAGCTGATTGGTCCGGAGTTAGTTCAGGAGACTTCGGATAAGATCCAGTTGATTAGGAGGAGGCTTGTTGCGGCACAGGATAGACAGAAGAGCTATGCCGACAACAGGAGGAAGGATCTAGAGTTCGAGGTAGGTGATCATGTCTTCTTGAAGATATCGCCTACGCGTGGTGTCGTCAGGTTTGGCAGGCATAGTAAGTTGAGCCCTAGATTCATTGGCCCGTATGAGATTCTCAGACGATTGGGCAACGTGGCTTATGAGCTAGCTTTACCCCCAGCTTTGGCTAGTGTTCACCCTGTTTTCCACGTATCTATGCTCAGGAAATATGTCCGAGATCCATCTCATGTTATTAGTCACGAGCCAGTGGAGATCCAGCCAGATCTGTCGTATGTGGAGCAACCAGTAGCTATTCTTGACCGGAAGGTTCAGCACCTCCGGAACAAGAGTATTACGTCGGTGAAGTTCTATGGCGTAACTTCTCGCGGGAGGAGGCTACTTGGGAGCTTGAGGATGCGATGAAGAAGAAGTATTCCCTTTTGTTTGAGTAGTGTTGTCCTAACTTCGAGGACGAAGTTTCTTTAAGGGGGAGAGGGTGTAAGGCCCTCGAATTTTGTCCTTATTATTTTATTGTGTGCAATTTTATGCTTGTGTATGTATATGCATTATCGTGTAAGTATTATGTATACATTATCTTGGTGTACTTATGAATGTATGTATATACTTAGTTGTATATATATCGGTTGATTTCGTGACATAGTGAGTATGTGCATTACACCCTATGTATTGCATGCATGAACTTAGGAGAAATTAGGGTTTTGCATGGTTTTGGGTTCTGGCCGAAGGGTTAGTCGACGTCAACATGAATGGACGTTCACTTATTGTTAACGTCCATATAGGTGGACGTCGATTATTAAGTCGACGGCCATATCGGTGGACGTCTATGTCCTGACAGACCAGTCTGCAGCAGCATGGTGTGCCATGCCTTTGATTGGGGATGCCAACCACCCCAACGGCTACCCCGACCTTCCCACCGACCTCTGCGTGGGTGAGAGGTTCTCCTCTCTAAAATGGCCCTTGTGACAACCCCCAAAGAGCTCTCTTGGCTCTTTGCAAAGAGATAAGAGAAAACCCTAGTGAGCTGTGAGAAAACTTGGAGTTTGGAGGCTTTGATCCGGCGATCCAAGGCTTCATCTGGAGATCTACTTCGACAAGGAGGGAGACAACACATCCGGCTACACATCCCCGACCCTGGATTGCAGAGGGGAGCATCACAGAGGCCGGAGTGGAGACATCTTGGAGGCTTCTTGGGACTGCCCAAGGAGAGCTTCTCCAACCATTTTGATCCCTTTAGGAGTTTTTCCAAAGGCAAGTAACCCTTTCACCTTGTCCATGTATGTGTCTAGGAGGTTTCTATCATTTTTATGGATTTTCCTCGTGTCCTGGATCCCCTACATTCACCATTCTTTAGAGCTCGGACTGTGTTTTTACACAGGTCCGAACTTGACGGCAAGATCTATTGCCGTTGAGATCTTGAGTCAGCGGCCAACGATGTTGCCGCCAACTCTTGTAAACGTCCATAGTATGCCGTTGAGTTCTTCTTGACAGAACAGTGAACTGTTCTGCCCTATATCTTTAATTTCCGGATTTCTACGCATGAGGATATAATGTAAATTTTATATGTTATGTAAAATAGATAATGTGATGTGTGTGAAATTTCCTGTATTTTTCTGTAGATGGCATAATTTATTAGAATTATTGAAAAGCATGTGTAGGAAAGAGGTTATGCATGTTAAATTTTGTTCCCATGATTTCTGAGGAATTAAATGCTGTAGAATTTTATGAACCATGTTTGTAGGTATCAGTCCATGCCCTGCAAATTTGGGAATTTTCCCATATTCATGTGAATTTTTATAATTCCTACAATGAGAAATAGAAAGCATGTGTAGACCTTGTGAAAATTTTAGTAAATCGTGTGTTGGGAATAAAATTGGGAAAAATTTCTTGTGCCAATATGTATGTGTGGTTCATGACTGTGCATGATCAAATCTGAAATCCATGTCATGTTCTATGTTAACTTAGTTTATGAATGGCATGAAACTAAATGTTTTAATTTCTATAAATGCATGTGAATTCAGAAAAATGTGAAAATTTGTATGTGTGTTCCTATACCCGAAAACAGTATGTGGTTAAATTTTCAGGAAAATTTGATGACAGTAGCCTACACTATGAGATTTCCATGTGAAAATGAGTTATAAATACATGTACCATGATTAAGGTTAAATGATGTGCGTTCCAATTAATCCGTGAGGGCTACTAAATGCTTGATTTCTGTTATTAGTGGCATCATGCTAGGGAAGAACAGAACCATGTGCATAAACAAGAAAGTGTGAATATCATATGTAAAACGTGTGTTAATCGGAATGTGTAATGTGTAAAATGTGCCGTGTGTGACACTGCTTCCATAGAGGGCTGTGGAACTGTATCATGGAAAGGTCCCCATGAGAAGGTTCAATGTGTTAAGATATCCTAAGGGCATTAGGATGAAATCCTGGAGGTGGACAAGTACCACTGGTTAGGGTGGAGACGTGTTCTCCCGGTCTGCGCAGTGCCAAGAGTCATCACTGTATTGCCTAGGTGATGTGCTATGTGTTATGTGTATGTGATGTGTCCTTCTAGTGGTGGTTTGGACTATGTGTCACGGCAAATAAATTGTGAAATGTGAATGTGAACATGTGTAAAATGTGTATATGTGAACAGTGAATGTGAAATGTGAAATCATGTGAACTATTTATGTTAGAATGCGAACATGTGTGCATGTGAAATGTTTGAAAAATGAACCATGTGAAATATGGGAATGTGTAACCATGTGAAGTGAATGTGTTAGAGTATGAGACGATAATTCATGCTATGATATTTCTAATTCCATGTAAATTGCCATCATGTTATAGTCAATTGGAAGTGTAGTTTTCATGTGATTAAATGAGTAGAAAGCATGTGATAGGGAGTGTTATGTGAAACATCTTAAACCATGTACCATGTGTTTTGACTTTGTAGAAATACCATGATAGGTTGTCTCTTATTGATGTTCAAGCATGCTGTATGATTGCCGTGTAAATTGAAATAGTAGAACCTACTATGATGTATGCATGAATGATGTGTATGGAGTTACTTGCTGAGTCTTTTAGACTCACTCCTTGCTTCGGCGTACAGGTTTAGTTGGTGACACACTTTTGGAGGAGACCGTGGAGAGCGACTCCGAGCGTGGAGAGTAGCTTGTGGAGTTGACGTTGTGTCCCTTTTTGTTTCATAGTATGTAAATTGTAGCTTGTATTAGAGTTATCATTTATGTAATTGTGGACAAATTATGTATTAAATGTAGAACTTTAATCTTGTGGACAATGTAGTTTGGTTTAATTTCAATTATGAAAGTTTAGTCCTTTAATTTGCTATATGGATCATGTATGAGAAATGTGGATGATGAAATGTGATGACAGTTAGTCCTTTACTTCCGCGACTCTGTGTCTATATTTGTGTATATCTCAATCATGTGATAGTGTTTGGGTAAATGTCCCACTGTGATAACCTTTACTATACCGACGTGGGTTGGTATAACCGTACCGGTATAATGAGGGTCGTCACACACCATGATCGCCAATTTGTAGATTACGACTATCGGCTTAAGAAGACTCAAGCCTCTACAAAGAAAAATATGAAGAAAAATAAAGAAAAGGTGGAGCACATCTCCTTGTATGCGGATCAACCGTGATCGCCAGGTACGCGTGGGTACCAAAGGAGGTGCACACGATGGGTGCGAATGAAAAGTGATCGTGAGGAATACATTTAAGCGGGGAGATTGAGATGATGAGGGTCCACTTCTTCTTCTACAAGCACGGCCGGCCGTGGTAGAAGGCGCTTCAATTGATTACCCTGAAAAGAACACACAATGAAAAGAGAGGATTAGCCAATGAGCATAGTATCAAATCCCAAATAAGTTAAATGTCATGAATAGAATGGAGGACGACACACCTTTGGGTGGCTTTTAAACCTCTAGAAAATAGGTGTGTGTGTGTGTATGCATACATGTGTGTGATGATTAAAAGGAGAATAAAAGGGAAATAAAAGAAGGGATAGCCACATAGGGGCTTGGAGGAGATGATTATGAACAAAGAGGAGAGGGAGGTGCTTCCCCAGTGAGTGAAGGTGCAGAGATTGCTTGCTGTTGGAGATTGAATGGATGAAGGAGGCGCTGCCAGAGTTGGAGACGGCGGTGTTGAAGCTTGAGGCGGTAGTCTGGCAGAGCTTCAGCTTAGAATTGCCCCCTCCAACTCGCTAGACATGGGATGCTCAGCGTCTCCAGGGGTGCACCACACATGTCTCTAACCTTGGGAAT
This sequence comes from Colocasia esculenta, assembly GCA_014218235.1. NCBI lineage: Eukaryota > Viridiplantae > Streptophyta > Magnoliopsida > Alismatales > Araceae > Colocasia > Colocasia esculenta. The sequence goes on from CM024754.1 coordinate 41,791,950, forward strand.
GATGGGACATGGGTTGTATTTATAGTGGACATCAGGCGCAAATCACGTCCAGTCAGTGGACGCGTTTATAGTTGAATCACGATGGGGATAATGGACACGTTTAAGAATTTCCTCATTTCGGCCAAAGCAAGGCTCTAAATCGCGGCGGGATGCCCGTCGCATTTCAGAACTTCCAAATTTTGCTTACAGAAACATTCCAAAACCGACTATGGAAATGAGAATCGTGACGACTAAGGCCGTCGCGATTCAGAACTTCCAAATTTTGCATATAGAAACCTGCTAAAATCGAAAAATGGAAATGAGAGCCGTCGCGATTCAGAAAATGGCAAATGGATTTTTCGTAAGTAAAATAAGGAAACAATTTAAAATAAGGGAAATTTGAATCGCGACTTAGAGATCCTATGCGTTTAAGAATGGCGCAACGGTCGATGTGAATCAGGACGGGATGCCTCGTCGCGTTTCAGTTCAGCTCGATAGTCTTTGTGAATCACGACGGGATACCCCGTTGCGATTTGTAATTTCTATCTATAAGCCTTGAAAACCAATGGGGAAGCACCAAAAAAATTGGGAAAAATAGGAAAAACTCTTGCAAAGCAAAAGAGGGTCATTTTGTGGCATTACGACATAATTTGAAATTTGCCTACGGTGATGACAATTTCGCGTGTGTACATTGGGTGCTAGTTGATAGATTGACAAAGACTACCAGATTCTTGCCTATTAGAGCTGGTTGGGGGGTGAGTAGATTGGCCAGACTTTACGTAGAGCAGATTGTTCCTTTGCACGGGGTGCCGATCTCTATTGTGTCAGATAGAGATCCTCGCTTCACTTCTGGGTTCTGGGGTAATTTTTAGAGAGCTTTGGGGACAGAGCTGGCGTTTAGCTCTGCCTACCACCCACAGTCAGATGGACAGTCAGAGCGGACTATCCAGACCTTGGAGGACATGCTGCGAGCTTGTTGTTTAGAGTGGCAGGGATCGTGGGCAGCTCACTTGTCGTTGGTCGAGTTTGCATATAATAATAGTTATCATTCCAACATCGGCATGGCACCCTATGAGGCTCTGTATGGTTGACCGTGTCGTACTCCTCTTGATTGGTTTGAGGTTGGTGAGCATATTGTCATCAGGCCAGAGTTGGTTCAGCATTCTGTGGAGATAGTACAACTTGTCAAGCGGAGGCTTCATACAGCTTAGATTCGGTAGAAGAGCTATGTAGATCAGCGCAGGAGACCACTTGAGTTTCAGGTAGGGGACCAGGTGTTTGTTAGAGTGTCCCCTATGAAAGGGGTGATGAGGTTCGATAGGCGCGGGAAGTTAAGTCCCCGCTATATCGGACCCTTCACCATTACTGAGCATGTTGGAGGAATGGCGTACCAGTTACAGTTACCACCAGAGTTGGCAGCAGTCCACAACATGTTCCATGTGTCAATGTTGCAGAGGTACCTTCCAGATGAGTTGCATGTTATCCCGAGTACAGAGTGGACTGAGGTGACACCAGTGTTGATAGTGCCAGAGTTTCTGCTGTTCATTGAGGATTGCTGAGTTCAAAGGTTGAGGAACAAAGTGATTCCTCTAGTTCGTGTGGCTTGGCAGTGACATTTAGGCGGTGAGTCGACCTGGGAGTGGGAGGATGAGATGCGTGAGCAGTTTTCATACCTCTTCGGTGAGTTATCTTCCCCTTGTTCTTGCTTGAATTTTGAGGTGAAATTCCTTTAAGGGGGGAAGGTAGTAAGGCCATGGGCCTTATTGGACCCTTAAAGGGCCTTTTCTGGAATAGTGGTTGGTTGACGTCAAGGGTGCTTGATGTCAACGTGGTGTTGACAGCGGCGTTGTGTGCCGGCAACCTAGCCCTGACGGCAATTGATGTTGCCATCTGCCCTAGCTTCTGGAATTTTCCGAGCAGTGAACTTGATGGTAAACAATGTTGACGTCAAGTTCTAGGTGGTGCAGTTGACGACAACCTTGGTTGACGTCAACTGGTGTTGGGCCTATTTTTATAAGGCAACCTGAGGCCTCCTCTTCCACCTTTGCCTTCCCTTTTCACCCTCCACCTTCACCTCCTTCTTCCTCCACCACTTTCGATAGCTGATGAGAGTTCGTGGGGAGGTTGTGGTGTGTGTGGCGGCTTTGGATCAGGCGAGGAAACGATGGTTTTGGAGGATTCACCTCATGGTGTGTTCGTGGGTTTACAATGTGACTTTGATGTTTCTTTTGGAGTTTTTGGCATTTTGAGGTAGGGATCCTACCCCCGAACCCCTCTTGGTTCTGTTTTGATCTTGAAATGCCTATGTTTTGTGTGGAAATCATGTTTTGGGGAGTGTTTCTCCATGCCGGGTTTTGAGGGTGCATTGTTCGTTCCAGGCATTGGATTGTTGTTTTCCTACTTTACACAGGTAGTGTTTGATGAGGAAAGTGTTTCCCATCATCAGATTGTGTGATTTTGGGCTGGATCCCCCTTGTGAGCAGCCTAGGGCCGTATCAGTTGCTGAAAGCTGAAGAATTTGATGTCAAGGGTTGTTGACGTCAAGATCTTCAGGATGAACTTGACGAAAAGGTTCCTTGATGTGAATGTGAGGTTAACAGCAGGATCTATGCCATCTACCTAAGGTTAACGACAGGGTCTATGCCGTTTACCTAGAGTTAACGGCAATCGGGGTTGCCGTCAACCCCTCAGGTATGTCCTAGTAGTATGAGTCCCCTTATTGTGTGTGAGGCGTGGAAACGTGGTGTTTGCCTCCTGGACGGTGTGCCAAATGTTGAGAGCGTCTTCATCTGTGCGTGTGTTGTGTTGTGCTATGTTTGTGTTGTGTTTCTCTCGGGCGTTAAGCTGGGCTCTGTCTGGATGACTGGTATTGAGCTATTCCACTGGTGAGCCTGGGCGTCGAGTGTGACTCCGTCCAGTGCGTGCCCCTTATGGTGGTTACGAGATGGTTTCCGTGGGGCTCCTTCTCCACCATTTGAGTCCGGCATAGGGAAAATAGGTTGAGGACCATACGCAAGGGAGAGCGTCTAAGTGTGCACACGTGGCTAGGGTTTGAGGACTCTATGGTGTTGAGGTGCCAAGCCATAAGCCCTACCTGTTCCTACCTTCTTGTGTAAGAGTGTTGTGACTGCTGTTGTGTTTTGTGGGTGTTGTTGAGCCTGCGAGGTTCCAGTCTTTTGACGCACTCCTGTGAGAAGTTGGGCATCACACCACCGGTTTCTTTGTGTTTATGCAGTGTACTTAGTGTAGTTTACCTTCCTGCACTTCTTTTCATACTTTTTACTGGTGGGGGTTAGCATCCCTATTGGGTCTCTTCTTGAGACTCACTCCCTTCCCTTTCAGGTGGTTCGTCATCGGCTCCAAGTGTTGAGGAGCCAAGTCACTTTGGTGCTGCACCTACTTAGATGCTATGAGTGGTACTCTTTTGTGTACGTACCTACTGTACTCTTTCCTTTTATTGGACATGCTCTTAGTTGTACCATGTTATTATATATATAGAGTGATTTATTTTTAGTTCTTGTGGTTTGTACATTTTCTTATATGATCTCCTCAGACACTTACCTTTAACCCTTCCGAGCTTCGGCTCATGGGTGGCGGTTCAGGGTTTGGGTTACTAGTGGGTAACTGGTAATTCGGATCCTGAGTCATTACACTATTTATAGGAGGAAGACATAAACTATGATGAAACATATGGTCATGTTGCTAGATTGGAGACCATTCAGATTTTACTTGCTATTGTTTGCACCTTGAACTTTAAATTATTTCAAATGTATGTTAAAAGTATATTTTTAAATGATTTTATCAAAGAAAGAGTTTATTTTGAACAAATTGAAGGTTGTGAAGATAATCAATTTCCTGATCATGTCTATAATCTTCATAAGGCTTTATATAAGCTCAAACAAGCTTTATGGGGTTGGTATGAGCGACTAAGTAGCTTTCTGATTAATCATGGTTTTACACGTGGTAAAGTTGATAACACTATGTTTATCAAACATCATGATAAAAATATTTTGATAGTTTAGATCTATGTAGATGACATTATTTTTGGAGCTCCTGATGAAGCTTTGTGTAAGAAGTTTATGAAGCTTCTGCAGCAGGAGTTCAAGATGAGCGTGATGGGAGAACTCAACTATTTTCTCGGACTTCAAATCAAATAGCACAAAAGGGGGATCCACATAAACCAAAGAAAGTACATGAAGAATATGCTCAAGAAATTTTGGGATGAAAATACTAAGACAATGCCAACACCCATGGGCATGTTTGCGAGATTGGATGATGATGAAACAGTAAGGCAATAGATCAGAAAATCTACAAAGGTATAATTGGCTCACTTCTGTACTTAACTGCAAGTAGGCATGACATACTCTTTAGTGTTTGTTTGTGTGCTCTTTTTCAAGCAAATCCTTGAGAATCTCACTTGGCATGCATAAAAAGAATATTAAGATATATTGTGAATACACTTGGGTTCAATTTATAGTATTCTAGAAACTGTACTATGGAATTAATTAGTTATTCAAATGCTGGTTATGTTGGGTGTAAGATAGATAGAAAAGCACCAGCGATATATGTCAATTTTTTGGCGGTTGCATAATTTCATGGACATCAAGGAAACAAAATTCAGTTACGCTATCCACTGTTGAAGCTGAATATGTGGCAACTGGAGGTTGCTGCTCACAACTCTTATAGATAAAGCACTAATTAAAAGATTTTGAAATAGAGCTGAATGGGATCCCAATGTTGTATGATAATATAAGCACCATTAACTTAAAAAAAATCTCATTCAACATTTTAGGACTAAAGACATTGAGGTATGTCATCATTTTATAAGAGATCATGTTGCTTTAAGAAATATTTCATTAAGTTTTGTGAATACCATACATCAACTAGCTGATATCTTTACTAAAACACTACCTAAGGATCGATTCACTACCATTCAAATGGAATTAAGCATGTGTAATCCATGAAAGAGTGTTGGCTAAGCTACATATGAACACACAAATTTGGAATGTGCTATGGATGAAAATATCGGGCATTTGTATCTGAGAAATTTTCACTTCCAATATTGTACAAACCTTGCTAGAATAATTGATTATTTTGCATAAAATGTTGAGCAAAGAATTGATTAATCAGGGGAATATCGCTAATTATTTTCATGAATAATTAGTTGTGTTACATAAATATAATTGATTCTGTAAAATAAATGATTATATTCCATGAACTCATTTATTTTATTCGATTATTTGTTAGTTACGAGGGAAATCAATTACTCCCACTGTCATATCTTTGCCATAACTCTCTGCTCAAAACTGTCACCACTGCGTCCTCTTTCAACTTGTTTGAAAGGGAAATACTTGTTGCAAACCGCCATGCTGGCGGTTTGCAACAAACTCACTCTCTCATTAGAGAGGGTGATGTCATTGGGGGTGGGCTCCCACTTGGGGTTGCGTCCACCCCCAATAGGGGAAATAGTTTGTTGCAAACTCACACCAAGATGTTCTCTTTTTGAAAACTTATCTCATCCGTTCCTTCCAAAATTGTACATCACGTGTAGTGCTCAAATTGAGTTCTCTCTCTCTCTCTCTCTCTCTCTCTCTCTCTCTCTCTCTCTTCTCAATGTTTCGTGGTTCCCGACCTTTTAGAAAGACCCTCCATCTTCTTCTGTTTCTCACCTTGCTGCTCACACATCAAGAACTCTATTTACTATCTATGGCTAGAAGCTCTTGTTCTCTGGCAACGTAGATCCTCTTGGTGTTCTACTCCTTAGTTTTTGATTCAAGTAAGAACTAGTTTTTCTTGGTTATTCTATCTAAAGACTGAATCTATTCCAAAAATAATTGATTATTCCTATCCCTTCACTGTGTTTTCCCTTATTCTTAGACTCTATGTAGAACTAGTAATGGCACCCACGCGTTCAACTGTAGCTCGTAGTGACATCAGATGCTCAATCTCACAGTGCCACGTTGTAGATTTGAAGAGCTGAAATGGAAAAACCTCGACATCAAGCATTTGATTAGTCAGTCTAGGTTGGAGCATATTTGTTTGCTGAATATTAATCATTTTATTAGTCTAACCTGAGCCTCCAACTGTGCCTGGAGTGCTGCCTGAGTATGAGCCTGCATCTGCATGGCTTGCACCAGACCTTGCATGAATACTCCATAATCCACAGGCAGCGGTGGGGGAAGTACAGGACCCTACGGTGCCGGGGCCTGCTGCTCCGCCCGCTCCTCACGTCTCGGCTCGTCCTCACGGGCCGGCGCTCCGCCACGCCTACCTCTCGAAGCCATGGCTGTAATAAATTTCAGCCACCATTAGAGCTACTTTAATTTATTCCCTAACCGCTTTCTTATCTATTTTTCATTCATTATTAATCAATTCTACACATGTGGACATTCCTATGTAGACTTAGCATGTAATGAAGATGATGACTTATATATATTCATGTGCAATCTCAACCGGTCGCTCTGATACCAATCTCTGTAGCGACCCTCATTATATCGGTACGGTTGTACCAACCCACGTCGATATAGTGAACGTTGCCACAATGGGACATTTACCCAAACGATAATATTCAGCTGAGATACACGTGAATATAAGAACAGAGTAGCGGAAGTAAAAGAACTACTATCTTCATTTCATTCATCATCCACATTTAACATACATGATTCGATTGAATTTAAAGAGCTAAAGTCCACATAATCCATATAGAAGAAGTGCTAAGATAAATACATAGTTTGTCCAAGTTTACATGATAGTTCTAATACAATGCCTCAATTACATACATCAAAATGTCAAAATGTCACAACTAAGCTCCACCAAGCTAGCTACTCCCCGCGCTCGGAGTCGCTCTCCACGGTCTCCTCCAAAGGTGTGTCACCTACTACACCTGTACGCTGAAGCAAGTAATGAGTCTAAAAGACTCAGCAAATAACACTACATCTATCGTCCATGCACATATCATAGCAGGTTTTTACATACACATTTACAAGACACAACATGTAGTATGCGTGATATTGAAATTAACAACCTATCATGGTAATTCTACTAATGAAACACATGATTCATGCTTTCAGATTTCCTAAATTAAAATCTTCTATCACATGCTCTCTAATCATTCCGACACATGAAAGTTCTACTTTCAATTAAGCTAAAACATGAAAGCAATCTAGCATGATTAGCTTACATACATGAAAGAAACATTTGCTAACATGGTTACTACTCATTCTTACACATGCACATAACCATTTTACATGCTTAAAGCTTGCTGTTTTGACATGGTTTAACACTTTACAATCTAACACATGAAAGCTACATTCTCATTCAACCACAATGTGAGAGTAAACATACATGGAATGGTTTACACATAAGTAAGGATTGTCCCTAGCATGGATTCTACGCATTGTACACATATAGCACATGATCATAACCACATTTATGTTGCTGTTCTAACATGATTTCAGATCATCATATCATGGATTCAATTTCACATCCTCACATTTTGGTTTAACATTTTTACACAATCTCTAATTCACATACTTCACACTTCAGACATTGTTCACATTCACAATTTTACACATTTCGCATTCACATTCACATTATCATTTACATTTAGTGCCGTGACACATAGTCCAAACTACCATAAGAAGGACGCATCACATCACATACACATAGACGCCACCTAGGCAATATAGTGATGACTCTTGGACTGCGCAGACCGGGAGAACAAGTCTCCACCATAACCAGTGGTACTTGTCCACCTCCAGGATTTCATCCTAATGCCCTTAGGATCACAACACATTGAACCTTCTCATGGGGAATTTTCCATGATACGGTTCCACTGCCCTCTATGGAAGCAGAGTCACACTTGGCACAGTCTTACACATTTCACATTTACCGATTTTAACACATACTTTTACGCATGACACTCACATCTCATTCATTCTCTCAAGCACAACATGACTCTATTTTTCCCTTAATCATGCCACTACAGATGACAGAAATTAACATTCAGGAAGTTTCACAATTAGGTTGGGTTACACAGAAATTAAATCATTTCACAATGGCATGCATTAATTCACATATTTTCGCATGGAAATTTCATATTGCATTCTACAGTTGTCCAAACAGCTTGAAAATTTAACCACATGCTAATTACAGGTTTGTGATTTCACATGCAAAATTTCACATTTTTCTGACTCATATTGCATTTACAGAAATTAAAACATTCAGTTGCATGCCATTCATAATTCAACTTGTCATGGAATATAACCCGAATCTCAGATTTGACAATTCACAAATCTGAATCTATCATATATGTTGTCATAGAAATTTTCCCCGAATTTATTTCACAACATACAATTTACTGTGGGTTTTTTGGAAATCCTACACATACTTCCTATTTCCATTGCAGTAATTACAGTAAATCATATGAACATGAATAATTTCTCAAATTTGCAGGGTATGAACTGACACATATACACATGGGGTAGAAAAATCTAGGGCAATTAATTCTTCAGAAATCATATAGACAGTAGGTAATCGTGCATAACCCTTTTTCCCCAACATACATTTCAATAAATCCAACAATTTATGCCATCCACAGAAAATCACAGAAATTTCCACACACATCACATTAGCTATTTTAGATAACATATAAAAATTACACTATATCCTCATGCGTCAATGTCCGGAAAATAATTACTTAAGGCAGAACAGTTCACTGTTCTGCACTGAAGAACTTGGCGGCAATGTCTGGCCGTTCAAGGAGATGGACGGCAAGATCGCTGGACGCACACTGGAGATCTTGGCATCAAGGCATTGACGCCAAGTTCCTGTCTGTGCAGGAACACAGACCGAGCTCCAAATAATAAGAAGAATGGGAGATCTTGGACACGAGGAAAAATGTGTAAAAATAAGAAAACCCTACTAGACATCTACAGGGACGATGTGTGTAGGTTACTTGCCTTTCAAAAACTCTCCAAAGGGATTAAATGGGTTGGTGATGCTCTCCTTGGGCAGTCCCAAGAAGCTCTCAAGATTGCCTTCCCCCAGGTTCTTGAGCAATCTCCACAGCAGATCGAGGTCGGGGATGCCTTTCTCGATGTTCCAGCTACCTCCTTGTCGTGGTAGATGGCCAGAACAAGCTTCAGATCGCCGGATTAAAGTTGCAAAGGTGGGGTTTTGCTCACAGCAGTTAGGGTTTTTCCCTATCTCTCAAAAGAGGTCAAGAGAGGGGTTTTAGGGTTGCACTCGGGTTCAGATATAGGAGAGAGGCCTCTCCTGCCCCGCAGGGGTTGATGTGAACCCTTTCAGACCATTGGGGATAGCTCCCCAATGGGTGAGCTAGCTTGCTCCCGAAAATCCGGCTCTGCAACGCATGCAGATTAGAGACATTAACGTCCACATCGCTGGACACTGGACTTAGTGTTGGCGTATGTCACGTCCTAATAAAATGCTATTTATCGGAAGTGACAGAAAAATAGGTACAAAAGGTAATATTATTTATCCATTCATATCGTCATAACGTGGAAGTTTAATTACATAGATACTCCTCATAACAACTAGGAGAGGAGTAGATCAAAACAAACTTAATTTACATATCCCTTTTTACACTACTGAACAGAAATAGAAACATATTGGCTTGCTCATCGTGTCGGTCCACTCAGCACTCAGACCCTTAAACGTCATCCCCATCTATATTACCTGAAAATGGTAGGAAATAATGAGCTAACTAGCCCAGTAGAATTCAAATTCCATAGTTCAATTCATAGTTCAAGAGTATATACATGATAACCAAGACAAGGGCAGAATATCAAAGAGAGTCACACCAGATTTCGGGGACATAAGCTTGATGCAATGACAGTAAAACTCAGATCATGCTCAGATATATAGCTCGATAATTGATTCACATATCATCTACATAGTACTGGAATTATGATGACCATATTCAGAAAATAGTTGATGCAATGTCAGACATCCTTATCATTCCACGTGGTCCGAAAATGAATTTGGGTGCTCCTCCCAGGACTGGACCAGCCCTATTTGCACAGCCATAAAAATCACAGGGGGTACAAAGACCCAATAATGTCATCTCCATTAATTTACATCTCATAAGGTGTTCAAGCATATGAACTCTCAGGTGTTCAGATTTTATAGACCCAATTACCGAATACCGAAGAATAGACTCAATCGGAGTGCTATTCGTAATTGACAACTTTAAGAATAATTCAAGGAGAGTTAAGGTACTCAAAGTGGATGAACTTTGCAATAACATGACATTAAATATCAAGGTAACTGAGAGGGTAACTTCCTTGGATTTTAGGATGAAGTTTTGGCATGGATTCGGACATGAAAGAGTGCAGAAATCTGAATCAGCATGGTACCTGTCGACAGCCAGGAAGGGGCTGTCGACAGCAAGCAGCAGACAGAGCTCAGGTTTTCTGGACTGTGTGTATCTGTCGACAGCAACCAAGGACCTGTCGACAGCTACACACAGTCCCAGTTATCTGGGTTCTGGATAGCATGCGCCTGTCGACAGCTTTGGGCCTGCTGTCGACAGGTAACTGCAGAACTTCTAGAAGTGCTTTGTAAATCTATTCTAAAGGTCCTAATTGTTGAATCTATGAACCAAGACATGTTTTATATCAAATAGAAGAGTCTAACTATGGTTCTCATAGTGGTTTATATACCGAACAAACAAGATGAAACAAGAGGTCTACAATTCAAGCTTGACTTGCTTGAAACTAAACATAGTTTAGTACTAGAAGTAGAACCTTGATAACAATGGTTGGATGGAAGGTTCCTACATGATGGACACTAAACCACAACATGTTTTATGGATATAAATCAAAACTTGAAGTATCAACCATCGAAACCGAAGTCTTCATATTATCCTACAAAGATAGTTGAGATTTCTACAACTTTATAGCATGTACAAAGATCAAGGTGGAAGAAGGGAATAGGAGTTAATTTCTAAAATGGGACGAGGTTGTTCCTCTCCCAACAAGAGTGTTTCTATCATGACTAGAAAGGGAAAAACAGAGGATCACAAGTATAGTCACTTATTCGTTTATTATGAATTTCTTGTGACATATGAAAAATCGAATTGAACCATAGAGATATGAATCCTACCTAGTTGAGGAAAATGAAGGACCACAAGTGAAGGAATAAATAAGTGGAGCTTGTTGTTGTAGCAGCAACAGCCTCCAAGATGTCTCCACAACCACTTCTCAGCAACAGCTCCAACAAGAGTTTGAGCAGAAACAAGATGCAAGAAGAACCAGCAGTTCAAGCAGCAGCAACCTCTTCACAGTGCTTGCAACCAGGAACACCTCCCTAAACAAGATGTTATCCAGAGAAATGGCAGCAGCATAACAGTAGGAAAGGGTGCAGAAGGGTTCGAACTAAGGAGAGGAAGTGGATTTTATAGCCCAGTCAAGTTCCTCTGCGTGAAGACACCTCCCATGCACAGGTGTAAACGGTAAAACCCTTGGTTTTTACTGTTTACACATGTCCCATGCATCCAACCTCACACCTACACCTCATCCACCATATGAAGAATTTTAACCCCTGTTCTATCCTTATCCTAATGTTTGCTGGCCTCCTCAAGGCCTCACACGTAAGCCCCCGTAAAATCCCAGAAAATAGTTACCGTAATTGCTCTATAATTCAACTGGTCCAATATTCACTATGTAAACCCATCCAAATGGTGTCCATTTGTAATGAAATTTTAACCATAGACTAATATAATGGTTTTACAAATTATGGGAATTTTTATTCAATTTTTAGAATTTATTTTATAGTAGGTAAAAAATCACCCGAAAAATAGTCGCGTCGACTTAATCTCGAAATCCGCATGTCGAAAAATTCAGATAATTACATATTTGACTTCCCCATATTTTTCTATAAATTATGATGTTCTCGGATTTTTATTTCGTTGTCATTTTCCAGTGTCGCCCTGTGGGAGCGCGCACTTCGATGTACGACACTGGGGCAACGTACATTACCACAAATTAAACCTAACTTCTAGTTATCACAATTTAATAACAATCCTAATGTATTTTAACCACATTATTCCCATTTTCTTAACACTTTGAATTTCTGGGGCGTTACAATTCTCCCCCACTAAAAGAAATTTGGTCCTCCAAAATTAATTACACAAGGATGTAGTTACTAACCTGTAAACAACTCTGGATACTTGTTCTTGATGGCATCTTCCAATTTCCATGTTGCTTCTTCTTGTCCTCGCTTATTCCATTGAATCTTTAGTAAAGGAACTTCCTTGTTCCGAAGTTGCTTGACTTTTCGATCGAGGATCTGCTCTGGTCTTTCTTCATATGCCCAATTTCCTTGTACATCCAGACCTTGGTATCCAATAATGTGTTTCGGATCATATACATATTTCCTTAACATTGATACATGAAAAATATCATGAACATTGGATAATTGCGGTGGAAGTGCCAGTTGGTATGTCATTTCACCAACTCTCTTCAATATTTCAAAAGGTCTAATGTATCTTGGACTCAATTTTCCCTTGATACCAAATCTTTTGATTCCTCTCCGAGGTGACACTTTAAGAAAAACATGTTCTCCTTGATGAAATTCTAACTCTCTCCTACGTCGATCGGCATAACTTTTCTGTCGGTCTTGTGCAGCTTTCATCCGATCTTGTACTAACTTGATAACTTCTGTCGTCTCTTGGATCATTTCAGGTCCAAGAATGTGCGTTTCTTTTAGTTCTACCCAACATAATGGTGATCTACATTGTCGACCATACAAAGCTTCAAAAGGTGCCATTTGAATGGTGGACTGGTAGCTATTGTTATATGCAAATTCCATAATAGCTAGATGAGTGTTCCAGTCATTTCCGAACTCTAATACACAAGCACGACACATATCCTCAACAATTTGATTCACCCGTTCAGTCTGTCCATCCGTTTAAGGGTGAAATGCAGTACTAAATTTTAATTTAGTTCCCAAAGCATCTTGCAATTCTTTCCAAAAATGAGAAGTAAATCTTGCATCTCGGTCAGAAACTATGTTCTTTGGAATTCCATGCAAACGCACAATTTCCTTCATATATAACGCTGCCAAAATATTAACAGACCATCTTGTCTTTATTGCTAAGAAATGAGCTGATTTGGTAAGTCTGTCAATGATTACCCAAATAGCATCAAATCCACTCCGGGTTTTGGGTAATCCCACAATAAAATCCATACCAATACTGTCCCATTTCCACTCTGGTATCTCAAGTGGTTTTAATTTTCCTGCAGGTTTCTGGTGTTCTGCCTTAATTTTCTGACAGGTCAAACATTTTGCAATAAATTCCACAATATCCTTTTTCATGTTGCACCACCAGAAATACTTCTTTAAATCCTGATACATTTTGACAGCTCCTGGATGAATAGTGTAGTGAGACCGATGAGCTTATTCTAAGATCTGTTTCTTGATTTCAAAATTATCCGGTACACACAATCTGTCCCGGAATCGAAGATTTCCATGAGAATCTTCATTAAAATCAGGTTTAGAAGCCAATTTTTCTCTGATTCCTACCAATATAGGATCATTGTTCTGTTGCTCATTAATTTGCTTCAGCAAATCTGACTGCACTACTAAGTTGCTAATCACCATTCTTCCTTCTTGTTTTTCAACTTTCAAGCTCAATGTGGAAAATTCTTCCAACAATTTCCATTCCCTTACTTGCAACCGAAACATCTTGGCTATAGGATTTCTGCTAAGTGCGTCAGCCACAGTGTTTCCTTTTCCCGGATGATATTCAATCTTGAAATCATAGTCTTTGATATATTCCATCCATCTCCTTTGTCTCATGTTCAGTTCTTTTTGTGAAAACAAATACTTGAGACTCTTATGATCGGAGTACACTATGAATTGGTTATCATACAGGTAGTGTCTCCAAAGCTTAAGAGCAAAGACCACAGCGGCCAATTCTAAATCATGTACTGGGTAGTTCTTCTCGTGAGTCTTCAATTGTCTTGAAGCATAGGCAATAACTCTTCCATCTTGCATCAATACACATCCCAATCCAATGTTGGAAGCATCGGTATAAACCTCAAATATTTGTCCTTCCACCGGCAAAGCTAGAATTGGTGTAGATGACAGACATTCTTTTAACAATTGGAATGCTTCCTCACAATTCTCATTCCAGATAAAAGCAGTTCCTTTTCTAGTTAGCTGTGTGAGCGGTGAGGCAATTCTAGAAAAATCCTTGACAAATCGCCGGTAGTAACTGGCCATGCCCAGAAAACTTCTTACTTCAGTGAGATTCTTAGGTTGCTCCCATTTCTGAATGGTTTCAATCTTTGAAGAGTCTACTAATAGACCTTCTTTAGAAATAATGTGTCCTAAGAACATTACTTCTTTCAACCAAAATTCACACTTGCTAAACTTTGCATATAACTTGTTGTCTCGTAACAATTGCAAAGTGATCCGTAGATGGGCTTCGTGCTCCTCCATACTTTTGGAGTAGATCAGTATATCATCAATAAACACAACCACAAACTGATCTAAATAAGATCTAAACACATCATTCATCAAACGCATAAATGCAGCTGGTGCATTGGTCAGTCCAAACGGCATCATTACAAATTCATAATGTCCATATCTTGTTCGAAAAGCCGTTTTATAAATATCTGATTCTTGAATTTTAAGCTGATGATATCCAGATCTTAAATCAATCTTGGAAAAACACTGAGCTCCAGACAATTGATCAAATAGATCATCAATTCTCGGCAGTGGGTACTTATTCTTTATAGTCAATTGATTTAACTACCGATAATCTATACACAACCGCATAGATCCATCTTTCTTTTTAACAAACAGTACCGGAGCACCCCAAGGTGAGGTACTGGGTCTGATGAATCCCTTCTCTATCAATTCTAACAGTTGCCTTTTCAGTTCTTTCAGTTCTTCTATTGACATTCTGTAGGGTGTCCTAGAAATTGGCGTGGCTCCTGGTACCAACTCAATTGAAAAATTCACCTCTCTATTAGGTGGTACGCCTAGGTAGCTCTTCAGGAAAACATCAAGAAATTCTCTTACTACCGGAATATCTTCCAATCCCGCAATGCTCTGATTTAATAGGGTCACGGAAGCCAAATATCCTTGACAACCTTTCTGTACTAACTTACAAGCTTTCACTGCTGAAATTATTGGTATTCTTTTGGTTTGAGGTTTATCAAAGGTCATAGAATAATTTTCCTCTCCTAGGAAAGTCACTTGTCTCAATTGGCAATCTAGATTTGCATGGTATTTCGATAGCCAATCAACCCCAAGAATTACATCATAATCCCACATTTCTAAACATATTAGATCACCGGGTAAATCATGTCCTTTGACAATAATCTGGCTAACAGGATAATATTCTTTAAGCTTTTTACCTTCACTTAAAGGAGTTGCAACCTCAAGTTGTGTGGTTAATGGAACGGACTTTATATCCAATAATTTAGCAAGCTCATAACTAATGAAAGAGTGCGTAGCTCCAGAATCAAACAACACAAATGCAGGTTTTGAGTTTACTAATAAAGTACCTTCAATCAATCCGCCTTCCTGCGGGGATTCAGGTTCCACATCCTGAATGGCTTGAAGTCTTCCTTGCTTTACTTGGGGGTTCTTATTTGTTGGTGCTGTCTTAGCCATCGGGGAGTCCGGAATTCGGTGTTGAGTGCTACCACACCGGAAACATGCACCCAATTTATGCCAACAATTCTCAACCTTATGCCCGATACGATGGCAATGCTTACAAACCTCCTTACTCCCTACCGGAGCTTTGCCTGCCTTCTTAGCAACTTGTTGAACCTTTGGGGCATTCCCCGACTCATACTTCCTTTTTCGATCTGAAGACCCTTCTCCAGATTTCCCTCTAATTTTATCCACAGTTTCGTTCGCAGCTTCTAATGCCAAGGCTCTCTTTACCATTTCTGAATAGGTAGTAATCAGATGAGGAGTTAACTACGTAATAAAATTGGGACACAATCCATTCATGAACCTCTTAGCCTTTAGCTTCTCCGTGGATATAAGATGAGGAGCATATTTTGACAACTGGGAAAATTGAGCCTCATACTCGGATACCGACATTCTTAACTGCTTTAACCCAGCAAATTCATTCTCTTTCTTCTCCTGAACCACCTCAGAGAAATATTGCTCATTGAATAGTTCTACAAACTCTTCCCAACTAACTTGATTTGAATCTTCCAGGGTAGCTTCTACAGTTTCCCACCAAGCACGAGCATCCCGATCCAATTGGAATGTAGTGAGACGAACCTTTTCTTCTTCCGTACACTTAAGTATTGTGAATATTCGTTCAATATCTTTTAACCAATTCTCAGCTTCCTCCGGATCAGTACTTCCTGCGAATCTCGGAGGGTCCAGACTTCGGAAATCCTTGTACAAGCTTGTCCCATTGTGACTGTTATTTCTAGCTACTACCTTCATTACACGGGTTAAATCATGCATAGAACTCTCCATCTTTCTCCAATTAGCATCACCACCATCCATAATTAAGTCAAAAGGAATCTGAAACATTCAGTAATACATTCATTAATTTCACAAGCATTTCAATCTTGCATTCATCATATACACAATTCAAATTCACAGAACACACCATCTTTACTAACGAGTTAAATATTTACATGGTAGTACAATTCCATGTATCCACAAACCAAAATAACACAGCTTTCTCCTACCAAGTTTAGCATATATACAAAACTCCTACCTCCCTTAACCTCTCACTCCACATACATATGGGAGTTACATATATACAATCAGTGTTTACACAAAAAGAGAGGTATACAAAAAGATGAGTAGTCTAAGTCTTCTTCTAGTTTCGGGTCAGATCTATAACGGTTTCCATTGGCGGTACTTGCTGCTCTACTCCGGCCCCATGGTACAGCTCTCTAGCAGCATCAGTCAATGCCTCCCAATGATCTTCAACTTGGTGGAGCAACAGATCTTGTCCCAACTTCAAGTTATCCAGATTGATCATAACTTGGCTCATAATTTCTAAGGAAGCACATGGATTGCCTGCCATGAAAGCACCTGCAGTCAAGTTGAGCACCTCTTCCTTAATTTCCAGGTGGGCTTCTCATTGTGCCTGAGCATATAATTCTATATCCTGACGTAACATTTCCATGGCAGCAACCAACCTTTCTTAGGCATTGATGTCCATTCTGAAATAATTAACAGGTTAAGCATTTACATGATTACAAAAATCATGCTAACTAATCCCATGTTTCTACCCCATCTCACTGGTTTCCCTAGGTTTATCGAACTAAGGCTCTGATACCAAATTATCTGTCACGTTCTAATAAAATGCTATTTATCGGAAGTGACAGAAAAATAGGTACAAAAGGTAATATTTATTTATCCATTCATATCGTCATAACGTGGAAGTTTAATTACATAGATACTCCTCATAACAACTAGGGGAGGAGTAGATCAAAACAAACTTAATTTACATATCCCTTTTTACACTACTGAACAGAAATAGAAACATATTGGCTTGCTCATCGTGTCGGTCCACTCAGCACTCAGACCCTTAAACGTCATCCCCATCTGTATTACCTGAAAATGGTAGGAAATAATGAGCTAACTAGCCCAGTAGAATTCAAATTCCATAGTTCAATTCATAGTTCAAGAGTATATACATGATGACCAAGACAAGGGCAGAATATCAAAGAGAGTCACACCAGATTTCAAGACAGTAAGCTTGATGCAATGATAGTAAAACTCAGATCATGCTCAGATATATAGCTCGATAATTGATTCACATATCATCTACATAGTACTGGAATTATGATGACCATATTCAGAAAATAGTTGATGCAACGCCAGACATCCAGACATCCTTATCATTCCACGTGGTCCGAAAATGAATTCGGGTGCTCCTCCCAGGACTGGACCAGCCCTATTTGCACAGGCATAAAAATCACAGGGGGTACAAAGACCCAATAATGTCATCTCCATTAATTTACATCTCATAAGGTGTTCAAGCATATGAACTCTCAGGTGTTCATATTTTATAGACCCAATTACCGAATACCGAAGAATAGACTCAATCGGAGTGCTATTCGTAATTGACAACTTTAAGAATAATTCAAGGAGAGTTAAGGTACTCAAAGTGGATGAACTTTGCAGTAACATGACAGTAAATATCAAGGTAACTGAGAGGGTAACTTCCTTGGCTTTTAGGATGAAGTTTTGGCATGGATTCGGACATGAAAGAGTGCAGAAATCTGAATCAGCATGGTACCTGTCGACAGCCAGGAAGGGGCTGTCGACAGCAAGCAGCAGACAGAGCTCAGGTTTGCTAGACTGTGTGTATCTGTCGACAGCAACCAGGGACCTGTCGACAGCTACACACAGTCCCAGTTATCTGGGTTCTGGATAGCATGCGCCTGTCGACAGCTTTGGGCCGGCTGTCGACAGGTAACTGCAGAACTTCTAGAAGTGCTTTGTAAATCTATTCTAAAGGTCCTAATTGTTGAATCTAAGAACCAAGACATGTTTTATATCAAATAGAAGAGTCTAACTATGGTTCTCATAGTGGTTTATAAACCGAACAAACAAGATGAATCAAGAGGTCTACAATTCAAGCTTGACTTGCTTGAAACTAAACATAGTTTAGTACTAGAAGTAGAACCTTGATAACAATGGTTGGATGGAAGGTTCCTACATTATGGACACTAAACCACAACATGTTTTATGGATCTAAATCAAAACTTGAAGTATCAACCATCGAAACCGAAGTCTTCATATTATCCTACAAAGATAGTTGAGATTTCTACAACTTTATAGCATGTACAAAGATCAAGGTGGAAGAAGGGAATAGGAGTTAATTTCTAAAATGGAACGAGGTTGTTCCTCTCCCAACAAGAGTGTTTCTATCATGACTAGAAGGGGAAAAACAGAGGATCACAAGTATAGTCACTTATTCGTTTATTACGAATTTCTTGTGACATATGAAAAATCGAATTGAACCATAGAGATATGAATCCTACCTAGTTGAGGAAAATGAAGGACCACAAGTGAAGGAATAAATAAGTGGAGCTTGTTGTTGTAGCAGCAACAGCCTCCAAGATGGCTCCACAACCACTTCTCAGCAACAGCTCCAACAAGAGTTTGAGCAGAAACAAGATGCAAGAAGAACCAACAGTTCAAGCAGCAGCAACCTCTTCACAGTGCTTGCAACCAGAAACACCTCCCTAAACAAGATGTTATCCAGAGAAATGGCAGCAGCATAACAGTAGGAAAGGGTGCAGAAGGGTTCGAACTAAGGAGAGGAAGTGGATTTTATAGCCCAGTCAAGTTCCCCTGCGTGAAGACACCTCCCATGCACAGGTGTAAACGGTAAAACCCCTTGGTTTTTACTGTTTACACATGTCCCATGCATCCAACCTCACACCTACACCTCATCCACCATCATGAAGAATTTTAACCCCTGTTCTATCCTTATCCTAATGTGTTCTGGCCTCCTCAAGGCCTCACACGTAAGCCCCGTAAAATCCCAGAAAATAGTTACTGTAATTGTTCCATAATTCAACTGGTCCAATATTCACTATGTAAACCCATCCAAATGGTGTTCATTTGTAATGAAATTTTAACCATAGACTAATATAATGGTTTTACAAATTATGGTAATTTTTATTTAATTTTTAGAATTTATTATACAGTAGGTGAAAAATCACCCGAAAAATGGTCGTGTCGACTTAATCTCGAAATCCGCATGTCGAAAAATTCAGATAATTACATATTTGACTTCTCCATATTTTTCTAGAAATTATGATGTTCTCGGATTTTTATTTCGTTGTCATTTTTCAGTGTCGCCCTGTAGGAGCATGCACTTCGATGTACGACACTGGGGTAACGTACATTACCACAAATTAAACCTAACTTCTAGTTATCACAATTTAATAACAATCCTAATGTATTTTAACCACATTATTCCCATTTTTTAACACTTTGAATTTCTGGGGCGTTACAGCGTACATATGGTTGACGCCGACACAACACAAACGTCCATTGATCTTGACGCCAAGTTGGCCTTCGGCCAGAACTCAAAAACATGCAGAAACCATGCACAACTTATACCTATATACATGCCATGCATATGTATTATCATGTACACACTACCACCATGCATTTCATACATTATTTACAACTAATTATACATATGCATACATAAGTATAAATAGTTAATACATACGTAGATATGTACATCTATGCATACACAACATGAATTATTTACACGAAATTAAAATAATGCAACAAAATTCGAGGGCCTTACACCCTCTCCCCCTTAAAGAAACTTTGTCCTCGAAGTTAGAACGACACTACTCAAACAAAAGGGGATACTTCTTCTTCATCGCATCCTCAAGCTCCCAAGTAGCCTCCTCTCGTGAGAAGTTCCAGCATAGAACTTTCACCGATGCAATACTCTTGTTCCGGAGGTGCTGAACCTTCCGGTCAAGAATAGCTACTGGTTGCTCGACATACGACAGATCTGGCTGAATCTCCACTGGCTCATGACTGATCACATGAGATGGATCTCGGACATACTTCCTGAGCATAGAGACGTGGAAAACGGGATGGACACTAGCTAGAGCTGGGGGTAAAGCCAGCTCATATGCCACACTGCCCAATCGTCTGAGAATCTCATACGGGCCAATGAATCTAGGGCTCAGCTTACCATGCCTGCTAAACCTGACGACACCTCGAGTAGGTGATATCTTTAAGAAGACATGATCACCCACCTCGAACTCAGGATCCTTCCTCCTGTTGTCGGCATAGCTCTTCTGCCTATCCTGAGCCGCAACAAGCCTCTTCCTGATAAGCTGGATCTTATCCGAAGTCTCCTGAACTAACTCCGGACCGATCAGCTGCCTATCACCGGTCTCCTCCCAACACAAAGGAGATCTGCAAGGCCTACCATACAACGCCTCAAATGGAGCCATACCAATACTCTCATGAAAGCTGTTGTTGTATGCGAACTCCACAAGAGGTAAATGATGCTCCCAATCATCCTTCCAATCCAATACACATGCTCTCAACATATCCTCGAGCGTCTGGATAGTCCTCTCGGACTGTCCATCAGTCTGGGGATGAAATGCCGAACTGAGCTTCAGCTCCGAACCTAACGCATGCTGAAGACCCTTCCACAACCTCGAAGTAAATCTCAGATCTCGATCCGAAATGATGACTTCGACACACCATGCAATCTAAACACACTACTAACATACAATCTAGCTAAGCTCTCAACCGACTGCTTCTTCTTCATAGGCAAGAAATGTGCAGTCTTTGAGAATCTATCTACGATCACCCAAATCGAGTCATTGCCCCTTCTAGATCGAGGCAATCCTGAAACAAAGTCCATAGTGACAGCTTCCCACTTCCAAACTGGGATCTCCATCCTTTGCATAAGGCCGGATGGTCGCTGTCGCTCGGCCTTCACTTGCTGGCATACCAAACACCGGGATACATAATCCGCTACATCCTTCTTCATGCCGGACCACCAGAAGGATCTCTTCAAATCCTGGTACATCTTAGTGTTACCCGGATGAATAGAGAATCGCGATCTGTGAGCCTCCGCTAACACATGCTCACGGACATCTACCAAATCAGGGACACAAACACGATGATGGAATATAATCACACCGTCCTCATCACGAGCAATGCCTACCTTGCCCACTAACTCTAGGAGTCTAGGGTCGGCTTTCTATTGCTCGATCACCTCATCCAAAACCGAGGACCTAAGAGATAACTGAGCTACAAAAGCCTGGCATAGCGATGGCTCTAACTCAGTCAACGCGCAAGCCGCATCCTCCAACATCTTCCAATCCTGCTGGAGAAATGGCCTCTTTCTACTCAGAGCATCCGCTACGACATTCGCCTTTCCAGGGTGATATTGAAGGTCGAAGTCATAGTCCTTCAAGAACTCAATCCATCTTCTCTGCCTCAGGTTTAATTCCTTTTGGGAGAAAAGATACTTCAAGCTCTTGTGGTCGGTAAACACCTCAAATCTGACACCATAAAGATAGTGCCTCCAGATCTTTAGTGCATGAACCACTACTGCGAGCTCCAAATCATGAGTCGGATAGTTCTTCTCATGCTCCTTCAACTGACGAGAAGCATAAGCCACTACCCTTTCCTGCTGCATTAGCACACAGCCTAAATCAATCCGAGACGCATCCGTGTAGATAGCAAAACCCTCTACACCGCTCGGTAAGACTAACACCGGAGCTGACGTGAGCTTAGTCTTCAACAATTGAAAACTACTCTCACACTTCTCGGACCAAACAAACTTCACTCCCTTTCTGGTGAGCTGAGTCAATGGGGCGGCGATGGATGAAAACCCTCAATAAATCGCCGATAGTAACCAGCTAAACCAATAAAACTACGAATCTCCGAAGGGGTCTTAGGAACCTCCCAATCCATAACTGCCTGGACCTTTGCTGCATCCACTGCTACACCAGCACCGGAGATAACATGCCCAAGGAAATGAACCTCGCGCAACCAGAAATCGCACTTGCTGAACTTAGCGTACAACTTGTGCCCACGAAGAACCTCTAACACTACCCTCAAATGCTGACGGTGTGTGGCCTCGTCCGGAGAGTAGACCAACACATCATCAATAAACACTACGACAAAGCTATCTAAATAAGGCCTAAACACCCTGTTCATGAGATCCATGAACGCTATAGGGGCATTGGTCAATCCGAAAGGAAGGACCAAAAACTCATAATGTCCATAACGGGATCTGAATGCCATCTTGGACACATCCTCACTCCGAATCCTCAACTGATGATACCCAGATCGCAAATCAATCTTAGAAAAGACTGATGCATCTTGCAACTGGTCAAACAATTCATCAATACGAGGTAAGGGATACCTGTTCTTCACAGTCACTTGGTTCAACTTTCTATAATCAATGCATAACCTAAGTGACCCGTCTTTCTTCTTGACGAATAATACAGGTGCGCCCCAAGGGGAAATGCTAGGGCGAATAAATCCCTTATCTAGCAACTCTTGCAACTGCCTCCTTAACTCGGCTAACTCCGCAGGTGCCATCCGATATGGAGCCTTCGAGATAGGAGAGGTGCCCGGAAGCAAATCTGTGGTAAACTCTATCTCTCTATCCGGTGGCAATCTAGACAAGTCATCAGGAAAGACATCTGGAAAATCCTGCACTACCTCAATCTCTGCAAGAGTAGGTGACTCATCAGCCTCTGGCACTAATACCATGCTGGCAAGAAAAGTGTCACAACCCTTGTTTACCATGCGCATCGCCTTCATGGCAGAGATGACTAACTTTCCCTCCAAGTTCCTTGGCAAGGGATGAGAGAACTCGTCCTCACCAGGAATGCGAAAAACAATCCTCTTCCGACGACAATCTACCAACGCATAGTGCTCCTCTAGCCAATCCAGACCAAGAATAGCATCATAGTCCTTCATCTTTAGCAAGAAGAAACACCCATCTAGGACTCTATCCTCAATGCACACAGGTAACGACGGAATGCACTTCCTAGTCGATACCGTACCCGCAGGGGTTGTGCACAGACAAAGGGACCTCTAAATCCTCAGACTCTACGCCGGACTCTAGGGCTAACTGCCTAGCGAACCGCTCGAAAATGAACGAGTGAGTAGCACCCGTGTCAAACAAAACCCGAGCGTGCACACCTAGAAGTAAAACCGTACCTTCCATGACATGCTCTGCCTGCTCGGCGTCCTCGCGTGCTAAAGCGAACACTCGAGCTGGGGCTCGAGGCCTTCCTGGTCTTCTCGTAGCTGGCGCTACTACCGCTACCGCTGTGGGGCTGGCGCTCCGCGCTGGACTCCCTGTTGAAGTCTCGGACAATCCTTGATCTTGTGGTCGCTGCTTCCTGTACTTCAAGCACTTTCCCGTAATCATCCAACACTCGGAACCACCATGTGTCCTCCCACAGTGGGGACACTCTTTCTTCACACCAGGGGAACGTACAGAAGGTACCTGAGTACTGCTGACTGCTACTGATCGCTGCTGTGTCAGGTACACCGCTTTCTTCTTGTCCTGCCGCTAGAACGTGGCCGCAGGTCTCTTTTGCGAAGCCTTCTTCTCTTCAAGGTATTGCTCCATCTCTCCCTCCTGCCTACACGCAGTGCTGAGGGCCTCGTCCAAAGTGCGGTGGTCAAACGCCACGAGCCTCGTCCTCAGTGATGGTTTCAGGCCCATCACAAATTTCTTTGTCTTCCTACGCTCATCTACCACGATATGAGGTGCATATTTAGAGAGTTCATAAAATCTTGCCTCATATTCTAGCACGGTCATGGAGCCTTGAGCCAAGGAGAGGAACTCCTGCTCCATCCGGTCTTGAATATGCTCGGGGACGAACTTGGCCCGAAAGAGCCTCACAAACTCGTCCCAAGCAACATCAATAGCTCTATCCTCAAACCGGGTATGCAGCAATGAAGCCCACCATACATCAGCTCTTTCCTGCAGTACACTGCTCATAAGCACCATCTAAACAAATCTAGCTTAACAGACCATACAAGCATATAAACTAAAGCATACCTGTAGCATGTAGGTGGCTAATGTGACCTTATCCTCATCTGCACACCTGATGGCTCGGAAGATCTTTTCTATCTCCCTCATCCAGCTTTCTGCTAACAATGGGTCGCTCTCCCCCTTGAAAGAGGGTGGCAGCATCCTCTTGAATCTTTCCATGGTAGAAGGTTCACCATGGTTCTGAGCTGGTACTTGAGCCTGCTATAGTACACAGCAAGCAATACACAATTAACATAATATCACATAATTAAATAAATAGACTATTAATCATTTTATTAGTCTAACCTAAGCCTCCAACTGTGCCTGGAGTGCTGTCTGAGTATGAGCCTGCGTCGGCATGGCTTGCACCAGACCTTGCATGAATACTCCATAATCCACAGGCGGCGGTGGGGGAAGTATAGGACCCTGCGGTGCCGGGGCCTGCTGCTCCGCCCGCTCCTCACGTCTCGGCTCGTCCTCACGGGCCGGCGCTCCGCCACGCCTACCTCTCGAAGCCATGGCTGTAATAAATTTCAGCCACCATTAGAGCTACTTTAATTTATTCCCTAACCGCTTTCTTATCTATTTTTCATTCATTATTAATCAATTCTACACATGTGGACATTCCTATGTAGACTTAGCATGTAATGAAGATGATGACTTATATATATTCATGTGCAATCTCAACTGGTCGCTCTGATACCAATCTCTGTAGCGACCCTCATTATATCGGTACGGTTGTACCAACCCACGTCGATATAGTGAACGTTGCCACAGTGGGACATTTACCCAAACGATAACATACAGCTGAGATACACGTGAATATAAGAACAGAGTAGCGGAAGTAAAAGAACTACTATCTTCATTTCATTCATCATCCACATTTAACATACATGATTTGATTGAATTTAAAGAGCTAAAGTCCACATAATCCATATAGAAGAAGTGCTAAGATAAAATACATAGTTTGTCCAAGTTTACATGATAGTTCTAATACAATGCCTCAATTACATACATCAAATGTCAAAATGTCACAACTAAGCTCCACCAAGCTAGCTACTCCCCGCGCTCGGAGTCGCTCTCCACGGTCTCCTCCAAAGGTGTGTCACCTACTACACCTGTACGCCGAAGCAAGTAATGAGTCTAAAAGACTCAGCAAATAACACTACATCTATCGTCCATGCGCATATCATAGCAGGTTTTTACATACACATTTACAAGACACAACATGTAGCATGCGTGATATTGAAATTAACAACCTATCATAGTAATTCTACTAATGAAACACATGATTCATGCTTTCAGATTTCCTAAATTAAAATCTCCTATCATATGCTCTCTAATCATTCCGACACATGAAAGTTCTACTTTCAATTAAGCTAAAACATGAAAGCAATCTAGCATGATTAGCTTACATACATGAAAGAAACATTTGCTAACATGGTTACTACTCATTCTTACACATGCACATAACCATTTTACATGCTTAAAGCTTGTTGTTTTGACATGGTTTAACACTTTACAATCTAACACATGAAAGCTACATTCTCATTCAACCACATGTGAGAGTAAACATACATGGAATGGCATGAGAGCTACATTCTCATTCAACCACAATGTGAGAGTAAACATACATGGAATGGTTTACACATAAGTAAGGATTGTCCCTAGCATGGATTCTACGCATTGTACACATATAGCACATGATCATAACCACATTTATGTTGCTGTTCTAACATGATTTCAGATCATCATATCAAGGATTTCAATTTCACATCCTCACATTTTGGTTTAACATTTTTACACAATCTCTAATTCACATACTTCACACTTCACACATTCACATTTACACATTGTTCACATTCACAATTTTACACATTTCACATTCACATTCACATTCTCATTTACATTTAGTGCCGTGACACATAGTCCAAACTACCATAAGAAGGACGCATCACATCACATACACATAGACACCACCTAGGCAATATAGTGATGACTCTTGGACTACGCAGACCGGGAGAACAAGTCTCCACCCTAACCAGTGGTACTTGTCCACCTCCATGATTTCATCCTAATGCCCTTAGGATCACAACACATTGAACCTTCTCATGGGGAATTTTCCATGATACGGTTCCACTGCCCTCTATGGAAGCAGTGTCACACTTGGCACAGTCTTACACATTTCACATTTACCGATTTTAACACATACTTTTACGCATGACACTCACATCTCATTCATTCTCTCAAGCACAACATGACTCTGTTTTTCCCTTAATTATGCCACTGCAGATGACAAAAATTAACATTCAGGAAGTTTCACAATCAGGTTGGGTTACACAGAAATTAAATCATTTCACAATGGCATGCATTAAATTCACATATTTTCGCATGGAAATTTCATATTGCATTCTACAGTTGTCCAAATAGCCTGAAAATTTAACCAAATGCTGATTACAGGTTTATGATTTCACATGCAAAATTTCACATTTTTCTGACTCATATTGCATTTACAGAAATTAAAACATTTAGTTGCATGCCATTCATAATTCAACTTGTCATGGAACATAACCCGAATCTCAGATTTGACAATTCACAGATCTGAATCTATCATATATGTTGTCATAGAAATTTTCCCCAAATTTATTTCACAACATACAATTTACTGTGGGTTTTTTGGAAATCCTACACATACTTCCTATTTCCATTGCAGTAATTACAGTAAATCATATGAACATGAATAATTTCTCAAATTTGCAGGGTATGAACTGACACATATACACATGGGGTAGAAAAATCTAGGGCAATTAATTCCTCAGAAATCATATAGATAGTAGGTAATCGTGCATAACCCTTTTCCCCAACATGTATTTCAATAAATCCAACAATTCATGCCATCCACAGAAAATCACAGAAATTTCCACACACATCACATTAGCTATTTTACATAACATATAAAAATTACACTATATCCTCATGCATCAATGTCTGGAAAATAATTACTTAAGGTAGAACAGTTCACTGTTCTGCACTGAAGAACTTGGCGGCAGTGTCTGGCCGTTCAAGGAGATGGACGGCAAGATCGCTGGACGCACACTGGAGATCTTGGCGTCAAGGCATTGACGCCAAGTTCCTGTCTGTGCAGAAACACAGACCGAGCTCCAAATAACAAGAAGAATGGGGGATCTAGGACACGAGGAAAAATGTGTAAAAATAAGAAAACCCTACTAGACATCTACAGGGACGATGTGTGTAGGTTACTTGCCTTTCAAAAACTCTCCAAAGGGATTAAATGGGTTGGTGATGCTCTCCTTGGGCAGTCCCAAGAAGCTCCCAAGATTGCCTTCCCCCAGGTTCTTGAGCAATCTCCACAGTAGATCGAGGTCGGGGATGTCTTTCTCGATGTTCCAGCTACCTCCTTGTCGTGGTAGATGGCCGGAACAAGCTTCAGATCGCCGGATTAAAGGTTGCAAAGGTGGGGTTTTGCTCACAGCAGTTAGGGTTTTTCCCTATCTCTCAAAAGAGGTCAAGAGAGGGGTTTTAGGGTTGCACTCGGGTTCAGATATAGGAGAGAGGCCTCTCCTATCCTGCAGGGTTGATGTGAACCCTTTCAGACCGTTGGGGACAGCTCCCCAATGGGTGAGCTAGCTTGCTCCCGGAAATCTGGCTCTGCAACGCATGCAGATCAGAGACATTAACGTCCACATCGCTGGACGCTGGACTTAGTGTGGCGTCCATATGGTTGACGCCGACACAACACAAACGTCCATTGATCTTGACGCCATGTTGGCCTTCGGCCAGAACTCAAAAACATGCAGAAACCATACACAACTTATACCTATATACGTGCCATGCATATGTATTATCATGTACACACTACCACCATGCATTTCATACATTATTTACAACTAATTATACATATGCATACATAAGTATAAATAGTTAATACATACGTAGATATGTACATCTATGCATACACAACATGAATTATTTACACGAAATTAAAATAATGCAACAAAATTCGAGGGCCTTACATGCTTTCTTCTTTAGTTCATGCATATTTCACATCACAATCATTAGTTAGTTTTCTTCAATTCACATCACACACATCATTTAATTCATACCTAGCTCTTAGGGTTTTAAAACCCCTCCACAAGGTGTGTTCAAGTCCATGCAAGATCTCTTTCACTTCTTTTGAGTTTGATATTTCTTTCACTTGTTTGTTTAATTGTCTTTCTTGCAAAGTAATCAGTCAATCAAAGTCTTCTTCGCCGGCCGACCGTTTGAGAAGAATGAGTCAACCCACCACATCACTCGTGCGATCTTCGCGTGAAGGTAAGTATCCCATCCTTCGCTCTCTCCTTCAGTACCCTCGTGTACCTGGCGATCACACTCCATCCCTAGTGCACACACGCACTCTCTGTCCCTCTTTTCTCCCTTCTCTTTTCTTATCATCATTTTATTCATCATATAAAAGTCATCTCTTTTTTTTATTTTTTATTTTTAATTATTTTTTTGTAGCATTCAAAATCAACATTCACACTACCATAAGTACACGGCAAGTGTTGTGCCATTTACCCGGGTTAACGGAAATCGGGGTTGCCATCAACCCCACAGGTAGGTCCCTGCAATGAACCCACTTGTGTATGTGAGGCTTGGACATGAGGTGTCTGCCTCCTGGCACGGTGTGCCAGACGTCAAGAGCGTCTCTGTTTGTGCATATGTTGTGTTTTGTCGTGCTTGTGTTTGTCTTGTGTTTTTCTCGAGCGTTGAGCTAGGCTCTGTTTGGATGACTGACGTTGAGCTATTCCACCGGTGAGCCTAGGCGTCGAGTGCAACTCCGTCCAGTGTGTGCCCCTTGTGTTGGTTATCAGCCGATTTTTCGTGGGGCCCCTTCTCCACCGTTTGAGTCTGGCGTAGGGGAAAATCAGTCGAGGACCAAACTCGAGGGAGAACGTCTGAGTGTGCACACGTAGCTAGGGTTTGAGGACTCTGTGGTGTCGAGGCACCAAGCCATAGGCCCTAGTTGGTCCTACCTTTTTGTGTGTGTGTGAGAGCTTGTAGTTGTTGTTGTGTTTTTTGTGTACTATTGAGCCTGCGAGGTTGCAGTCTTGTTGACGTGCTCCTACGAGGAGTTGGGCGTCGTGCCATCTATTTCTATATGTTTTAGTGGAGTGTGGCTTTACTATAGTTTACTTTCCTGCACTTCTTTTAGTACTATTTACCGGTGGGGGTTAGTGTCTCTACTGGGTCTCTTCTTGAGACTCACTCCCTTCCCTTTCAGGTGGTTTGTCGTCGGCTCTAGGTGTTGAGGAGCTAAGTCTCTCCGGTGCTAGTCCTACTTAGCTGCTGAGAGTGGTACTTTTTGTGTACGTACTTGCTATAATCTTCCCTTTTGTTGGATCTGCTCTGAGTTGTACCATTTTGTTACATATAGTGGTTTGTTTTTAGTTCTGGTGGTTTGTACATTTCCTTATATGTTCTCCTCAAACACTTTCTCTTAATCCTTTTGAGCTTCGGCTCGTGGGTGGCGGTTCAGGATTCGGGTTACTAGTGGGTAACTGGTAATTTAGATCCTGAGTCGTTACAAAGCAGTTGTTCCACAGTCACTAATGAAGACTGGCCGAAAGATCCAAATGGCCAAATTCATACTGAAGATCTTTGAAAGCATGGGTGGATGAAGCATGCTACCAACTATATGGTTACGATATGGGAATCTCATCACCTAGATTATCAAGACACAAAAGATGGATTTCACTAACGAAAAGAGTTAACCGTGTGCACTATTTACTTATGATATCTAGTCTTAGTAGAAGTGGGTTCAAGTTTGACAGAGGTACATGGATTCGAGAAAGGCACACAGCCACCCCAGGATCAAGACAAAGAAGAGGAAAATAATGCTTGTCTCTAGTAGAAAAGTCAATGCTGGCACACTTGGGAGCCTTCTCCTTCCTCCTGCTTCGAGCTCACTCAGATTGGACAAGAACTGAATGATTTTAGAGATGAAGTTAGAGAATTGAAAAGTGAGATAAAGGAATCTCTCAAGTCTCAAAGGAGATTGCTAAAGATTATCTTGGACAAGATCAAAGAAGTCAATCATCTGATAGGGAAAATGATGAAGACAACTCAGTATGGGATGGTAATGAAGAAGAAGTAGGCCACGATGAAGAAATGGAGACAGAGGACCCCATTCCTAAGGGGGAGCCTGATGAGAAGGAAATAACTGACATTAACTTCGTAGCTTCCTTTGCCCATGTGGTGGAAGTATTATAAGAACAACAAATGATTAGTCAGATAGCTCAACCCTCATTCACCAGATTGGCTAAGCTAGCGACTTCAACCTACGCAGTAGATGAAACATCTTCTCCAAGTGCCCCAGAAGCTTTTGAGAAACCAACAGTAGAAGTACCTAAAGGTTCGATAAAATCATCAAGTGTCTCAGGCATTCTTGAGATAACTTTAGCAGAATCGCCCCCATAGAAACAATAGTAGTAGCAATAGAATCACCAGAAGGAGAACACACAGAACAACAACTTGTGATAGAAGCAATTGATAAAGTTAGTCCTGAGCAAGCAACTGTAGATATTAAAGTTGAGAAAGCTCAAAATAATCAAACTAATGATGATGATGACACGTCCTTAGTTTAACTATTTTCTAAATCCAAGAAGGCATGGGAAGCATAGTCACAAGAAGCTTTGAATCTCCACTACAGTTGGTAGCTAAGGAAGGAGTGCTAGAGGCTGCTTAACTATCTTTTGATAAGACTCCCATGCCACTATTTGTAACCGAAGAAGTCCCAGCTCCAACTTTCGATGCTACTCCAGTAGGCCCATTAGTCTCTAAACACATGGAAGAGGAGGCATTTGAATGGGATGTTAATATAGATGAAGAGATAATTGAAGAAACTTTTTCGTTGATTACATAGAGTAGTATAAGACAACTGAATGGAAAGCATCAGAAATCATTCCATCGATTTCTAATTCTGCAGAGAATTATCCATTATTTAGAGATGCATTCATTGTGATTAGTAAGAATAAGTCTTGCTATAGACAAATGATGGAGCTGAACTTGAGGCTGAAATTTTGGATCTACCAATATAATCACCTGAAGGATTGAGTGAAGTTTTCATCGAAGAAGGAAAGTTATAGTTGGACATAGCTAGAGTGTAATGTTGTGGCCGTTCAGATTCAAATTTAATGGTTTGTGTGTGGAGCCTTGGGCCATTGTGTGGCCATTGGGCCTAGGTTGTGGCTTTCGTGCGTTATGAGGGTACCATGGGCTGGATTTTGGGGCCCATAGAACCCACTAGTTCTCTATGTGAGAACGCGACAAGGCAAGGCATCGCGTTCGAAACATGATAGACTCCTACATCGCGATCTCATTGCCGTCATTACTGGGGCTTTGTCCACTTGTGTGATGCATGACATGCATAAAGTTGATGCGTGGCACGGTCCTGGTGAACGTGTCCCCAGGGTGCATCGCGTTCTGAACGCGACAGGCACCTACATCGTGTTCTTGCTTCCGATTGGGGTTAAGTTTGGCTCTCTGGCCAAACAGAGTAGAAAACTCTGCTCGGCCAGGGAGAGGCTTGCTATGACGATTTCCAAAGTTTTTGGCTTGGAAGCTAGTGCCTTAGTGTGGTTTTGGCGTGTGGAAGTTACTTAGACCGTGGAGAATGTTGATAGAGCCTTGTTCTTCGAGTTCTTCACGTTGGTAGGGAGATTCCCTCGTTTACTTGCATTCTTTGAATGGTTTAAAGCATGTTAAGCATGAATCAATGTGTGGTTGTGTTCATAATACATTTTAGTTGGTTTGTAGGAGCTTGGTTTAAAGAGGTCTTGTAGTGGTTTTCTGTGTGAAAACCATAGGATAGGGTTTCTGTCTGAGAAAGAGACGGGTCAGGCTGTCGCATTCAGGTTGCGACCCCTGGCCCCATCACGTTCTCTTTGTAAATGTGGTCTGTCAGGCTATCGCGTCTTAACGTGACAGTTGACCCCATCACGTTCCCCTTTCCGAGGTGTGCTATGTGATCTTGAGCAATGAAGGTTTTGTGTGGACCTATCTCTATTTACTTAATGTTAATTTAAGATGTTTAAGCATGGTTAATGGTAGTAAAGCATGACTTAGGATTAATGGTTCAAATTGTGGTTAGCTAGTTATTTATGTTTATCATGCAATGATATTCAGCATGTAATAGTATGTCACTTATGTGTTTAACAATCGTATTTGTTACAATTGTGGTTGGCGTTATATGATAACCCGTGATGAGCAATTGTGGTACTCCATGGTTTATGAATGAAAGATTAAGCATGTGTTAGGTGTGCAATATGGTTTGTGTGTTTGCCGAGCTTGGTGGTCTGGCGCCTATTCCGAAATACCTCTCTAGTCGGGTACTCCAGGTTCTTTGTAAGCCAGGAACGTTGTGCTCAGGATTTGTCCTGATACTGTGTGTACCGTAGATGTTTGTGTTGTCTTCTTGGACACCCTCACTCATTTGTTTGTTGAGTGCTCGTCTGACTAAGGAAAAGACGACAGTGGGGCAGCGACTTATGGTGTGCAATTGTTCTCTGTTCGGTCATTGTAGCGTGCTCATGGTTGGAGGACAGACACCGGTAGTCGTACTGGTCCCCAGCTAGTCCCGTGTTTCCACTTGTCTCACTCTGTGGGCCCTGGAACCCATAGAGGTGGGTCAGGCGTGGATTTGCAGTATGTGTGGCTATAGAGTGGTGTTGGTTGATCATCACAGTACTTTGGCTTACACAGTGTTGTGGTGGAGCCGCAGTTGGACCTTCAATCCGTGGCTGCGAGACTGAGAGGTGGTTCTAGTGTTACATTGTCCTAGTTGGAAACTGTCGTCATGAACTAGTAGTCTTTACCCTGTGGTGGCGTCGTTCCTTCTGTCTTGGGTTTCTAGTATTTGTGGTTGTGAGTTGTGACTCACCGACTATAGTTTCTATTCATTAGTTGTGTAACTGTGCTATTGGCACAATGTGTGTTTGTAGTTCTATTGTGGTACCTTTGGTTCCAGGTACCTGTACCCTTCGTGGGTAGTCAGTCGTTGTGGCACATTGTGTGTCGATTTCAGGTGCTGTTATGGAGCTGTGCTCCGTGGAAGTCATGTTGTGTAATCTTCCACTTGTCGTGTTCTTACCTTTATGTGGGTAGTCTCTGAGTGTGTTTTATTATATAGTGTGTGGTGGACTGACTCCTTACTATTAGTCTCACTACCTTTCGTTGGAGGTTGGCCTGTGTGGCTCATAGTTTACTCGTTT
Organism: Colocasia esculenta; assembly: GCA_014218235.1. Taxonomy (NCBI): domain Eukaryota; kingdom Viridiplantae; phylum Streptophyta; class Magnoliopsida; order Alismatales; family Araceae; genus Colocasia; species Colocasia esculenta. The sequence continues at coordinate 41,825,730 of CM024754.1, forward strand.
TGGTTACTGTAGTGAACTGGTGTTTCTACACTAGTCATGTTGTTTTCTTTATTTTCTGTGAGTTGTGTTAGCTAGTATGTTTATGTTTAATTGCAGTTTAATTATGTTTATTGCAAGCATGTCATAGTTCGACTATCAGTGTTACCAGTGAGACCCTGTGTGGTGGAGGTGTTTGTTCCTCTATACAGTTTTTGGTGGTTGTTTCTCTTTTAGGAGGTTCTTGCTGAGCCTGTGAATTTTTTAGGCTCACTCCTATAGACATTCGATTCTGGTTATGAGTTGAACCATATTTCTTGCTCACTTAATGTGCCCCAAGTTGGTCATTCATCTTGAGCCCATTTGTTAGCCTCGTTTTGAGCCCATTGAGCCTGATTCCTAGCTTATCTCATCTAAACATCACTTTAGAGTCTTTATTTTAGGTTTGAGCCATCAGTCCTTGACACGATGGCCTTGGGCATGACGTTCCTATCAATTATCGATCATAATCCTTAAATGATCGATTATCCTAACGCGACAGGTCGAGGCGTTGCGTTACTGTCCGTGTTGCATCCACCCAGGCCATCACGACAGCCCATGCATATCCATTCACATGCCCTCAATGTCGCGACCACCTTGGCCATCACGATAACCCATGTTGCGTCCCTACGACCCATCGCGACATCGTTCTGCATGCTGGCTCTGCAACCACCTCCTGTCTATCCTCCTTGGGGTCTATCTTCATCTCTAACAACTTTGGAACAACCCTAGCCGCAGATTGATGTTCTATCCTACCCTAGAACTCTCATAGGACTCTTCTCATGCAGATTTATCTGACTTTTCAACATTTTCATAGGCCATTATCACTTAAGGACAAGATACTCTCTCTCCTCTCTATATAAGCAAACTATCTCTTTCTAAACGAGAGAAGACCCCTGATGTTACCACGAAGTGCTGCCAAAATCCCATCAGAGATTCCCCTTAGCTCATAGCCATCCCATTTCCTTCCATTTTCCTCCTATTCCCTTCACTAAGTCACTTCATATCTTCATCCACGGAGCTTGGCGGTAGAAGGTGACTTCTACAACCATCAAGGGCTGCTTCACGACCTCAAGAGCGTTTTTTTCAGCTAGGGAGTCACCCCTTTTAGGGCCCTTTCTTCCCTTTCCTTTCATGCATTTTGTTATTTTCTTTTAATAGTATCAGTGCTTCTATTCCCATGTTTTCCACAACCCTAGGGGTTTCCAAAACACTCCCAGGTTTGTTCCCACCATACTTGTGTTCTCTTCTTTCATTTTGGATAGATACTTCATTTGAAGATGGTCTAATAGGGTTTGTTTTCTTTGTTTTGTTATTTTGGCAGGTTCACAAACAAGAGCAGACGAGAAGCTCTCCCCCTGGCCGGCTGGAGGGAGGAAGGAGGTCTTCCACACTCCCGCATTCCCTATTGAGAAGGCATCGGACACCTCCGTCACGACAACAAGAACGCGACGGATCGAGCGGTCGCGAAATAATATCTGGATCACGACAGGTACCCCTGTTGCGACTCAATAAGGCCTTCTCTTCTCCTCTTTCTCAGTACGTTAGCCTTCAACTCTATTTATTTTTCGGCAATGTGCTAGGTGGTGATCACATATTTTTCATCATATTATGATATCCTGTTGTATGTTTTGAGGAGCGTCCATTCCTTGTGATTACACCTGTTGGCGGTCACGGTGGGACCATCACTGCTAACCCCATCTACTTTGTCTTTTCCCTACCATGTTTGTGTGTTTATTCATTCATTAGAATCCTATTAGGTGTTTCTTCATTCTTGTTATTTTTTATTTAGTTATGATCACGTCGGAGTGTGAGACCGTGATCTTATCGCGTCCATAAAGGCGGACGTGAGCTTAGGTACTTGTCAATCCTGTCCTCCATCTTGAGTTCCTATTTGAAGCTTTCTGGTATCATCTCTATGTTGTTTCATCATGTACACCTGCGATTCTTTATGTTAGAACCCTGCTAGGGCTCGATTTTCCATTTTTTGTCACTATCTATTTTTTTGGTCCTATCACGACGTATCGAGTGGGCGCGACCTTGTCGTGGTAGACTGAGAGGATGCGATAACATGTACGCATTGGTTGTTGCTGTTTTCTGTTTCATGCCTCAGTTTCTACTTGTTTAGGGGGGGGGGGGGGGGTCTTCATCTCTATTTAGCTATTTTCATGTTGTACTGTGCTTAGGATAGTCTGTTTGCTTGATGTTTACGTATGGCTTTGGGTTTCTGTAACTCGAGAATATCGCGACTGACCTTTCGATCGCGATAAGGTCATGATGGACCTCGTTGTCGTGACTTCAGCAAAGACCTTTAAGATACTGCTTGTTATTTTAGGTTAGTATTTGCATGAACTTCGGTGAGCACTCGTGGGCTGACCAGGGCCTACTACCGAGGGCCTCCGTAAGTCCCCATCGTTGTACGCACGTTGCGGTCACCGGGCTGGTTGTACCTGTTGCCCCCTAGTTCTGGTCGTTTGCATGTGAGTTGTGTGTCACCTTTAGTCATACCGGAGTACTTGAGTACACACCTATTAGGGTTCCTATTTGGCCGAGTGCAATTTCTTTAATTAATCCACAAAAAGGCTAAGTGCAAACCCTAAAATGTTAACAATAATCATGACAACTTGGGTGTTTGCTTGAGATTCTCCCTCTCATCTCACCGTCCATTCTTTTGGTTAGAGTCTAGGGTTTGTTTGTGGTCGAGTCGTCTCCCCTATTTGTTTAGGGGTAGTGTATGCATTAGTGTTTAGGTTGTCAAGTCAGTCTCCACCAACCATTGTGTTATACCATAATCCTCTTTTCGATATGGACCATTTCTGTGTTCTCACCGGTGATTCTCTGCCCATTGGGATTCTCGAGGATGTGGCCCAGCCACCTGCTGCCACCCTTACTAAGCAAATCCAGCCCTCCACAGCTATTGACAATCGGTCTCACCCCCCTCTCCTTCTGGGGCGGATGAGCCACATGCCCAATTTAGTCAACTTCTTCCCCATTTAAGCCCGGCTCAAGTTTGGAAATTCTTGGCGGCTGCCAAAGGCAAGCGCCCCCTCTCTCCGCCCTCTCATGCCTCCGCTCAGCAGACAACCTCCTCTGCACACCTTGCTTCCGCACCACGCGTGCCCTCTGTCGTGGTCGATCCTACTCCTCTCCGTTCGCGGGCTATCCATTTCTCTAAGCCCAGCTACCTTCTGGTACAGATGCTCGGCCCAAGTCCCCTCCACATACATCTTACTATCAGGCCAAACACATCTTCTTCCCCTCGAGAGGTCATACTCTTTGGAGCAATCACGCTCCCTTGTCTCTGCTCACCGCATCTCATCCCCTTCCAACTTCCTTGCGGAATGGACTTCTATGAAAGGGAATTGCATGATCTCTGAAGGCAACTTGACCCTTGGAAGGTAGATGACATTCCCCTTCCTTCTTTCCAACACCTCTGAGTTCCGCACTAGTCAGAAATGCCTGTCTACCGACGAAACTCTGGGGTAGGCGACCCTTATGTACATATCAAAGATTTTGTGTATGAATCTGCTCCACACAAGTATGACCGCCACCTCATGGCATATTTATTCGAGAAGTCGTTAGATGGTTTGGCCCTCAAGTGGTTCTACTCTCTGCCATCGGAGGAAGTCGAAGACTTCAAAATTGTACAAGAAAGATTTCTACAGCAGTTCCAAGATCGGGTCAGACCTAAACATTCTTTTGTAGATCCGATGGCCGAAAAGATGAAGGCCGATGAAGAGTTTGTTATTTATACTGACTGGTGGTGTGCTCTGGCTGCATGGGTCCGTTTCCCCATGCCGGAGGAGGAAAAGGTCAAGCTCTTAATTGCTAACGCCACACTCGCCTACCGATCCATCTTGACCATGAATGATATCACCACTATGCACCAATTGTATAGCCGAGCCCGTTTCATTCAAACACAACTCAAGGACTCGCCTATCCACTCTATGTTTGAGAATCCAAAGTCACACTACCCCAAGAAGCCCTAGGGCCCTGTTACCGAAGGGGTACAAACCAATGAACAAGTAGGTGCTATCAACAATCCTCAGGGCCAAGTAGGTAGAAATCCTTATAATCCACCTCCTCAGCAGCCATGGAACAACCGGCCACCACCTCCTCAAGCTCAGAACCCTCCATAAGAGCAACACCAATACAACCAAGTCCCTCCACCACAAACGTATATGCTCCTAGAAAACCCAATGGCCCCAAAAGAGCTCAGTACCCCCCTCTCCTTGAAAGTCTGTCCGACATCTTTGTAGCCCTCATGTCTCATAATGCCCTTAGACTCCTCTGGAATAGACCACTGGAACATGGCAGCAGATAAGACCAAGTATTGTGTATATCACCACCATCCAAGGCACAATGTATCAGATTGCTTTCAGTTTAGGGACATGATATATGATATTCATGAACAACAGCAAATCGATTGGGCAGAGAAGAGAAGATTGATCCAGACTCAGAAGCTCGTTTCAGCTCGTTTATTTAATTACGAGCCAAGCTTGAACAAAAAAAAAAAAGAAGCTTGGTTCATAAACGAGCCAAGTCTAAACACATGTGAGCTCGGCTCGATTATACTCGTCAACAACTCGTTTAAGAGCTCGATTAAATACTCGTTAAGAGCTTGTCTAAGTATTCATTAACACTTCATTTAAATATTTGTTTAAATATGATAAGTATGAGAATATATTGATAAACATTGTTATTTATTTTTATATAGTTATTATTACAATATATAATACTTATGAGGGCTTAAATGTCATAGACTAAATCCACAGTGTATATACACAAATTATGAAAATGAGTGCATATACACAAATCATGTAAATAGGGGCATGAACATAAAATTTAGTGTTGCAAGGTCCCTCAACATATCAAGCATCTTCTTCCTCCCGAGACTGACCTGTGTAGTTGGTGAGCCCCCCCCACCCCCCGGTGGGGCCAAGGGACGTGCGATCGGCCATTGGCATCTCTGGCGACCACCGTGGACCATCCGCTGGTGGCGGACAGTGCTCCCGACAGCTGCAGTACCATCACCGACGGTGCAAAAGGTGTTGCCCAGCTAGGAAGCCCAGAGGGGGGGGGGGTGAATGGGATTCATAAATTTTGAATGGCGTTAAAACCTATCAACAAAAACATTTAACACAAAACACTACGTTCGATTGTTAGTGTTAGAGATAAAGAAGACAACAAACATAAGCATGCAATCACACAACATAGGAATTTTTATCCTGGTTCGGACCTCCTATCCCAAGGAGTCCTACGTCCAGTCCCTAAGCAACAACTCAGGATTCCACTACCCAAGGGTACAGTCCCTCTCAAGGACATTACACATCCAGCCACAGCTGGCCTTCTCCTTACAGCCCGAAGAGGTATACAACACCATGATACATAGGTCTTCCTTCAACACGAAGGGAATACACACCACCTGCTTCCAACAGGTCTTCTCTTCACAACCTGAAGAGGAACTTCACAAGAATGTGAAAGAGGCTGATTGCCCCTAGACCTGGCTTACAACAGATACCAGATCTGAGGCAGAGACTAAGAGAGAAAGATCTACAATGGCAAAGTCTCTCAGAATTCAATGGCTCTCCCAAGTTTAAGATCAAGAAGAACGGAGAGCAAGAGCTACAGATGATTGGAATGAAAGCAAGAAGCTCTTTCTCTAAGACTCTATGACTTCAGGAATTTTCGTTGAGATTTTTGAACCCTTCAAAAGTCCTCTCTCCAGGAGTCTCGAGTCTTGTATAAATATCTTCTCTTGCTAAAGTAGCCGTTGAGATGTCTGTTGTCTCTAGCTCTGGTATACGTTAGACTGCATAGTATAGGTGAGAACCAGGTACGCTTTTCGTTAAACACCTTTTTGATCCATGCACGCAAAGAGTAGATTCTTCTAGATATCCTTCAACCTCTATTTTTTCCAATCGTTGTATGAGGTTGTGCTATCAGAGACCTGCACACAATAAATATCAAACTATAGACATCTATGCTGTCTCTTGTTGTCAGTCAACGTTAGAATCCATGTAGTAGGACTATTCACCATAATAGAAAAGTTATTCTGCTTTTCAAAAAAGGTTTCATGAGAATAGAAGATATCTAGATATGCATCGTGCAGTGAAATGTACAGTCCCATCAAATGCATGGATATTAGAGAAACACTCAGGAAGACTTTGACTCAATATTTGAAAATATATTTGAATATCAAGTCGATGTAATCCATGAAGTCGTTATGACATACAAATAGTTGTACAACTTATGAAATCATTGTGTGTACAAATCGTTGTATGCTAGTAAGCAAATCGTTATACAAACATAAGCAAATTGTTGTTTCACTTATCGAATCGATACAATGATCAAATCGTTCTTTAAGTGAAAGCAAATCGTTATACACACATAAGCAAATCGTTGAGAGCGAATCGTTATAAGCAAGTCGTTGTGAACACAAATCGTTGTGCTACTTATCAACTCGATGCAGTGACCAAATCGTTGTTTGCTTTATCGAATCATTACGGAAACCACGTCGTTGTTGTGACTTATCGAATCGTTACAGCAACCAAATCGTTGTGTAACTTATCGAATCGTTACGACAACCAAGTCGTTGTTGTGACTTATCGAATCGTTAAAGCAACCAAATCGTTGTGTAACTTATCGAATCGATGTGAGAACTAAATCGATGTGAAATTGAAATCGTTGTTCTCACTTAACAAATCGTTATGAGAGCAAATCGTTGTTCTCACTTAACAAATCGTTGTGAGAGAAAATCATTGTTCTCACTTAACAAATCGTTGTGAAAGCAAATCGTTATAAAACAGAAATCGATGTTTACACTTAACAAATCATTATGCTCTACAATGACTTATGAAATCGTTATGCTAAACAATCATTAACACAACTTATGAAATCCTTGTGAGACTGAAATCGATAAAGGTATAGAAATCGTTATGATTCTAATGAAATCGATGTGAAACTTAGGAAGTCGATGTGTACTTAGAAAAATTACATGCTTCAAACTTTAAATGCTACAGTGTAAAATACTTACAGGTTTTGCTTGATTTTTCCTGATTTATTTCCTGTGACTAAGTTTCAGGAGAACTTGTTAGATAATACTTTATTGAAGTTTTGTTAATCACCAAATAGACATATAATAAATGAAATTATATGGGGATGAACTGATCATCAGAAGGTGGGCTCTAGGTGATATGCGAAGGGGAGTTGCAGCACTTCCCTTACCTTATCGTGCACCGGCCCCCTCCCTTGCGGTGTCTATCTATTGTTCCCATATTACTTTTGACAAATTATGAATATATTTCAAATATTATATTAAAATAGTCAAAATAAGTAACTTATCAAGACTATTGAGATATGAGCTTGAAATAAGATACATTTAGGTCTTATGAACGATCAATTTCTTACTTGTAGATTGGATTGGACTTACTTATATATACGAACTCACAAATTCAATTAAACTCGTTAAAATACTCGTTAAGGGCTCGAACTTGAGAGTATTTAAATGAACCAAGTTTGAACATGCATTTTTAATACTCGATAAAGCTTGAGCTCGATTAAAAATTAACGAACAGAGCTTGAGCAGCATAGTACCGGGAGGGATGACATGGCACTACATATATGCATGAATATATGTAACATATGTATGACATATATGAGAATGGACTCAATGATTCACATGGGATGACATGGAACTCATACATTATTTACATTTCATATCATTTAAGTAAATGTTATAATTTGTTGTTTCATTTACTTAAGATATTACATGTAAATAAGAAAGTACCCACCATTTTAATCTAATAAAAATATCAAAAATCATATCTCTTACCAATAAAAAGTCAACTCTCCTATCCAAGAAGAAAATCGTGATTTTGGTGATTCCATCAAATAGCGACTTTCTAATCTCCCATAATTTGATCTATCTAAAAAATTCATAATTCAAATAAACCTAATAGAACAGTAAAAATATAAAGTTTGGTGAAAAAGTAAAACGTACATATGACTTCTCTAAGGGAGCCACTTTCCTACTGAGTGCAACTAAGTCCCACTTAGTAGCTGAGTGGCTCCCTTGGAAAAGTCATATACATGTTTGACTTTTTTCACCGGACTTTAAATTTTTAGTGTTCTATTAGTTTTATTTGAACTATGAAATTTTTAAGTAGGACAAATTATGAGGGATTAGAATGTCGCTATTTTGATGGAATCACCAAAATCGTGATTTTCTTTTTAGATGTGAGAGTTGACTTTTTATTAGTAAAAAATATAATTTTTTTATATCTTTTTATTGGATTCAAATGGGGGTACTTCCTTATTTACATTTCACATCATTTACGTTGTTTAATTTACTTAAACTATTACATATAAAAAGGTATGAATTCCATGTCATCCCATGTGAATCACTAAGTTCATTCTCATATCTGACATACATATGTTACATATATCCATGCATATATGTCTTACATATACACATGCAAATCGGATGCAATCAGGGCAAATCTGATTCGCCCGGAATCGGTGATCCAGCAAGCCATGCTTTAAAGCATGCTCTGATATTTTTGCTCTAATACTTAAGATATTGACTGTGTGTAACTAATATTGATACTTATTACATGTTACTGTGTTTGGTTTTTCATTTAACTGAACATATCATAATCTTGTTAATCACCAAAAGGGAGATAATGTTGCACACACTCCTTAGTTTTGGCTGATTAACAAAACATGTTTCTTTATATAATCGATTATCTCGGTTGAAACATGATAGAAAAAAAATAAGTTATATTATTTGATCAGTTATTCTATTTGTTTCAAATATATTAATTAATTAAGTGACATGTTCTACATATATACATCTGTCATCACCTTGAAGCTATTTACAAAAATAAAACTTGTGTGTCGCTAAGATCCAATTTATCACTCATATCGTTTTTCAAGAAAGATATATTTTTATAAGAAAACATGTTGATAAGTGTTTTTGTATCACTGCTTGCAAAATTGATTACGCATGCATCAACATTCAAATTCCTTATAACACCTTTTGTGTGTCGAACGCATACTGGTCATATGAAATGTTTAAGTTCAAAACATAACAATTGTCTTGAGGCTTGCATCAATTGGGCAACTACCGTCTGGCAAGAACGGGCAATTTTGTAGGTTCTAGAAGCGCACTAGTCTACAACATTAAACCAGATAAGACTACTAACAAGGAAGTATGAAGCCTAAAGATGGATACTAGACCTCTCCTTGTATGGCATGTGTGGAATTAAGCGCTCAACATATCTGAAAATAAGTCTAAGTGCTGACAACCATGAGACAATGGTTCACTCTAATGGTTATGAAGATAGAGTTTTTAAATAGAAGAAGCTATGGAACTGAAAGATGTTGGATACCACACTCTTGCGAATACAAAGAAAATCAACACATGAAGAAGCAAAAGCATCTTTTGAGCTCCAACGAACCTTTCATTTCAATCTTCTTCTTGTACTACGTGAAAGTCTACTGACGAAGATAATACTAGGAGAAAGAAGTTCAAGCTGCTCAGCCATGCCCGTCAAGCTCACACTTTACTCCTCTTGTTGAGCATTGAAGGCCCAACTACATTGATCTTCTTATTATCTTTTGTTTGTAATTGTTAAGACATCCACTATGCTTATTGTTGGATTGGATGATAGTAGTGCTTTTCACCTAGAGGGGGGTTTGAATAGGCATTTTCATTGCGGAAGCTAATTTAACTATTGCTTAAGAACACACGTTTGTAAGGTTAGTCAAACCAGAAAGGACACACAAATTTTTGTTGAACCACTTTTTGTTTGTCTCATGTTTTGGTGATAACTAAAACTCATGACTAAATAAATCTTATGTTTATGTCATATCATGTTCTGAAGTTTGAATATTCAATGAGTGCATAACTATCTATATAAATAATCCTCAAATGCACTATAGTAGGATCACAGAAAAACATAAATTATAAACACTATGTTTGAGCGGCGGTTGTCGACAGATGCTCATCGGCTGTCGACAGGTACTGCAGCATATGTGTCTTCCAGAACTATATTTCTAAATCAAGGGCTGGGCTGTCGACAGATGGAATCTAGATGTCGACAGCTGCTGGTTTCCTCAGGTTTTTCTAAGTCCACATTGATTCCATTCAAAACATCGATTTCAGTCAGAACATCGATTACTATACAAAACATTGATTTCATCAAAACATTGATTTCACTCAGAACATCGATTACTATACAAAAACATCGATTTCATTAAAACATTGACTTCAGTTGAACATTGATTTCACTTGAACATCGATTATGTTCACATCAACTTCATTTCAAATATCGATTACATTCATACATGGATTACACTCAAACATCGACTATGGTTCAAACTCCGACTCCTAGAAAGTTGATATGTGATACATACTCCAACTTCTTTACAGTCGAAGTTACTATACTTAAACATCGATTGCCCCTATATTTCAAAATTTTCAAAATGTTTGTGGAGGCAACTGAAAATTCAAATGTAATTCACATATTATCTTATTATTTCTCTGTCTGACTGAAGATCTCATTTTGCTGTCTATCTTTCAAGGTAGTTAAGATGTTGTCTGCAAAAAACAAGGAAATAAGACAAGGTATGGGATTCTGTCAAAAGACCTTTTTAGTCTGACTCTATCTTCTGTACCTATAGATATCTAGACTTCCATCTACACCAAGTGTCTGTTAGACAGAAGAAGAAGAAGAAGAAGAAGAAGATGAGCAACGACTAGAAAAGTTCTAATGGATCTCTTCAACGGATCTGTTCAAAGCTGCTCTATAAAAGATGAAGCAAGGCTGAGGAACAACAAGAGAGCTTTCCTGAAGATCATTCAAAGAGTGTACATCCAATGAGAAGTCTCAATGCCACATACACTCAAAAGAAAGAGAGAAAGAACTCGAGCCCAAGAAGAGTGTGCACGCAGCCATCTAAAGTCTTCAAGCTTCAAGCTCCTTTTCCTCTCTTCACTCTCTCTGTGCATCATTGTACATTTAGGGGAGAGTCTTTCGGCTGAGAGTTTTTGAGTTATTGTCCATTTTGTAAAACTCTTAGTCTATTCTTTTTTTCTAAAAAAGATTTCTATCCAACTGTAGGACTGTATACAGTGTTCCTCTTCCTGTGTGAAGAGAAGGCCAGTGGGGCTGCTGGCGATTTCTATCCAGCTAAGGGACTGTTCTTAGCACTTCCTTTTGGTTAAGGGAAGAACCTAGCTGGGGTTGGTGTCAGCAGAACCTAGCTGGGGTTTAAGTCTAGCAGAACCGCACTAGGGTTTGTTTCAAGAGGGTGGCTTCTTGACCTGTAATAGAAGTGAGTTTCCTTCCTACTCGGAAGGAAGAGGACCAGCAGGGAGTTGGGGTTTGTATATCCTTGGCGGGATTGTACCCTGTTTAGTGAAATCTCAAGATTTTGCTTGGGGACTGGACGTAGGTCTTCCCTCTTTGAAGTACCGAACCAAGATAAAATTCTTTGTGTTCATTTGTGTGATTGTTTAAATTTGCTTCCGCACTACTACTCTCTATCACACACTATCACATTCACTAACCGAAGTTTTCAAGTGTGATTTTTGTGTTTTAGTTTCAAAATTTGTGCAACTACTTTATTCACCCCCCTCCCTCTAGATAGCTTGAGCTTGCTGCCATATCATCTGTATCCGTAAGAGCGAGGGCCAACAATTTTATCCTGGTTCGAACCTTCCTTTTAATGGAAGTTCTACATCAAGTCCCTAAGCCAAGCTTAGGATTTCACTAACTCTTAAAAGATACAACACCCCTGTACTTCCCTATCTTCCCTTCTACACAAGGGGAAAGATAAGCCGCTAGCTACAACTAGCCTTCCTTTTAAAAAGGGGAACAACACCGCCAAGACTACCTTGGCCTTCTCTCTTTCGGAGAGGTAAACACCCTACTCAGCAGGTCTTTCCTTTCTAAGGAGTGTAATTTTTTTTTAACAAGCTCCTTATTTGGAGGACTATACTTCAGAAAGACTTCAGAGATAACTCAGAGAAATTCTTGAGAAGGACTTCTTAAGTCTAAGAAAAAAACCTTTACAAGGTGAAGTTGAACAACTGTTTTACTGCATGCACATGTAGGACTTCAACGTAGCGCCTATGCAGTGTTTATGGAGAAGAGACTTGACGTATCACACTTGCACTTTCTTCACCTCTTGGCGTGTATGTCTTGTATCACTCTTTTTGCTTTCTTGTACGTGGCTTGTAATCTCACATGCTTATCTATCATTCATTTTGACTGTCATTGTATTTATAGGCTTCATCTTGGTAGCCATTGCTTGAGCTGTTTGAATCTATCCGTTGAAGAGATAGTCATTGCTTGATCTATTTAAATCTACATGTTAAAGAAAGGGAGAATGGTGCACGTTTTCTTTTGAGGGTGACGTTCATGTCTTCTTCCAAGGGCGACGTGCATGTCTTTTACATTCATGCTATTCAGACAATCCTTGATGTTGTTTCATCTTTATCCCGAAATATACAAGTTCCAAGATATACTAGATTGTGTCTAGTATGTTAGCTACGGATTTGATCATAGGTACTTGTGAGATATTTCAAATGTTGACAACTATCAAACAATTAATGTTCTGTGGAAAAAGGTTCTGCACATGGATAGAGTATGTAGTAGGTAGAGATCGTGAGTGTAAATATGTAAGAGGGACAATATGGATGTTCTTGTGGTAGATGTCAGAAGACCTTTTTCGTAGATTTTGACTCAATTTTCAGGATAAGGATATTTTTAAATTTATGGGACAGAGCCATAAGATTTTTATACCTGAAGGTTATTTTGTAATGATAAAAAATTTAAGAGTGATATATATATATATATATATCTATATATATATATATATATTGTTGATTTTACAAATGTGCCAAGGATTTGTAATTCTCAACGTAGTTGTATTCAAAGTTTGATCATGAGTTTATTTAATAAAATATGTCATGAATATGATACAAAATGTTAATGATGTATAATTGAATATATTTCAGTTTTTCTGATACGGATATAGTGTTATGACATATCAGATTAATGAAGTGATCTTTATATGTGTAGAAGTAAATTTCGGATAGGATGAAGATGACTTCAGATATGACGAAGTAATCTTCGGATATGACGAAGCTAACTTCGGATATGACGAAGTGAATGATGAAGTGAACTTCATATATCATAGTTTCAACATGATCAGTCGAAGTAGGATCTTTGTGTTTTCACTTCGTATATGACGAAGCTAACTTCGGATATGACGAAGTGAACTTCGTATATCATGATTTACACATGATTAGTTGAAGTGAGATCTCTGTGTTCTACTTCGCATAGGACGAAGCTAACTTCGGATATGACGAAGTGAACTTCGGATATGATGAAGTAAACTTCAGATATCATGATTCTAACATAATCAGTTGAAGTAAGATCTTCATGTTTTACTTCGTATATGATGAAGTGAACTTTGGATATGACGAAGTGAACTTTGAATATGACGAAGTAAACTTCACATATTTCTTTAGCAAATGAAGTTATACTTATAATTTTTTAGAGAATGATTTGTATACCTGAGCATGCTTTAGGGATTCTATTCTATAAAATGAGGGAGATATTGTTTTGTTTATAAGTAGATAATTGTTATTTTGTCATCTTCAAAACTATTGTATATTATGTATTAAATCTTTAAATATGCAATGTATCTATTTTGGATAGAGGTTCAACAATCTCTCCCTTTTTGTTGATGATAAAATACTGATATATATAAAACAACATGCAACATAGCAAATTCATCCACACACAAGAGACATGAAATTTAATGACTTTTCTCCTCCTTTCATTTATAATTTAACTCCCCATTTAAATTTTAGAATTGCATTACATCTCATTTCATCTCTCCCCCTTTTTGTCTTATCAACGAAAAGAGAGTGACAATTCATCATCAGTCAAGTACAGAGTGGAAGGAAAAGTTTGATAGTAAGGAAGGAGGAAGTTGCAAGGGTAGTTTCTGAGCTTCGCATGCATCTTTCAAGAGAGTGAAGTCCATAGTGGTTTGGACCTAGAGAGCGTTTAAGGTATGCAAGATGCCTTTTGTGAAGGGTATGGATAGTGGTGGTAGTGAGAGGTTTGAGTTGAAATCGGATATGAATTAATTGTTGATGTTTGGACTAAATGAAAAAAAAGGTAGAGGTCATAGCCCATAAGTGGTATTCTTCCTGGGCATCATGTTTTGCTTTATAGTAGAGATTAAATCTTTCAGTCCAGATGGGAGTTGAATATCCGCATAAGGTGGCATATTTGTGGGAAAATAATCATCAATGTTACCCTCAAAGGAGGTGTACTCAGTAGACAGGGTAGAGTAGGAGTTGTGCCATTCATATAAAGACAACCTTTCTAATTGAGCCACTAAATGGTATGAGTATAGGAGGAGTATTTTCTGGCAAGAAGAAGGAGACATTCAAAGAGTGAAAGAGAGATGTGATATTTGACTAGTTTTCGACATTGAGTTCTAATGGCCATTGTGAGAATCTTGGTAGATTCCGGACTGGCAGCAACCTATCAGAGACGGATAGAGATCAGGCTCAGGAATGTGAGAGGTAGAGGGATCAGGATGAGCATGAAATTTAAGAAGCTTGTCATACTGATGATAGGAAATGCGAGGGATTTTGAGATCCAACCTTTGTTTGTTGAAGAGAAGGAGCCTAGTAATCTCATTTGACACTCGTTCAAGATAATCATTGTCCTCAAAATGAGCTTCCTGCTCAAAACCATTCAGCTAAACTGAGTGCAGGGCGACCTGTTCGTATTCTATGATCTCTAGATCTAAAGAATTATCTAGCATCATTTAGATGGTGCTTAAGCCACTGATCCTCTGTCAGATGCTCAATTGTATATAAAATTTGTTGCAGTGCTTTCCCATCAATTGTTTCAAATCCACTAGGAGGAAGAGCAAGGCTTTGAGGTCCAGGGCTGGAAGTCCAAGAGCCAGATGATATTTCCAAATTTTGATATTCTCTCTGTAAATTTCTTCATGAGAATGAAGAAAGTGGTAACTTAAGGGTGGGTATTTAGGCTCGTTTAATGTAGTCTTGTGACGCTTAAAGGTGGATGGTCTTGAAGAGGAGGCTTGAGCACCCAGAGGACTTCAAGGACAATGTCTTTAAGTTTGACCTCAGGAGTGGCCTGAGGAATGGGGTTTGGTTGGGAGGGTGGAGAAGGAGGAGGGGAACTGAGGATGGAGCAGGTGGACTTGGAGGTGGTGGTTGGTCCACAGGAGGTGAGGGTAAACGAACTCAGTAGCTGGGGGTGGTGAGGCATGAGGAGGTGGGTGGTGACTGTTCAAGAGCCAGTGTGTGTGAAGGCTCTGGAGGTGGAGTGGGGAGGAGGTGAAAAGAGTTGTGGCTCTGAATCTAGAAGGGGAGAAATAGGGGGTTGTTTAGAAGAGGTTTCATCTGGATCCAAAGTGGGACGGGCCTCTTGCCAGAGGATTTCTTTCTTAGAAGTGTCTGGGCACAGAAGCGGTTGCTGGAGGTTAGGAGCAAAGAGTGGCTTGGACCAGGTGGTGAGAGTGTTCATGGTAGTATGTAATCTGCCAAATTCAGAAAATAACTCTGACTTCATGGACTCCAGCTGATAGCCAAGTCTATTGACCTCAAGTTTGATTTCTGCAATGTCTTGTTTCCAGGGAGCGGAGGTGGATGGCTCATCAATTTTGTGCTGATCAGGTTCCTCGTCTGAGATCTATAGGACTGATTAGATTGTAAGGGGTCTGTAGTGTCATGAGGTTGCTCCCCCTAAGTTATGGAGGGATCATCTAGGGGTGATTGGTGGGAGCTTTGAGGCTCTGGTGGAGGAGTATTATCTGAAGGAAGATGCTCAGTACATGTCCTGGCCTCCCCCTGAGCAACTTAATCATCTCTGGGGAGAGTTGTACTGGGAGAGTCAGTTGATGGAACACTAGTGGGAGCCTCGACTGACTGTGGAGCTGGAATTTCAGGTGATCCTACAATGGGGTTTCGGCTTGTGCTTTAGCTGGGGCTTCGGCTGCTGCTTCAGCTGGGGCTTTGCTTGTGCTGCAGTTGGGGCTTTGGCTGGTGCTTCACTGGGGTGTCGGCTTGAGCTACAGTTGGAGCTTTCTGCTGGTGTTCCAAGGGTTCTCCATCTTCCGGTTGATCAGCTGGAAGATGGTGGGAGAAGACATGGAGGTTGTAACTTAGATGTCCCAAAAATATGATGGGAACAGGGGGAGGCTGCCTTTGGTCCAGTGAGTGACCATCAACCGTTTAACTGACTTCTCTTTAGATTTGATATTCCTATGGGCTCAATTTAAGGAAATAGCCAATTCATTATCTAGGTCAATTTCAAAATGTTGAAAAATATAATTGAGCATCTGACCATAAGGAAGGGCCATGGCTAGTTAGGTATCTGACTACATTTTTTGAAGAATGAAGGAGGCAAAATTGATTTGATGTCCTTGAATTGCTTATATAGCAAATTGCCTAATCCCACTGAGTGACCACGACATGATTCCTTAGCGAGGGAGGAGAATGTGGCTAATCATAAGGTGAATTGGCTGTTGATGGCTGAAAGTGATTAAGTCTATCGTGCCTCTTTCATCTGACACAGAGGACCAATAATACCTAGTTTATGATGTTCCTCAGAGACAACTTCAGAATAGGTGTGCCTGGTAATGGAAATTCCAAAAAGGGCTTCCAGCAGTCATGGAGTGATAACGACTTTTGTTGCCCTAACTTTTCCAGTGATTGTATTAGGTTGGGCAGAGGATCCTTGAGAGTGTATATAATGCTTTGACGGCATTGGGTACAATGGTTGTTGATTGGAGCAGAGAGTTAGCCATTTCATTTGCGAGCGATGTCTTCAATCTCTGGGAGATGATGTGTCCTCAATTTGTCAAATTTGACATATTGGCTTCTGATGTAGGTCACAGGGGTTTCTTCACAGAGTTTGTGTTGGTGGCAAGTGAAGAAACTAGGGTTGGAGGCTCAGACATAGCCATTTTCGAATGCGAAGGAGGGAAACGATTGAGTAAGATATGAGAGAAGATTAGAGGGGAAGAGGAATCAGGATGATAAGAGAGGAGAAAAAAAAAATGGTGGAAGGCGTACCAGAGATTTGGGAGGGTTTTCGACCGAAAGGGGTGAACTGTAAAGTAGAGGACAAGCGTGGGAAGAGGAAGCGAACTGCGAGAAGAGGGTGGAGGGGCTTCGACTTTTAAGGTTATATAAAGGTGGTGAGAAGGTGAAATGATTTTTTTTATTCTGAAAAGTGAAACATTGATAGTCAACTTGGAACATCTTAACTGGAATGACGAAGTAGTGAGCTTCGAATAGGACACTTGGGTTATCGGATGACAAAGTAACGATAACCAACATGAGATGATTTATGGAGTTTAACTTTGATTGTCCAGAAGAGAGTTGGTTACTGTTGTAACAGGGGTAAAAAATATATTGTTAATTATAAATTGCACATACCAATTTCTCTACGAATAGTTGAAAATCTATCTTCAGTTAATGGTTTGGTAAAATGTCAGCTAACTGATGCAAATTGTCAACAAAAGTAATGACAATGTTTCCAAAACTTACATGATCTCAGATGAAGTGATGTCTGACCTCAATATTGTTTGGTGCGAGAATGCTAAATGGGATTTTAGGTTAAGTTGATGGCACTTGTGTTGTCACAACAACAAGGAATGTTTTTAGTTTATGACCGTAATCCTCAATTGTTGTATCCATAGAAAGAAGTTGTGCGCAACAGCTCCTGCTGCCACGTACTCAGCTTCTACTGTGGATAAGGCTACTGAATTTTGTTTCTTGGAGGACCATGAGATTAAACATCCTACAATAAAATGACATGTGCCACTGGTCCTTTGCGATCTAGCTTACACCCAGCAATAGTCATCATCACTATAACCAACTAATTGAAGTCAGAATGTTTAGGAAACCATAGACCTATGTACATGTACCAGATAAGTATTGAAAATTTCATTTTATGCATTTAAATGAGATGATTAGGATTTGCTTGGTATGTAGCACATAACCATACACTGAATATAATATCTGGTCTATAGCAGTAAGATAGAGTAGTGATCCAATCATGCCTCTAAAGGATTTTTGATCAACAGGTTGCCAAGAGAACACTATCTATTTAGTGGATAAGCTCATGGGTGTGCTTAGGGCTGAACATTTATCAAAGCTATTTTTTTAGTATTCTTTTGTATATTTGGCTTGACAAATATGCGTTCCATCCTCAGTCTGACTTACTTGAAGACCAAGAAAGTAGGTGAGTTCACCCATCATGCTCATTTCAAATTCACTTGGCATTAGGATTTCAAAATCTTCGCAAAGGACTCATCAGTAGCTCCAAATATTATATCATCAACATATATTTGATTGATAATATTATTTTTGATAGTTTAGTGAATAGTGTATTGTCTGTTTTGCCTCTTACAAAATCATGTGATAGAAGGAAGGGCTTAGTCTCTCATACCAAGCTCGTGGAGTGGTTTAAGCCATATAGTGTCGTGCTTAATTAAAAAACATGATTAGGATATTCTACACTTTCAAAACCAGGAGGTTGATTTACATAAACTTCTTCTTTGATAACACCATTCGAAAATGTGCTTTGACATCCATTTGAAAACAGTTTCATATTTCGGGAAGCAGCAAGGCAAGTAATATTATAATAGCTTAAAGTCTAGTTACATGTGCATAAGTTTGATCATAGTCAATTCTTCTTCCTATGAATAACCTTGAGCACAAGTCGGGATTTTGTTCCTTACAATATTTCCAGACTCATCCAATTTATTTCTAAACACCCATTTGGTGCCAATAACTAGATGATCTTGAGGTTCAGGAACCAAAATCCAGACTTGGTTGTGGTCAAACTGGTTTAGTTCTTGCTGCATGGCCATAATTCAAGATGCATCACTGAGAGCTTCATCATTGATTTTGGTTCTATTAGAGAAACTAGTGCACTATGTTCGTATGATTTTAACATACCTCTTGTTCATACCTTGTCATAATCGTCCTAGAATGTTGTCTTCAGGATGATCTTTGAGAAATTTTCATTCATTGGGTAGATCATCAGGAGTTGTTCTTGTCTGTTGTAAATCCTCTGCTTTGTCTTCATCATTCAGAGATGTGCCTTCGAGTTCCTTGCTTAAATCTTCTGCATCACTATCATGTTCTTTTCTTCCTTAGTGGAGGGGTTAGTTTCAACAAAAATTTCATGAATAGTTTGTTCTATGGCTAGAGTTTTTCTATTTAAAACTCTAAACCCTCTGGTTTAGATACATATCCTAAAAATATACCTTCAGTACTGTGTTCATCAAGTTTATCAAGGTTATATTTTCTATTATTCAGGATATAACATTTACAGCCAAAATGTTTTAAATGAGATAAACTGGGCTTTTTACCTTTGAGAAATTCGTATGGAGTCTTCTTGAGTATGGGTTCTACCATGGCACGATTGATAATGTAGCATGCAGTGTTGACAGCTTCAGCCCAGAGATATTTTGGCAAACAGTAATCTGACAGCATGGTCCTTGCCATGTCAAGTAATGTTCGATTTTTTCTTTCTGCTACACCATTTTGCTGCGGTGTTCTAGGAGCTGAGAAGTCGTGTTGTATTCCATTTTCTTCACAATGTTCAGCAAATTCTTTATTTTGAAATTCTCCACCGTGATCTGATCTAATGTTATAATGTTGAATTTTTTGTCCTTTTCCAGAAGTTTGCTGAGCTTAAGAATGTAGAGAATGTATTACTTTTGGATTGTAGGAAGGAGACCCATGTGAACCTTGAATAGTCATCTACTACTACATATTTGTACAATTTTCCACTAGCACTAGTAGTTCGTATAAGCCAAAATGATCCATATGTAATAATTCCAAGGGCTTGGTGGTTGTCACTAGTTTTTCTGCTGGAATGATGACTTGACTTGTTTTCCTTGATGCATGCAGAACAGATCTTGTATGTTAGTCTTTACATTGGGAAGACCTTTGATAAAGATCATACTTTAGAAGTTTCTTTATTATGAACTACTAGCATATCCCAATCTTCGATGCCATAAATCAAGGTCTTCGGAAATCTTTAGCTGATAAGCAGACATCTCTTTTTTAGCTTCTAAGTGTAATATGTATAGATTTTTATGTCTAACTGCTTCAAAAAATTTTGACTTCCTTTGGCAATGACACATTTATCTTCAAAAATTGTATCTGATGACCGTTGCCACATAGTTGACTTATACTTGGAGATGTGCTTCAAGCCTTCAACACATAGTACATCTTCAATCAAGAATTTTGATTTAGCTGAAATATTCCCTTGACCAACTACTTTTCCTTTCTGATTATTCCGAAGATTACTTCCCCTTATCAGATGTGATTGAGAAGAATAATTTCCTGTTTCCAGTCATGTGCCTTGAGCATCCACTATCTAGAATCCATTTTGATGCTCTAAAGCTCTCCTGAAAATTTTTTTTTACTGAAACCTTTTAGGTACCAAGTTCTTGGGTTCTGAAGAGTTAGTTGAACATTGTTCAGGTATCTATACCATGTGCTAGTGGTGCAGGTGGCATGAGTGTGACCAAGTTTATTACAATGTGAACAACAGATGATATCTTGTATTTTATAGGTGAGGTTTTCTTTTTGGTTTTTGATAATTTTACTTTTCAGTTACTATTCTTTTTGTTTCTTTTAAAAGTTTAGGTAGTGGGTATTCCTTAGGATTTTTGTTCTTTTGTCATCTTCTTGGTATGTATCCAAGACCATATTTTTCTTTCCTTTCTGCAACTTTTTAGACATAGCATTAAGGATGTTTTCCATAGTTAGTTTACTTAGAGATGTTTTTAGATATTATTTTTTCATTTTAAGGTTTTCAAATGTGTTCCTTTGCACCTTTATATTTTTACTTTCTCTTGCAGGTCTATGATGTGCTCATGCAATTCTTCATTTAGTTTGATTGTGTCTTAGTTCTATTTCTCTACGTCTATCTTAGTTTCAATTGTTTTTATATTAATATTTAGTTCTTCAATTGTATCTTCCATCTTCTAACATATTTGTCTTTGATAATATTTCTTCATTAATTTTTTATTTTCTTCTTTAATTGTTCAATATCTTATTTGTTTTCTTTAATTCTTTTGATGTTATTTTATATTTTTCATAAAGTTCATTAAAGGCACTCTCTAAATCATCATCATCAGTTTCAAAATAGGAACTGTAGGAGGTTTTCAGATATTATCTTTTCTTCAAGGTGTGCCCTAAAGGCACAGTTTGCTTCTTCTGTTTCAGATTCAGAGCTTGAGGACCTAGAGCTTGAGTCTCATTTTCCCATGTTGCAGCCATCGCTTTCCTTGATATTTCTTGTACTTTGTTGGCTGTGCTTTATAGTTTCTTGAAGTTCTTATGAATCTTTCTTCTTCAATCTTGGACAGTTCATTTTGAAGTGTCCAGGGTGTTTGCACTCATAGCAGATGGTTCTTTATATTTTGCTTTTATTCCTTTTGTACTCTTTTCTGGATTGATTTTTTTTTCTTGGCGAGAATTCTTTGTAACCTTCTTGATAACAAAGCTTTTTCTTGATCAGTGTCTTCAGAGGTTGATGAACATGTGTCATCACAGCTAGACAAGGATGGCGTGCTTTCAAAGATTTGTTTTCTTTCTTGAATGAACTTTCATTTAACCTTTCCATGTTAATTTCATGCGCATTAAAGATCCTATCAATTTTCCATAGGCAGTATTGATAAATCATTAGCTTCTTCTGTGAGACCCCGGAATTTTATTCATTTTATATCTATATATGTGATGTTCACTTGTTCTTGCATATATGGTATGTATTAAATTCGTGCCTGTTATAATTATTTCATACTCAGAGTAATTAGCCAATTTTGTGTATATTGTGCTTACTAAAATCCTAAGCTTATTATATATAAGTAATGTTGTACATACAATATGTGAATATTGCCATACATCTTGTAGGTATATATGAGTTAATTTTCTATACATGTAATGTGTATAAATGTGCATGTTGAATCTAATTATTGATGTGCATATTGTATTTACCTATTTTAGGCATAATATATGTAACTAAGCTATGCGCACCCACACACACACACACACACACAACACAATATTATATATATATATATATATATATATATATATGTATATATATGTCAATTTAAGTGTGCGTATACAAATTAATTATTGTTGTATAGATTGCTCTTATTTAACTTTATGCATATTGCATCTTAATAATGTCGTGCATATACTATCTAATTATTGATATGTATATTATACTATTATTCTTGGATATACATGTAATTATGCTTCGTACGCACGTATATATGTATGTTATCTTGGGCAGGTGATATCTACCTAATTCTATACACATTAAGTGTTTATAGCATATATTGTACCTAATTAGAAACCATGCTTATATATGCGTAATATGGTGCATATGATATGCAATTACCTCTATATATATTGTAAGTGTATGTGAGGTATTTTTCGTACATGTATACATACTTAAATGTGCATGCATTAATCATGACAAAGCTAGGCTTCTAGTTTCAGGCGCAGTTATTAGATGTTTTCGGGTTGCTGGGGCAGATCGGGTGTATTGATGTTTTTATTCTTTTTTTCTTTGGGTGGTGTAGCTGTTTTGGGGCTGGAAGCTTCCTATTTTTTCATGAAATAAAATTTTTGTCCT